>OW796096.1:5541650-5943762 GCA_941860345.1 Chrysodeixis includens | reverse complement strand
TGAACCAATGAACAACCTTAGCCAGTGCAGTATTAATGTCATCAAAGTTTCTAAGTTGGCGCTTAATTTTAAAGACAAGTGAAGTGTCGTCTGCAAAAAGTAGAATCTTATGATTATCCCTTATATGAAAGGGTAAATCATTGATGTAAATAAGAAATAAAAAAGGTCCTAATATTGAACCCTGCGGAACACCCATTGTAACCACAGATCCTTCAGATTGTTTGCCGTTCACATCTACTCTTTGAATTCGATTGTCCAAATAAGAGCTCAAAAGTTGTAGCGACTTATTTCTAATTCCATAGTGGTGCAGCTTCCTGATGAGTGTATCGTGACATACGCAATCAAAAGCTTTGGACAAGTCGCAGAATATACCCAAAGCGTCCTGCGAATTCTCCCAAGCTTCATACACATTTCTGAGTAACTCCACACCCGCATCTGCAGTAGACCGACCCTTGGTAAATCCAAATTGCTTTGAGTGAAACAGATGGTGTCTATTAAAATGTCTCAGCATTTGGTTTAAAATTAATTTCTCAAAAATTTTGCTCAAAGTGGGCAAAATTGAGATTGGTCGAAAATTTGTCGGATCGGTTGTACTGCCTGATTTGAATAGTGGAATCACTTTACTTAACTTCATAAGGTCTGGAAACACACCTGATGCGACACAAGAGTTGAACACAATTGCCAGGAATGGTGAGATAGATTTTATGATCGAGGATATAATAGATACTGACAGCCCCCAAAGATCAGCGGTTTTCTTAACTTCAATATCCTTAAACGAATCTAAGATGTCTTTGGGGCTAACAACGGTAAATTCAAAACTTGTGCCACACTCCTCCACACTTTCTTGAAGTATAGAGTATGCGGAGCTGGAAGACGACAACAGAGTTCTAGTTGTTAAGATAGGAATATTTGTGAAAAATTTTTCAAACTCAGTTGCTACCTCCATATCCGCGCACACATCTACATCATTAATTTTAAGGTGAAAATCCTTATTCTTAAAAGTAGTCTTTCCAATTTCCGAGTTAATAATGTTCCACGTAGTCTTTATTTTATTTCCGGATGACTTTATCTTATTTTTAATGTGCATTGACTTCGCGGTGGCACAGACTCTTTTAAATATCTTAGAATAATTCCTAACATACTCTTTCAAAAAATTGCTATGATTAGTTTAAAAGCGTAGCACATATGATTCGTGGCACATGATCCTTAGTGTGGGATTCGTAGCATGGGATTCGTAGCACATATGATTCGTGGCACATGATCCTTAGCGTGGGATTCGTAGCATGGGATTCGTAGCATGGGATTCGTAGCACTTATGATTCGTAGCACATATGATTCGTAGCGTGGGATTCGTAGCACATATGATTCGTAGCACATGATTCGTAGCACATATTTTTCGTAGCATGGGATTCGTAGCACATATGATTCGTAGCACTTGATCCTTAGCGTGGGATTCGTAGCATTGGATTCGTAGCATGGGATTCGTAGCACATGATTCGTAGCACATGATTCGTAACACATATTTTTCGTAGCATGGGATTCGTAGCACTTATGATTCGTAGCGCATGATTCGTAGCACATACGATTCGTAGCGCATATAATTCGTAGCATGGGATTCGTAGCATATACGATTCGTAACTCATATGATTCGTAACACATGATCCTTAGCTTGGGATTCGTTGCATGGGATTCGTAGCACATGATTCGTAGCACTTGATCCTTAGCGTGGGATTCGTAGCATGGGATTCGTAGCACATATGATTCGTAGCACATATGATTCGTAGCACATGATTCGTAGCACATATGATTCGTAGCATGGGATTCGTAGCACATATGAATCGTAACACTTGATCCTTAGCGTGAGATTCGTAGCATTGGATTCGTAGCATGGGATTCGTAGCTTATGATTCGTAGCGGAGCATAGCAGCATGATTCGTAGCACACGATTCGTAGCATGAGATTCGTAGCATGGGATTCGTAGCACGGAATTCGTAGCATGGGATTCGTAGCACATATGATTCGTAGCACTTGATCCTTAGCGTGAGATTCGTAGCATTGGATTCGGAGCATGGGATTCGTAGCTTATGATTCGTAGCGGAGCATAGCAGCATGATTCGTAGCACACGATTCGTAGCATGAGATTCGTAGCATGGGATTCGTAGCACATATGATTCGTAGCACATAAACCTCTTAGCGTAGGATTGGTAGCACATGATTCGTAGCAATTGATCCTTAGCATGGGATTCGTAGCATGGGATTCGTAGCACATGATTCGTAGCACATATTTTTTGTAGCATGGGATTCGTAGCACATATGATTCGTAGCACATGATCCTTAGCGTGGGATTCGTAGCACATATGATTCGTAGCACTTGATCCTTAGCGTGGGATTCGTAGCATGGGATTCGTAGCGTGGGATTCGTAGCACTTATGATTCGTAGCACATATGATTCGTAGCACATGATTCGTAGCACATTTGATTCGTAGCACATGATTCGTAGCACATATGATTCGTAGCACATGATCCTTAGCTTGGGATTCGTAGCATCGGATTAGAAGCACATATGATTCGTGGCATATGATCGTGGGATTCGTAGCATGGGATTCGTAGCACATATGATTCGTAGCGCATGATTCGTAGCACATATGATTCGTAGCGCATATAATTCGTAGCATGGGATTCGTAGCACATATGATTCGTAGCGCATGATCCGTAGCACATACGATTCGTAGCGCATATAATTCGTAGCATGGGATTCGTAGCATATACGATTCGTAACTCATATGATTTGTAACACATGATCCTTAGCTTGGGATTCGTAGCATGGGATTCGTAGCACATGATTCGTAGCACTTGATCCTTAGCGTCGGATTCGTAGCACATATAATTCGTGGCACATGATCGTGGGATTCGTAGCATGGGATTCGTAGCACATATGATTCGTAGCCCATATGATTCGTAGCATGGGATTCGTAGCAGATATGATTCGTAGCGCATATAATTCGTAGCGCATGATTCGTAGCGCATATAATTCGTAGCATGGGATTCGTAGCATATACGATTCGTAACTCATATGATTCGTAACACATGATCCTTAGCTTGGGATTCGTAGCATGGGATTCGTAGCACATGATTCGTAGCACTTGATCCTTAGCGTGGGATTCGTAGCATGGGATTCGTAGCACATGATTCGTAGCGTGGGATTCGTAGCACATATGATTCGTAGCACATGATTCGTAGCACTTATGATTCGTAGCATGGGATTCGTAGCACATATGAATCGTAACACATATGATTCGTAGCACATGATCCTTAGCTTGGGATTCGTAGCATGGGATTCGTAGCACATATGATTCGTAGCACATGATCCTTAGCGTGAGATTCGTAGCATTGGATTCGTAGCACATATGATTCGTAGCACTTGATCCTTAGCGTGAGATTCGTAGCATTGGATTCGTAGCATGGGATTCGTAGCTTATGATTCGTAGCGGAGCATAGCAGCATGATTCGTAGCACACGATTCGTAGCATGAGATTCGTAGCATGGGATTCGTAGCACGGAATTCGTAGCATGGGATTCGTAGCACATATGATTCGTAGCACATAGGATCATATCTCATATGATTTGTAGCACATAAACCTTAGCATGGGATTCGTAGCGTGGGATTCGTAGCACTTATGATTCGTAGCACATGATTCGTAGCACATATGACTCGTAACACATATGTTTCGTAGCACATGATCCTTCGCGTGGGATTCGTAGCGTGGGATTCGTAGCATGGGATTCGTAGCACATATGATTCGTAGCACATGATTCGTAGCGGTAGTATTGGATTCATAGCACATGATTCGTAGCACACGATTCGTAGCATGAGATTTGTAGCATGGGATTCGTAGCACGGAATTCGTAGCATGGGATTCGTAGCACACATGATTCGTAGCACATGATTCGTAGCATGAGATTCGTAGCATAAGATTCGTAGCACGGAATTCGTAGCATGAGATTCGTAGCACATATGATTCGTAGCACATAGGATCGTAACACATATGATTTGTAGCACATAAACCTTAGCATGGGATTCGTAGCGTGGGATTCGTAGCACGGGATTTGTAGCATGTGATTCGTAGCACATGATTCGTAGCATGAGATTCGTAGCATGAGATTCGTAGCATGGGATTCGTAGCACGGAATTCGTAGCATATGATTCGTAGCACGGAATTCGTAGCATTTGATTCGTAACACATATGATTCGTAGCACATGATCCTTAAGTTGGGATTCGTAATGAAATGAAATGAAATGAAATGAAATGAAATCATTTATTCTGTAAGTAGGACAATTATATCACTTTTACATGTCATAAATATGTTTCAAGCTCGCTGAATTCGACATTTCCTAACTGACTACCCTGAGAAGAAATGTCGAAACAAACTCAGGGGTCTCTGTCTCTTTTAAAGTCCAGACAATTGTTACATAAACAAATGTAATAATAAGTAGGTACACAAAACAATTTAAAATAATACATATTGTCTAAATATAAATGATTATATGCAAAAGCACAAAACATGTCTAAATTGTATATGAATATATGCAAAAGCACAAAACATGTCAAATTGTATATGTGTATATGCAAAAGCACAAAACATGTCAAGTCATGGAGATAAACGATAGCTGTATAAGCGAGCGGCTCAATCCCAAGCGTTTTTATCACTTAAATAATCTAAAATTGTGTAATATCCTTTTTTGGATAGTTTAGATTTAATACAACTTTTAAATTTCCTAATTGGTAAGTTACGATAACTAATGGGTAACTTGTTGTAAAAGCGTATACATTGACCCATGAACGAGTTGCTTACTCTATGGAGACGAGTAGCATGAACGGCTAAATTGTGTTTGTTTCTTGTATTAACTGAATGTATATCAGACATTTTCACAAAGTTTGATTCGTTTTTATGAACATACATTAGGTTCTCATATATATATTGTGAAGCTACAGTCAGAATATCTATCTCTTTGAATTTCTCTCGGAGAGAAATTCTTGGGCCCAAATTGTAAATAGCGCGTACAGCCCTTTTTTGTAACACAAAAATTGAATTAATTTCGGCACAGCTTCCCCACAGGAGAATGCCGTACGTCATAACACTATGAAAGTAACTAAAATAGACTATTCTGGCTGTATCTACATCAGTGATCTGTCTGATTTTTTTTACAGCATAGGCAGCTGAACTAAGCTTGCCGGATAGTTTTTTAATGTGAGGGCCCCACTGCAGTTTGGCATCGACAGTTATACCAAGAAATACAGTTGACTCAACAGGGTCCAATTTTAGTCCATTCAGTTGTACATTGGTATCTAAGTGCCTCACATTAGGCGTAGAAAATTTAATTAACTTTGTTTTACTCGGATTTAAAAGAAGGTTATTGATATTGAACCAATGAACAACCTTAGCCAGTGCAGTATTAATGTCATCAAAGTTTCTAAGTTGGCGCTTAATTTTAAAGACAAGTGAAGTGTCGTCTGCAAAAAGTAGAATCTTATGATTATCCCTTATATGAAAGGGTAAATCATTGATGTAAATAAGAAATAAAAAAGGTCCTAATATTGAACCCTGCGGAACACCCATTGTAACCACAGATCCTTCAGATTGTTTGCCGTTCACATCTACTCTTTGAATTCGATTGTCCAAATAAGAGCTCAAAAGTTGTAGCGACTTATTTCTAATTCCATAGTGGTGCAGCTTCCTGATGAGTGTATCGTGACATACGCAATCAAAAGCTTTGGACAAGTCGCAGAATATACCCAAAGCGTCCTGCGAATTCTCCCAAGCTTCATACACATTTCTGAGTAACTCCACACCCGCATCTGCAGTAGACCGACCCTTGGTAAATCCAAATTGCTTTGAGTGAAACAGATGGTGTCTATTAAAAT
This sequence comes from Chrysodeixis includens, assembly GCA_941860345.1. Classification (NCBI taxonomy): domain Eukaryota; kingdom Metazoa; phylum Arthropoda; class Insecta; order Lepidoptera; family Noctuidae; genus Chrysodeixis; species Chrysodeixis includens. Next base: position 5,937,838 of record OW796096.1, on the reverse strand, counting down.
GTCTCAGCATTTGGTTTAAAATTAATTTCTCAAAAATTTTGCTCAAAGTGGGCAAAATTGAGATTGGTCGAAAATTTGTCGGATCGGTTGTACTGCCTGATTTGAATAGTGGAATCACTTTACTTAACTTCATAAGGTCTGGAAACACACCTGATGCGACACAAGAGTTGAACACAATTGCCAGGAATGGTGAGATAGATTTTATGATCGAGGATATAATAGATACTGACAGCCCCCAAAGATCAGCGGTTTTCTTAACTTCAATATCCTTAAACGAATCTAAGATGTCTTTGGGGCTAACAACGGTAAATTCAAAACTTGTGCCACACTCCTCCACACTTTCTTGAAGTATAGAGTATGCGGAGCTGGAAGACGACAACAGAGTTCTAGTTGTTAAGATAGGAATATTTGTGAAAAATTTTTCAAACTCAGTTGCTACCTCCATATCCGCGCACACATCTACATCATTAATTTTAAGGTGAAAATCCTTATTCTTAAAAGTAGTCTTTCCAATTTCCGAGTTAATAATGTTCCACGTAGTCTTTATTTTATTTCCGGATGACTTTATCTTATTTTTAATGTGCATTGACTTCGCGGTGGCACAGACTCTTTTAAATATCTTAGAATAATTCCTAACATACTCTTTCAAAAAATTGCTATGATTAGTTTAAAAGCGTAGCACATATGATTCGTGGCACATGATCCTTAGTGTGGGATTCGTAGCATGGGATTCGTAGCACATATGATTCGTGGCACATGATCCTTAGCGTGGGATTCGTAGCATGGGATTCGTAGCATGGGATTCGTAGCACTTATGATTCGTAGCACATATGATTCGTAGCGTGGGATTCGTAGCACATATGATTCGTAGCACATGATTCGTAGCACATATTTTTCGTAGCATGGGATTCGTAGCACATATGATTCGTAGCACTTGATCCTTAGCGTGGGATTCGTAGCATTGGATTCGTAGCATGGGATTCGTAGCACATGATTCGTAGCACATGATTCGTAACACATATTTTTCGTAGCATGGGATTCGTAGCACTTATGATTCGTAGCGCATGATTCGTAGCACATACGATTCGTAGCGCATATAATTCGTAGCATGGGATTCGTAGCATATACGATTCGTAACTCATATGATTCGTAACACATGATCCTTAGCTTGGGATTCGTTGCATGGGATTCGTAGCACATGATTCGTAGCACTTGATCCTTAGCGTGGGATTCGTAGCATGGGATTCGTAGCACATATGATTCGTAGCACATATGATTCGTAGCACATGATTCGTAGCACATATGATTCGTAGCATGGGATTCGTAGCACATATGAATCGTAACACTTGATCCTTAGCGTGAGATTCGTAGCATTGGATTCGTAGCATGGGATTCGTAGCTTATGATTCGTAGCGGAGCATAGCAGCATGATTCGTAGCACACGATTCGTAGCATGAGATTCGTAGCATGGGATTCGTAGCACGGAATTCGTAGCATGGGATTCGTAGCACATATGATTCGTAGCACTTGATCCTTAGCGTGAGATTCGTAGCATTGGATTCGGAGCATGGGATTCGTAGCTTATGATTCGTAGCGGAGCATAGCAGCATGATTCGTAGCACACGATTCGTAGCATGAGATTCGTAGCATGGGATTCGTAGCACATATGATTCGTAGCACATAAACCTCTTAGCGTAGGATTGGTAGCACATGATTCGTAGCAATTGATCCTTAGCATGGGATTCGTAGCATGGGATTCGTAGCACATGATTCGTAGCACATATTTTTTGTAGCATGGGATTCGTAGCACATATGATTCGTAGCACATGATCCTTAGCGTGGGATTCGTAGCACATATGATTCGTAGCACTTGATCCTTAGCGTGGGATTCGTAGCATGGGATTCGTAGCGTGGGATTCGTAGCACTTATGATTCGTAGCACATATGATTCGTAGCACATGATTCGTAGCACATTTGATTCGTAGCACATGATTCGTAGCACATATGATTCGTAGCACATGATCCTTAGCTTGGGATTCGTAGCATCGGATTAGAAGCACATATGATTCGTGGCATATGATCGTGGGATTCGTAGCATGGGATTCGTAGCACATATGATTCGTAGCGCATGATTCGTAGCACATATGATTCGTAGCGCATATAATTCGTAGCATGGGATTCGTAGCACATATGATTCGTAGCGCATGATCCGTAGCACATACGATTCGTAGCGCATATAATTCGTAGCATGGGATTCGTAGCATATACGATTCGTAACTCATATGATTTGTAACACATGATCCTTAGCTTGGGATTCGTAGCATGGGATTCGTAGCACATGATTCGTAGCACTTGATCCTTAGCGTCGGATTCGTAGCACATATAATTCGTGGCACATGATCGTGGGATTCGTAGCATGGGATTCGTAGCACATATGATTCGTAGCCCATATGATTCGTAGCATGGGATTCGTAGCAGATATGATTCGTAGCGCATATAATTCGTAGCGCATGATTCGTAGCGCATATAATTCGTAGCATGGGATTCGTAGCATATACGATTCGTAACTCATATGATTCGTAACACATGATCCTTAGCTTGGGATTCGTAGCATGGGATTCGTAGCACATGATTCGTAGCACTTGATCCTTAGCGTGGGATTCGTAGCATGGGATTCGTAGCACATGATTCGTAGCGTGGGATTCGTAGCACATATGATTCGTAGCACATGATTCGTAGCACTTATGATTCGTAGCATGGGATTCGTAGCACATATGAATCGTAACACATATGATTCGTAGCACATGATCCTTAGCTTGGGATTCGTAGCATGGGATTCGTAGCACATATGATTCGTAGCACATGATCCTTAGCGTGAGATTCGTAGCATTGGATTCGTAGCACATATGATTCGTAGCACTTGATCCTTAGCGTGAGATTCGTAGCATTGGATTCGTAGCATGGGATTCGTAGCTTATGATTCGTAGCGGAGCATAGCAGCATGATTCGTAGCACACGATTCGTAGCATGAGATTCGTAGCATGGGATTCGTAGCACGGAATTCGTAGCATGGGATTCGTAGCACATATGATTCGTAGCACATAGGATCATATCTCATATGATTTGTAGCACATAAACCTTAGCATGGGATTCGTAGCGTGGGATTCGTAGCACTTATGATTCGTAGCACATGATTCGTAGCACATATGACTCGTAACACATATGTTTCGTAGCACATGATCCTTCGCGTGGGATTCGTAGCGTGGGATTCGTAGCATGGGATTCGTAGCACATATGATTCGTAGCACATGATTCGTAGCGGTAGTATTGGATTCATAGCACATGATTCGTAGCACACGATTCGTAGCATGAGATTTGTAGCATGGGATTCGTAGCACGGAATTCGTAGCATGGGATTCGTAGCACACATGATTCGTAGCACATGATTCGTAGCATGAGATTCGTAGCATAAGATTCGTAGCACGGAATTCGTAGCATGAGATTCGTAGCACATATGATTCGTAGCACATAGGATCGTAACACATATGATTTGTAGCACATAAACCTTAGCATGGGATTCGTAGCGTGGGATTCGTAGCACGGGATTTGTAGCATGTGATTCGTAGCACATGATTCGTAGCATGAGATTCGTAGCATGAGATTCGTAGCATGGGATTCGTAGCACGGAATTCGTAGCATATGATTCGTAGCACGGAATTCGTAGCATTTGATTCGTAACACATATGATTCGTAGCACATGATCCTTAAGTTGGGATTCGTAATGAAATGAAATGAAATGAAATGAAATGAAATCATTTATTCTGTAAGTAGGACAATTATATCACTTTTACATGTCATAAATATGTTTCAAGCTCGCTGAATTCGACATTTCCTAACTGACTACCCTGAGAAGAAATGTCGAAACAAACTCAGGGGTCTCTGTCTCTTTTAAAGTCCAGACAATTGTTACATAAACAAATGTAATAATAAGTAGGTACACAAAACAATTTAAAATAATACATATTGTCTAAATATAAATGATTATATGCAAAAGCACAAAACATGTCTAAATTGTATATGAATATATGCAAAAGCACAAAACATGTCAAATTGTATATGTGTATATGCAAAAGCACAAAACATGTCAAGTCATGGAGATAAACGATAGCTGTATAAGCGAGCGGCTCAATCCCAAGCGTTTTTATCACTTAAATAATCTAAAATTGTGTAATATCCTTTTTTGGATAGTTTAGATTTAATACAACTTTTAAATTTCCTAATTGGTAAGTTACGATAACTAATGGGTAACTTGTTGTAAAAGCGTATACATTGACCCATGAACGAGTTGCTTACTCTATGGAGACGAGTAGCATGAACGGCTAAATTGTGTTTGTTTCTTGTATTAACTGAATGTATATCAGACATTTTCACAAAGTTTGATTCGTTTTTATGAACATACATTAGGTTCTCATATATATATTGTGAAGCTACAGTCAGAATATCTATCTCTTTGAATTTCTCTCGGAGAGAAATTCTTGGGCCCAAATTGTAAATAGCGCGTACAGCCCTTTTTTGTAACACAAAAATTGAATTAATTTCGGCACAGCTTCCCCACAGGAGAATGCCGTACGTCATAACACTATGAAAGTAACTAAAATAGACTATTCTGGCTGTATCTACATCAGTGATCTGTCTGATTTTTTTTACAGCATAGGCAGCTGAACTAAGCTTGCCGGATAGTTTTTTAATGTGAGGGCCCCACTGCAGTTTGGCATCGACAGTTATACCAAGAAATACAGTTGACTCAACAGGGTCCAATTTTAGTCCATTCAGTTGTACATTGGTATCTAAGTGCCTCACATTAGGCGTAGAAAATTTAATTAACTTTGTTTTACTCGGATTTAAAAGAAGGTTATTGATATTGAACCAATGAACAACCTTAGCCAGTGCAGTATTAATGTCATCAAAGTTTCTAAGTTGGCGCTTAATTTTAAAGACAAGTGAAGTGTCGTCTGCAAAAAGTAGAATCTTATGATTATCCCTTATATGAAAGGGTAAATCATTGATGTAAATAAGAAATAAAAAAGGTCCTAATATTGAACCCTGCGGAACACCCATTGTAACCACAGATCCTTCAGATTGTTTGCCGTTCACATCTACTCTTTGAATTCGATTGTCCAAATAAGAGCTCAAAAGTTGTAGCGACTTATTTCTAATTCCATAGTGGTGCAGCTTCCTGATGAGTGTATCGTGACATACGCAATCAAAAGCTTTGGACAAGTCGCAGAATATACCCAAAGCGTCCTGCGAATTCTCCCAAGCTTCATACACATTTCTGAGTAACTCCACACCCGCATCTGCAGTAGACCGACCCTTGGTAAATCCAAATTGCTTTGAGTGAAACAGATGGTGTCTATTAAAATGTCTCAGCATTTGGTTTAAAATTAATTTCTCAAAAATTTTGCTCAAAGTGGGCAAAATTGAGATTGGTCGAAAATTTGTCGGATCGGTTGTACTGCCTGATTTGAATAGTGGAATCACTTTACTTAACTTCATAAGGTCTGGAAACACACCTGATGCGACACAAGAGTTGAACACAATTGCCAGGAATGGTGAGATAGATTTTATGATCGAGGATATAATAGATACTGACAGCCCCCAAAGATCAGCGGTTTTCTTAACTTCAATATCCTTAAACGAATCTAAGATGTCTTTGGGGCTAACAACGGTAAATTCAAAACTTGTGCCACACTCCTCCACACTTTCTTGAAGTATAGAGTATGCGGAGCTGGAAGACGACAACAGAGTTCTAGTTGTTAAGATAGGAATATTTGTGAAAAATTTTTCAAACTCAGTTGCTACCTCCATATCCGCGCACACATCTACATCATTAATTTTAAGGTGAAAATCCTTATTCTTAAAAGTAGTCTTTCCAATTTCCGAGTTAATAATGTTCCACGTAGTCTTTATTTTATTTCCGGATGACTTTATCTTATTTTTAATGTGCATTGACTTCGCGGTGGCACAGACTCTTTTAAATATCTTAGAATAATTCCTAACATACTCTTTCAAAAAATTGCTATGATTAGTTTAAAAGCGTAGCACATATGATTCGTGGCACATGATCCTTAGTGTGGGATTCGTAGCATGGGATTCGTAGCACATATGATTCGTGGCACATGATCCTTAGCGTGGGATTCGTAGCATGGGATTCGTAGCATGGGATTCGTAGCACATGATTCTTAGCACATGATCCTTCGCGTGGGATTCGTAGCGTGGGATTCGTAGCACATATGATTCGTAACACATGATTCGTAGCACATGAACCTTAGCATGGGATTCGTAGCACGGGATTCGTAGCACGGGATTTGTAGCATGTGATTCGTAGCACGTGATTCGTAGCATGAGATTCATAGCATGGGATTATTACCACGGGATTCGTAGCACATATGATTTGTAGCACATATGATTTGTAGCACATATGATTCTTATCACTTGATCCTTAGCGTGGGATTCGTAGCATGGGGTTCGTAGCCCATATGATTGGTAGCATTTGATCCTTAGCGTGGGATTCGTAGCATGGGATTCGTAGCACGGGAGTCGTAGCACGGGATTTGTAGCATGTGATTCGTAGCATGAGATTCGTAGCATGGGATTCGTAGCACATACTATTCGTAACTCATATGATTCGTAGCACATGATCCTTAGCTTGGGATTCGTAGCATGGGATTCGTAGCATATATGATTCATAGCACTTGATCCGTAGCGTGGGATTCGTAGCATTGGATTCGTAGCATGGGAGTCGTAGCACATGATTCGTAGCACATATGATTCGTAGCATATATAATTCGTAGCACATATGATTCGTATCACTTGATCCTTAGCGTGGGATTCGTAGCATGGGGTTCGTAGCCCATATGATTGGTAGCATTTGATCCTTAGCGTGGGATTCGTAGCATGGGATTTGTATCATGGGATTCGTAGCACATGATTCGTAGCGTGGGATTCGTAGCACATATGATTCGTAGCACATGATTCGTAGCACATGATTCGTAGCACATATTTTTCGTAGCATGGGATTCGTAGCATGGGATTCATAGCACGGGATTCGTCACATGGGATTCGTAGGACATATGATTCGTAGCGTGGGATTCGTAGCTCAAATAATTTGTTGCACATAATAAGGTTCACGTATAATTTGTACCACGTACAAACAATAGATATATTTTAATGTATTAAAAATATAAGGTGTTCTTTACAAATTAATGCAGGCGGGACAAACGATCCACAATCGTTAATGTTTCTTGCAAGTTATAATTATTACATTTTTGAATTTTTATATAAAACCCTTAATTGATACCCCACTCGATGAGTTTGGTAAAAAAAAATATTGTTTTTCTTGTGTCACTAGTATCACTCGTGCTATAGCTAATCACTAATCTAGCGACACCACACACATTAAAATCCTTACAGCCGTTCTGACTGCAGCAGGGAAAATAGAAATCTACATGCATATTTATACTTGAAAAACATTACCCTCTTTTCTGTTGCAGTCGGGTAAAAATTTATAACCAGTGTGACCTTCACAACTAATAAAATTCTAACGACACCGTTGAAACTGAACCCCTTCGAGTTGTTCAGACTATAGCGTGAGCAATATTCGAATTTGGTACCAAAAATCCACCATTTAGTTTTTTCTTCTATTTTGATATATCTAGTGCCATTCTCACAGTAAATACGAATCTAACGACACCTATCAAGCTGAAATCCATAGAGTCGCTCAGGCTACAGAGTGACCAATATTCAAAATCGGCGCATAAAATCCACCATTTTGTTTTTTTGTAGTATCTTGATATATTCAGTGTCACTCTCACAGTAACTAAACTCCATTTAATAAAGCATCAGACCGTTATTTTTTATCACCTATTAAAAAAAAACCAGCATTAGGTATAGACGGCTTGTAAAACTCAATATCACTTTTTCTATTGCGGATAAAATTTTATTTTATATTAGATTATTCCTGTTTCACATATTCTTTGAGGTTTTCATTCCTCTGCATACTCTATCAACCGATGGGCACTTTTAATATCATACCATTGATTTTAAATTTTATACGTATCATATAAAATTTCAAGCTTTAGCATTTCAAAGGCAGATGCAAAATGAAAGGGTAAAAGCCGGAGCCTGCATCCATTTAATAACATCTCTTTTACTGAACTAACGAAAATATTGAAATGGATTTAAGCATTTTCAATAGGGAATACCAAGAGAAAAAAAAATGGAAATCTCCGTTGATCTATTGTAAATATTTTATTCTCATCGAATATCGAATGAAAAATATAACATGATACTCTTGAGGAGATACTCCCAGTCATTATATATTTCAGTTTAATTTTAATTATTTGTTTAATAAAGTTTCACTAGAAATGGACACATCTTACAACTGCATCGCATTCGAAAATAATTTAACTGTATTGACCCGGTCACAACGAGATTATCTCTTTACAATTCATTATTTGCACAAAATAACAATGACCAGATTTGCTTGTAATAACATAATTGAATACGTGGCATACGTGACAATTTATGAAGCACAAGCGGTCACAAACATTGGAATAATTGGCATCGCTAACCTCACCCGAATTAGAACCAGGAATACCTCTAAAAGCGAGTGTGTTGCAGCTATTAAAGCGAGATGGTACTATACGGTAAAGCGCGGCGTCTCTTTTCCACTATAGCGAGATTTCTGTGATAAGAGGTGGTAGTAGCCCCCCAGCTCTACAGATAACATCAAAGACTTATAATCACGAATCGTAATTGTTCTGTCTACCCCTACCGAATACTAAACGAACACTAGCGCTGTCAAAGGTGAGAAAGCGATTATTAATGGTCTCTTCCTCTGTCCATAAACTACGATAACTTCGTTTTCCGAAGACATAAATAAGTTACACAATTCACTTGTATTCGCAGCGAATATTAATAGTCTGAGCCCTGAATTCACAATGGCCAACAGTTGGACAATAAAAACATTTTACAATCAAGTGCTGATGTTAACTCGTTCTCAAAGCACATATTTTGTATGTCCGCTTTGGCCCCGTGTATGGAAAATGCTGTGTGTAGACTGTAGTGTATAAATCAATCATTCTTGTTTTTTAGTAAACATTTTATACTAGTCGCTGTTTTTGATAGCGCTCTTTTTTTTATTATATACGGCATTTAATTGACATTGCTCTATAACAATAACCGGGTTTAACTTTCATTTAGGTTTACCAATATAATGCAAAATAGTCTAGTTCATACGGTTATTAATTTCATCATTATTGTTAGAATCTTATTTACATAGTAAAGGTAATCTGAATTTCAACTCATATAGAGCTACAAAAAAACATTGTACCTACAATTTCTCTAAACATTTGCATTGTGGACATAATACCAAAAGAACATATAAAGTTCTATGTATAAAATAAACTTAGTTATGAATATTTAACTGGAAACGCTAAAAGTGTCATCGTTAAAAAATGTGGTGTGAAACATAAGTGGTTCAGTGATCCAAACAGACCGAACGAACGAAAGATTTAACGAATGCTCGTCCCTCAAAAACAACAGTTATTCATCCCAACATTTTTACTTTTTACAACAACCTGCGGACATGTAGGATTATAAAAGGCCTATAATTCAATCGGGTTAGTTTCCATTTGATAAAGTCTACATGCGTTTGTTGGAACAATTTAGCCGACACAATTTCTCAGTTACAACTAACGAAAAAGAAAAGAAGATAGATAGATAGAATATTCCTTATTGCATACCACATGAGAAACAGATTTGACAAGCATAAAAGTTACATGGTGCCACAATGGGCGGTCTTTTCGCTAAGAGCGATCTCTTACAGACAACCTTGGGATGGACTAGGTACTGAAGGAGTAAGAAGAAGTACGATTTTATAAAAACAAAGTAAAATATAAACAAAAAACAGCTAGTTAACAGAATAATACTTCTACAACAAAATATAAATCCCGCAAATACACATTGAAATGCCTATTTGAAAAGAACACCTAACTAAATGCCTAATAAAATATCCAGTTCGAAATAAAAGAGTAAATGTTTGAATAAGGAACAACTTACATTATTTCTACAGCCGTCGAAACTATTCCCGGCTAGGGTCGGTGTGTGCCAAAACTAAATTATTTTCGTTCCGGGTTAAACGAATTATTCGATTCTGTTAACCCGAGTACTAGAACTAACCCTGACAAATACGTTTCTTTTTTTCCCTTAATACTTTATTTACTCTGTACGATACAATATTTTTGCTGCTTTTTTTTCTGTCGATAGCATTTGTTTGGTCTTATTATTTTTATAATACAATACTGGCATGTGATGTCTAGACTAAAAGTAATTATTAAAAGCTCGCAATCTATTATCGCCAGTTAATACCCTCAAGCTATATCAACAAAAGCATTGTGGATATCGATACTAGCAAAAGCGCCTCGTTATATTTATATTCAATTCATTGCAACAACAAATATTTGCTGGAAAACGAGCCACCATACAATGACTCATTTCTTTTATACAACAAAATACATCGGGTATTTTCAGTCTCTAAATCAAAATACCAATGTTCAAATAAAAACATCATATTTCCATTAAACTGTCTTGAAATGATATCTATGAAAATGTTAGTGTTTATAAAACTTCAATAGTCACATTTTACTCGGGGAAAGTGTATGAGAAAATACAAGCGGTGGAAGGGTAGTAAAGTGAAACTATATACATATTAAATGAAAACAGGAGAGATAAAGTTTTTGATATTGTATGCAAGTCAGTCGTCGACCGCAAGGGCTATTTGGCATGTCACACTTATTAAATTTACCCGTCACGGTACTTGGGCAGAATTTTGATATCTAGATTCCACATCAAAGGAAAGGTATTCACGAGTTTTTGTCTCATAACAAAAATATTAACGCTTTTACTGAAGTTTTAACTATGATACAAAAGTTTTAGATATTTCAAAACATTTGTAATAAAAATTCAATTAGTAGAGTAGTGTTGAAGTTTGAAAACCTAAGTGAGTTTAAAACATTTCATTTAACTTGTTGTACCTATGTTCTGTTCAAATACAAAAAGTGGAAAATGGAGTCACTCGATTAAATTTTCCCCGTTTTCAGCTATATTAAGAACGGTATTAACTACCAACCTCATGTAGAAATAGTTTAAGGGGAAAAGATTTCTGTCGCTCAGATTGTGCGCGTGCGATTCCAAAACTTTCCCTTCGACATAAAAAAAGATCAATGCACAAACAACAAAATTAAGCATTTAATAAGAACAATTATATATGTCAGTTTTGTATATTCTAGCCTACGCTTCTATTAGTAGTACTCTTGCAGTCGTGTAAGAGAGACGCAACTATACACTTTGTAATATGCCATCTAGCTTCAACAACTGCAACAGGATACCTCTATGGACAAAAGCACTAAAAGGTGATATTCCTATGTTGGCACGAAGCACTCTGGATCTCCAAAAGCTATGAAATTTTCACGAGAGGCGCCGAGGGCACACGTAGTATTCTTAAAACGCTCTTGAATATTATATCTCTGTTTTAAACTTCTCTTGTCTATTTTGAATTATATTGTCCCTGTTCAAAATAGGTTAGGGTTCTTCCTATGAGTTATAGGATAGGTGGGTATAAGTGATTTTTTTTGTATGTTTATTTTGTAGCTGCTTGCTAAAGGACCCATGAAAGACTATAAAAACTTGATTGAAAGTATAGAAATCTTTCGTAAAAGGTTGAGCAGAATAAATTAATATAGACCTAAAGTAACATCTGCTTAAAGTTCTTTCCCCTTAATACGATGTTTACAAGTCCCTTTTATTGCAATCCCAACTATTTTATTTAAACTTAATGTCCGGCTATGCATCATTCTGTTTTTTTCTTTCCTCCTCAAAGCCGTACTGAATTTAGAACCCTTGTCGCATCGCAGCCCACCAAAAAGACGATCTTTTTCCTCTTTCTTTAAGGGGTTTGCTTCAAATTAAAAATGGATATTCAGATGCAAATTTAAAACATTTCTTCGGCATGTTTAATTAAGATTGCATTAAATAAAAATATTATTTCAGAATGTCGGTAAAAAATGACGACTTAGTATTGAGACAAAAAAGGATCTGACGAAGTGTTTGCTTGAAAATAATTCTAGTAGCATCCCATATCACATTGAGACCTGTCATTGACTAAATGTGGGTTTGGAAGTGCTTGCCTGCCCACCCTCGAGGGATTACTGCCGTGACGTTTATGTAAATAGACTTTTGGCTTCGAAGATAAATCCTAATTCCATGAACAGGATTACGGGCTAACAGATTTGTTGGTATATGTGGAATGGTACGCCATAGCGGCCAGTGCTCATATAAAGATTAATAGGGCCGGCGAACATGACACATGGTGCGCGCGAAGTTGCAGTTTATCTAACACATAAAACCGTTTGTCTTGTCTAACTCATCAACGCACAGCATAAATTCCGAGAGAAACGGAAAAGTTGTGCTCAGTAATTATACACTCGAGTTTACAATCTCTGTTTATAAGATTTAAAGTACGTACGGATGGAAGTACAAAGAAATACTTTTGTTACTAAGTTGGTTTAAGAACAAAGTCGTTTCTCTGAAACGGCAACTATACATTTTTCGCAGCAGAGCGGGAGGCGTTCGGTTAGTTTAAATACATTTCAGCGATGGACACGACATTTTCCTTGTCCGGGAGAAAATTAAAAGTGCTTCGTAAAATCCCACTACAGTTCATTGCGGGACATAATGTAAGTCGGAGTGAATAAACAAGAAATATGCGGTCGCCCGTGTTTTGTTTTAGCGTTTATAAAGCGAGGAGCCTTTATGGTTTATAGCTCAATAATATAGGCCATAAAAAGGCCCGGACCCTCCGCATCTCACTCTGTGCCACGATTGAGCCATCCTAGCGAGTCCCTTCGACTCCTTTAGGACTTCTTGAATAATTCCGATGTTTAGGTATCTAATAAGACGGAGACTCTCTGCAAACGTTTCTTTGTTATCTGTATTACACAGTTCGCCATACTTACGGTGTTTACTTGAGCATTACATCTGCGACGAGCGTATCTAACTCAATTTAAAACGCAGGTCCATATTGTAGAATCCTCAGAGACTGCAATATGAAGTTTACTATGTAAGAATTTTTCTTCTAGTTAACTGGGGGATTATACGACAGTTTGCTTCTTTGTTTGGTATCTGTATGATGCAGTAGTAAAAAACCTGAAACGACTACTCTATGGAAAAAGAGATTGATAACTTATGTTTGGATGTTGGACCAAATGTTACGTAGAATGTGACCAAAGACTGGGCATTCTGTTCCTTACCTTAAAACTTACCAACAAGTCAAAGCGCTACAAATTCTATCCATAGTCCAGAGAAAAACGCATTTATTGTTGTGAATGAATATATTTAAAAAAAAACTAGAAAACAAATAAGAGGATAATTTTTAATTATCACCTTTATTAACTTTAATAAAATATCCTATGACTAGATTCTGGACAGCACTTGATCCAAACCCTGTCAATCTTCTTTATCAAGATACACTTCCCTCAGATAGAGATAGTTTAATTGTCAGCTTCAATCCATTTCAATCACTAAGATTAATTTCCCTAGCAAGACAAGAACGCGGTTCTAGAAAAGCCAGCCTTTATTTATAATTATGAACTACTTACTCTACATAAGTCTAAGCACTGATTTCCTATACACATTAATTATGTAAACCTACTTGATATACCTTTAAGAATATAAAGGTGCTGAGCGAAGAGCTCTCGACGTCTCTGGATTATTATCTCAGCAGTGCCGATTGAATCGACGATAAACTTCACTGTGGACTTATGAAACTGCCATTAAAGAATATTTTATTAAGCGATAACTGGTACAATATAATTTATATCTTCGCTTGTTTTGTATCTGATATGGGGTTAACAGTGATTACTTTCTAAGGACTTTGTAATGTCATACAGATTACAAATTACGTAACTTTAACAAAATAATTTGGAGCTATCTTTCAAACAAACAAAACAATATCGCGAAACAGCTGTTTTTGTAACAAATAAAAACATAACCCATTTTTTAGGCTAAATCCAGTTTCTTAAAATAAATACAGACATTTTTTACTATCACAAAATATTATCTCGATAAACATTTACCATGACTCAAATACGAAACTAATTTTAAACAAAACCACATATTTTGAATCGTGGCTCAACTAGTATGCATATAGCTAGAACTTTATGTATAGTTCTGCATACTTTACACTAACATCTAAACACAACAAACAAAGTAAATAAAAAGTAAATTACCGTTGTCCCGCGAGATTTAATTACTTTATTCCTTAGTTGAGGGACAGGAATTATTATCCAACACTAATTAGGTATTCAACCGTCGTACGTCACTGCATGAAGTAAGGCTTTTGTTCAGATGAAATACCTACGTGATTAAATAATTTAAATTCCACAAAATATATTTCATTTGAATTTCTTTGTGACCATTGTTTTAATACGTTTCGGCGTTTGTTGAAAGATGACTTAAATGGATGAAAATTTGCGGTAGGTTTTGTGACAAGTTCACAAGAGCTTTTGTAATACTTGAACAATTACAAGTACTTATGTGGTTATGTCAAAGCGTTTTGTACTTTTGATCAGTATGAGGCTGATATTTTTTGTTATTTTTTTGATTTGTTAGTATTTCTGATGTTCACTAAATCTGAATAAAATAACCGATTTGTCTTGCTTATTTCGCTTTATAGAGACAAAATGACTTTAATTAATATAGATAACCTCTTTTATAAATCACTCCCCCAAAAACGAATTCTACAGCCAGGCAGTGAAAATACAAAATGAAAATCCTCGAATTTCAATTTTTCGGAATTATCTTTAGTCATGTATTATAATTTGTAACACGGTACACAACACAACAACCCCAAAACATCTTACGGCTAATATTTCGTCGAAATCATTAAACGAAAATTACGGTATAATTGAATAAGCCAACATGTCTGCATAAATTATAACCGTAATGGTTAACAGACCAAAAACGTGCACATCGACCACAATTCGCAAAGGCCCGTCACAAATTACAAACTAATCATAGCGCACCAATTGGGTCGCTCGGAAGAGGTTAATTTTCCCAATCCCGACGCCGCGTTAACGTTGTGCCCGTTACTGCCGCCCCACCAATTAGCTTTTACTGCCCTTGTGGTCCGATAACTACTCTACGAGACTTATCTATCGAACGATCCGGGTATTATGTCCTAGTAAACACTAGTAGAATTGTATCTAAGCTCACTTTACTTGTCGATAGGGTTGCGTCGCCTTTATTATGAAGTGTTGCGCGATAATGATGATTGATGTCGTTACCTTGTGGGGAACGGTGTGAAATAGGGTTGTGTTTACTTATATCAAGTACTTTCAGAAAAGAAGAGAAATAGGTATATGCCTGATAAATATCAAACTATTTCAATATTTGTGAAAAATATCACTGTAAGGTGAATTGCAACAACTGCAACCTGGAAAAAAGTGCGCAAAATCTATTTGTAAAGTCAGAAGTCATATTTTTACTACGGTTAAACTGGATTTAAAATAGCAAACCATTGTTAGAGCAAGTGCAATATCAATTTTCCTGTAAAATATCGAGAAAATATTCTCGTTGCAATTGAATCATAGCGCTCGCATACACGACGGCGAGCAAACATTATGCCTGCATCGGCAGTCGGAGCGATATCTTTCACAACGACACGCGCTATAAGTAACTCTGCCAATTCCGGCAATTCCTTCCCCTACACATAAACATCTACCGTGTATTGTTTAACTTTTCTCTCTCAGGACGACACATAAACTCGTCGCAAATCCTACAGAGGGTTTGAGAGCGTCGTCTCAGAAATTTTCCAAGTCAACGAAAGCAAGAAGCGACAATCTCGCCGACCTACGTCTTATTTTTCAGGAGAGCCGACCCGTTACAACGACAGAGATTTACATTTGAAATAGGCTGAGACACTCTTTTATTTCGCTCCTTTTATTTTTTCTGTCTGTTCGTATTGCTGCAGTTCCCCGCGATGTCTACATCTGGCGTATCTCGCGACGCGCCGCCGGCTCCGGCTAAATAAAACTTGCTCTCCTTACCTGTATAATTTTATTAACGGAAATAGAATAATTTATTGTAATTGAATTTGTAAATTAAACACGGTCGGATAGCTACTAGTTTGCTCGGTTTTCGACTCAGCAAATTACAAGTATGCAATTATGAAAGTTAATTTACTACTTACTGATCTCAAAGTGAAGCGCGCCGGCCGCTTATTAGATTAAAGTGCTAATTTTTAATTATTCGTTCACGTCTTTGAATAAGCAACTGTTGTGTTCGGGTATGGCTATAATAGGGTTGAATATATATTAGGTACTCTAGATTCACAAAGCAGATGACGTTTTTAATTAAGCATAATTAGTAGCTTATGTTCTGATAACTAGACCACTGATAAACATACTTATATACTTCTAAATACATATATAGGTAGATAAATTACACCCAGGCACAGAAAAAATGATCGTGCTCATTTGCTCATCACACAAACATTTGTCCTGGGTGGAAATCGAACCCACGACCTCCGGTGAAGCAGTCAGGACAATTAACTACTAGATCAGTAGGTTCGTCGAATGAGCTATAAAAGCGGAATAATTTATCAGACAATATTGTGGAAACAAATTGTGTCTGATGGCGCTATCCATCAAATATTTTCTTTTACGAGCTAAGCAGTAGGTGTGTGCGTACATGTTTCTACGTTATTGATGGACCCTCGCAAGCTATTACCCTTGCTAAAAAAATATTAACCCGTTTCTCTCTTTTTATGACTTGCAGTTTATTTTAAAGCATTGTAATGACTAACGCAACGCCGCCGCCGCGTATTATGCTAATCGCGAAACAAAAGTTGAGCGGCGAAACATGATTTTAATATCTTCACATTAATTATCCTGCAACATAAATAAATTTTTATTTCCGATTTATACCGAAAATGTGATTAAATTTAAATAAAGTAGTTACTTTTAAATTTATTAGACCGCATGGCGTAGGTAGTAATATCAAAGGTAAGAATAATTTAAATTTGTATTTCGCTATTAGGCAAACTACTGCGATGTATTTTAGTGCCATCTGCAGCCAGCTATAATAATAATCGAAGGCTTAGGCAACCTAATAAATAATACGCTATTGGTGAGAGATTGGACCAAGCCTCTGGGTAGTATCTCGCCGAGTACCATTCACTTGATAAATCACCATTACCAAGAACACAGAGCAAGTTTTATACTCTGTTCAATACGAAACTTAACGACTCATATTCATAAATAAGTCTGGCTGAATATTTAACGCCCATCAAATTGACATTAATCAAAATAAATGTAAATACAAAACCAGAACAGGCAATATGTAAATCCACTCGTTTATTTGGGGGAACAGAATTCGGGCCAATTTATGCATTTGTTAATTAAATTATATTAGAGAAGACTTTCCCATGAGGACCTTTTAATGTCCTACTCATAAGATCGGAAGGCATAAATTAACTGGGCTATTCGTTATGCTGGGCCACGCGCGTTTAATTATTAAGGCGACGTTACAGTCCTCCACGGAACTACGGATAGGGCTGTGGCCGTAAAATACAAATGTGTCAAACGGATAGTAAAGATGGGACTTGATCAAGATGGCCGCTAACTACACCATAACATGTTGTATACACACCATCAATATCACATAAGATACAATCCATAAAGCTACATTTCAGTAAGCGCATGTTCTTAATGAAGCCATAAATGGATTAAAACTAAAATCAGGATATCGCGTCTACTTCTGGACACAAAAGAACCACGTCGACGTACAAAAATCTTCTACTTAAGGATGCATTCATCCTTAGAGAGTCAAGATGAGGCCTACGGGAACACAGTGGGGCTACACACAAAAGGAAACTTTATACGTAGGTACTTACTTACACATAAAGCGCGCAGTGGAAGTCACTTTCATATTACCTCTAAAGAAATTATTCTTTTTGTTTAACTTTGTAATTAATCATGCTGGCTACTCTTCCTTCACTTAGTTCTGAGCGCTTCCCGGCAGCAGCTGAACAATTTCATTTATTTACCCATTCTTTCTTACACTTGCTTAAACTTACTTGAACTAGATAAATTAGCTTGAGCATCGAGATTTTTCTCTTTAGACGGTTTTGTATTTTGGGAATATCTCATAACGTACATGAGTTTAAATACTTTCTCGATGTGTTTTGACAGATTTAGTACCTTATGTTACTATAATGTAAAAACAAATCGGCAAGGTAGGTACTCGAGTACACGAAATCTATTTTAAAAAATCGTTTTCAATATTTTACAAATAAATAGTTTGTTTGAAAGTTAGTTTTTACGAGTTTTAAGAGAACAGAGAAGTATTCCTAAAAACCCGTATTTAGAATCACCCTAAAAATGTATGGAAGTACAAATCATGAAATCAAAGTTCCGATACTTATTAAAAACAAATGACACTTGCATACATTGAGCGTTTATTGTCTCCGTTAACATTTGTAATAATGGAAGTGTAGTGTTACATATGAAGGTTGTATAGGTACAGTCACACACACGTGTACAAGATCCCATGTTTGTCGTCCTCACCGATACTTACTTTTCTATTCACGCCGGTAGACACTGCTATTAGGCTTTAAATACGCATACGGCGAATTTTCCACCCTTTGAAAGTATACAGCGTACTTCTGTACACTGTAGAGCAGAAAAACTATTCAGTTTTCTTAAGAATGTTTGATTATTTAAACAAAACAATGGTATGTTATAATATTTAACCTAATAAGGATATTTAAAAATTCAAGATGCGTGGTTAGATATTAACAAAATAGGTGTTGGTTGATAGAGGGCTTCTGCATTCAATCTTAATCATTGATAGAAAAAAAAACAATGGAAAATCCAAAAGAATTGCTTAATATACTCGCAAATTGTTTTGACTGAAATATTAAATTAAAATTAATATAAAGGGGTTTCAAATGTTATTCCGGCTCTCACAAAACTATATAATTTTAACGTGAATAAAACTAAACAGAACTGTGTATTGTTTGGAGTGCGTAGTCACTGTATAAACAAACATAATATACGAGTACAAATATAGAAGGGTAACGTAAAATGTTCCGTGTTTTTCCTTATGTTGCAAGCAAGTGTACGGCACTTTATTGTGGCGTCATCAGAGCCTCCCTCGTGACAGCTTACACATGAATTCGGGGATAGACAAAGAGTGTGCACGATGAAAGAGCTTTTCATTCATCCTAGCTCCCAGGCAAAGTTGCGCGACTGCTGCGCACGTTTTGATAACAGTTAACGAGCCCTTGCTAAATAAATTGTTATTACGTGAACTTATCTTAGCAATAAATATTGTAGAGTTTACAGCGCGCGCCTCAAAACTTTTAATTCTATGATAAAGTAATAACTACCAATTTATCACTTATCGGTCCGTATGCTGTCGGCGTGTCCTCGAGATATATGCGCATCCATTGCATATTTTTAGTTTGAGACCAGATTTAAATCTCGGATTTAGAATGAGAAAAAAAGACGTTTGAAAAGGCGTACGTATCGCCGATGGCGCACGTCACGATAAAACAAATAGGGTCGGTTTAGCATCGAACTTTACTCTGACTCGCGTTCAAAAGTTTATAAGCACGGTCTAGATAGACAAAGGAGTTTGTGGATCGTGGATTGATACTCTACCAATGTATTTTTTAGTTTAATTCTAATAATATGGTAGCAATTCTTTTGTTTTATGGCCACAAATTACCTTAAACTTCAACAAAATTCGGTTGTTATAACTTAGTATACCTAAACAAACGCAGTTGTATTCGTTTATAATATTCCTTTTTCACTTTTGATTACTTTTGCTTTAAATCCCTCTGGCTGGTGCAGAATTAGCATGAAACTGCTTTCACAGTATGATTTGAGCGAGCGTTGAATAAATTCCCGTAGTGTTTATCAGATGTTTATCGCTTGCCGTAATTGTCTACCGAGAAACAGTTACTATAACTCTTGCTAGATAAGGGTGCTCGGTTATAATTATCTTTAAACGTACACGTCTTTAGTAAATTTACCTATTGACAGCTGAGACTAACGGTGATCGGTGGTAACGAGTATATATAGCTAATGAGTATAATAATAATGTATTTTGTTTAAATTATGTTGATTTCACCCAAACATTATTTTTGTGCTTATTTAAAAAGAGAAGCTTCTACAAAAAAAGACCTATATCACTATGAAGTACAAATAGGCATCAGGAATTTTATTAAAAGTTTGAAAATAAATCCTAAAAGCTTTGATCTAGTTCTTGATAGGCTTTTGTTCTTGTTGGATCTCAAAATAGACCGACTGTCCCGATAATAAAAAAAGTAACAAGGCCTCTTGTGTACCTGTATATCGTGCACGAAAGGAATTTATTTATCAGTGTTATATACAGGTCGCTTCTAAAATATTAAAGACGTTCACACGCCCTAGGAACGCTTAAAGTTTTTCAGTATTTTAATTAAAGTTTTCCTACAATACAAACGCTATTTTGATCCAGTGATTTTTCCTAAAAACATGAAAAAATAAAATCTTCACTGGACTGATAAATGACGCAATCGCCTCTTAAATTTCACACGGCATTTTTCGAAGCTGTGTCAATATTGAATTGACGATGCTCCGGCTAACACGGTGAAATATAAGAGTGGTATTCTCAACTCTGTGACGTTTACATGTTTTGAAAACTTTTTATAAAAAACATTTACAAACGTAAATGTGTATACTAGCGTAGGTACGTATACTAGATGTTGCCCGAGGCTTCATTGGTGTTGGTGTCGGCTATAACTTCAAAAAGGTGTCTCTCTTACTGCTATACTTATACAAATAAAAGTTTCTGGGTTATTTTTGTGTGCACAGTGCAATAATTGTACCTATAATAATAATACATCAGCTCTTATACGTCCCACTGCTGGGCACAGGCCTCTTCCCTTGCGGGGAAGGTTTTGAGCATTGATTACCATGCTAGCTCACTGCGGATTGGCAATTTCAAAATCCAATATTTGGAATCCAGGTTTCCTCGCAATGTTTTTCATTCACCGTTTGTCAGTAGTGTCTTAGAATAATTAAGACAGTAGGTACATAAAACTTTGCAAAAGTCACATTGGTACTTAGCTGCGCTGGGGATCGAACCTGCATCTTGTGCATATAAATCCATACATAGAAAATGCCACCACGACTTTTTAGGTACGACGTACCTACCTATAACAATGAAACAAAATGTAATGTAAACCTAGTATTTAATAAATAATACTGTATATTACTATGCAGTAGGTACATTATCATAAATAGAAACTAATCTTTCCTAAAGCTCCCCTAAGATTCTGGCCGAGTGTCTCGCGAGCTTGTTACAAGCGACCAGGAATACCGCCTCGGTTGTAAACAACTCATAACACAGCTCTAAACTAAATTAGTACCGAAGACTGCACTTTGACTTAGACCTCTAATTAGAATGCAATATTATGCAGTATTAATAGAATACAGAGTATTATTGTTTTGGAAATAGTATCCGTAAAATGGAATCATTATCCGTAATGGCAATTGCATTTTAGTGTGTTTATTCGCGAATTACTTATTTAGAAATTGTGAATTACTTACTTAGAAATTGTTTTTGAAATAAACAATTAACGTTTTCTTTTTGGGTAATCTATTGAATTATGTGTACCACTACTGGGCAAAGGTTTTCTGCAATTTAATTCCAAACTTTATTGTCTAGAGACACTTTACGACCAAAAGTCTCATTTATTGAATACGAATATTTGCGAAAAAAAAGTCTAAAATACAACGTAATCTAATTTGATTCCTAAACCACATTAAAAGGCAACGACAATCGTATTCTATTACCTCTTATTCGTATTAACTAAACAATTGGAATAGTGTCGCGAACAGGCACTAAAGTAGAAATACATTTGGCGGGCTAATTAATTAATTAGCCACGTTCGTATCTACAACTCTTCGTACAGTATTGATGTAGATCCAGTGTTATTTGTACCGGCCTGGACTGCGAGTCGTTTAACAAAATGACGGGCCCTTTTTATCTTAGTCAAGCTGCAATTTGTATCTGGCTCTATTTTCTCGAGACCGCAAACCGACGGTTGCTATTTTGAATATCCCTTTTCTCTAAAATTAAACAGTGTACGTTACTTTGTGAGCCTCATATTTTAAACCCTGAGAAGTGTTTCATTAATGTTTTACTTATGTATTAGTTGTAGTTGCTTTTGTATTTCATTTCCGTGTACGTGTTCGTGTAATCTGTGATATCATGTTTCTCAGATTTTCTAGGAAATTTTCGCAATATTTTTACTATAGTTTCAGACTGTTTCCTAGACAAATAAATACCGAACGGAACCGAAACGAATTCTCGTTTTGTTTCACACCCTTAATAACTATGTTTCTTTGTGATGATCGTTTATACATTGATTTCGTCAGAAATTTATTAAGACTGATAAAATAGGTAGTTTCACTTAATTCAAGCTCTATTGTAATTTCTGTAAACATTATAATATAGTTAATTATTTCAATCTTTCTTTGAATACGTTTGTTTTAATACTAAAAATTTTACATGTAATTTTAAGTTTTGTTTTTTCCTTTAATGCTTTTTCAATAATTGTCGCGAAAAAAAAAAATATTATTATATTTTACGACTAGTCAAAATTCTCAAATACATGGACACTTCATCATAAACATTTTTTTTTACATTTTATAACTTAGGAGTAAGTAAGTCGATAAATATAAGTTCCGTGTGTGTCTAGGGAAATACCTTCCTTATCTGCTAGCAGCGAGTATCCGCAACGAATCCCCGGCGACCAACAACTACATACAAACGTTGTGTTGCTCAACTTTAGCATAAAGTTGGAAACTTACGCATGTAACAGTTAAAAGTGGGAATGAACAAGGTGTTTTGTTGTCCGGTCGTACTTCGAATATTACTTCTGTACAAGAATAAAAACATCATTATTTAAACATCGTTGACTATGGCTGAAGGAAAAGAAAATTGAACATACCATAGATACTTGAATAAAATGTATAGATGAATTTTATTTTTAGGGTCGACCACTTACTGTCTAAAATAAAATGGCTTATTTCTATTAACGGAAGTACGATTTAAATTTTGGCCTGGCTGACATATTGTATAAGTTACTTTATATAATACAAATACAATATTATAGTATCTAAGTACACACATCGGTTAAAGTAAAAAAGTGAATGAAAATAGAAGGCTCACAAGTGTTGTCCCTGTTGTTAACACGTACGCATTAACTGCTAATTAAATAAAATTAGGAGCTCTTTCTTCTGTCCTATCCTCTCCAAAAAAGCTTTGCAGTAATTAAATTACTGCAGATATTAGGTGAATGTGTGTATCGTTGTATTCTGGTCTACTATAATAGAACATTATCTATTTATTGCGAGAATGTGCCATGTGCAATAAATACAATATAAAATTTACTTTAAGTTCCAAATGTCTAGTCTGCGTCGCTTCCTGCACTAAAACCAATTCAATTGTAGAATCATCAAATACTTCCGAATACATTCAGGAAGCGTCTGCGGCCAATAAATCTCGTAGTTAACAAGCGGTCTGGCTGGGGCTTGAGTGAATTCACTAGAATCGTGCGCTGGGCCGAGAGGCGACGGAGGCAAGGAGCCGAGCCTCGCCGAGCTCACTTCGTTTGTCGCGATATCGCTCATAAGCGCGCTATCTCGCCGCGCCGCCTTCCTATTCACCCGAAATAGTACCTCAAGGAGTTTGGTAATGAGTTCCCTTGAAAACTGTTACTAGCTTCCCCACTATTTTTAACGATGTCATTTTTGAAAATTGACTCTTTGCGGTGTACGCTACTGGAGTTACTCTCGCTCTATTTAGATGAAGCTGGGATTCTTGTAGAGAATGCTCTCTTTTATGTGTATGGGTTCTTAATACTTTTTACCTTACCTATGCAAATACCTTTTTGTGTATTGCTACTCTTATATAACTCTACAATTATGAATTAATGCCGTTTAGTAAAAACTTCATTCTTCTTTAAATAAACTTTACAAAGAAGACACATTTTCACTCGCCAAGCGATTATATAAAACATATTCTGTTAAACCTTATGGGTGTGTACATGTATGTGTGTATGTATGTAGGTGCTTTGTTTGTAACGCTTAACTCGACTTTGTTGTGAAAGGGAATCTTTTTTAATGAGTTTACAAAATCTCGATACTTTAATTTAAAGTTAATAACAAGCCAGCACCGACCGACAGCTACGTCGACCATTTTCCTTCACTTTGCCCGCCCGTACTCTGTATTGGACTAACTAAGGAAAGGTAAATTTACATTACAAACGAGCGAAATACAAAATCTACGTTCGTATATCATTACAAATGTATTCGTACTGAGCAACATGGATATTTAATACGTTTGCTTTTAGTTCAAAATCAAGTTACAGTTCCGAGCGTTGAAGTAACATTATGAAGAATCAAAGAAAAAGTTACAACCCGATAAATACCGGGCACACTCCAAAACATAGATTAATAGACTTTTGAATCGTTTTAAATTTACCAAAGCTCGAGCAATCCCCAAATGGAAAAAGTTTGGAAAATCAAAAAAAAAATCGACATGACCGCGAATCGGGGTTAAACGCCCACTCACATACCTTCCTCTGTTTTGCTGTTTTACAAATTGATTCCTTAACTCGGCTCAATAGAATGTATTTACATACATATTATTATTTACCCGTTGAATCGCATAAACGTACGAGTCGACCTACGTTCGCATTATACCTTGCTCAATTTTATTTACAAAATCCCAGGGCATATCATTGAGCTTGGAAAGGACGTTCAAATCCCATTGTAGAGGCTACGTACTAACGGTATTTTGTAATGAAGAAAAATCTCTTCTACGTGTATCTGTTATTTGATACATTTAAGGTTCCGTAACTCATGAAAGACCTTTGGTATTGGTACAATGTACTGAGCTTTTAGAATATTTATTTATTTACCTGCCTGTTACTATTATATAAAATTACATTTAAATTTGGCACTGTTAAATCTCTTTTCTTGTCCATTACCACTCTTGTTCAATTGCGGGATAATTGAAATTCTAGTTTTCTCACTTTGTTTCCTTGAGCTTTTGTGACTAGTATTTTATATAATTAAAATAAAAAAGACACATATTTATCTTCAACTTAAATTCGAACCTGCAATCACGTAGATACGAATCGTGCCATTGTAACTCTAGACCTAATGTATCATTCAACCTGATAACAGTGTCTAATATTGTCACAGTCGCAAAGTAAAGCTCTTGTATTTACTACACGAGTTTACTTAATCGCAATACAAAGTACTTTAACGAACAATAACTACCGAAAACCAAGCATGAGACTGCTTATTCACTCAGCGAAACCCGACTGTATAGCAACGTGCCAACATCGACTAAACATTCAACACGACGGCTAACACTCTATTAAATACCTCATTCTCACGAAGAAATGGCGTGATAACAGTTTACATTGCTTTTACATACCGACGTAGGTTCCAAAATGCAAACTCCTGTCTCAAGCTGCACTTAAAACACGTACAGAAAGTCGTTTCAGTCCCGGTTCATGACTTTTAGGTACAATCAAAATGTAATTCGGACTTTTTTACTTTCAAATATTTTTGGACACGGTTTGGCGTTACTTATCCTCTTATTGTGCTGAGTTTCTTCGCTTCCTTCCTCAAAATTTCCCAACACGACTTTGCACGTCATACTTTAGAAATTTTAAGACAATTTACATGTTTGCGCGGATTCCGAGGTACATTACATTTCCACAAAACGAAAACAATAAGGTACTCGTTACTCGTATAAAAATTGTTGTTATTTCTTGCTAAGAAAACATTTTTGTATAGTTATGGCGCAATATACGATAAGTGTACGCTATTAACCCAAAAACTTGACATTTCAGAAGGGACTATTATCTTCCCCTTTCATAGGCATTAAAGAAATACTCAAGGTATAATATTTACCTAGATATAATTATTTTATTATTCATCATAAACCATTGACTAATTGACATTAAATTAAATTTCGAATAACAAGTAGAGATCAATAACCTGTCGAGGCTTGAAGCTTTGAAACTGTAATAAAATCCACATACCAACTACGAGAGCAATCGAGTAGAAAATAAATAAACTCAATATATTAAAGAGATTTTTGAAATACATTGAATAAAAGAACGAACTTCGTTTATTTCCACGAAACTCAGCCTACGAGATAACAAAACTTAAAATCTTTTTTCCATGTTTAGATAAACAAAGCTATGTACAAAAACAACAGAACAAACATAGAATGTAGGTAATAACACAAGTTATAAAGCTTATGACTTGCAAAAAAAAATAAGTAGGTATACATTGCGTAAAGTTTTATTTTATTGAAACGGCGCGCTCACTCGACACCGTGACGGGTAAGTTTCGGCGTTCAGCAATTTCTTTGTTAAGTCAAAAGATCGGCTTTCTTTAGCAGAAAATAATATGAAACATGACATGAATTGAAAAAGTTCACCGAGGAGAAACTCGTGACAACACAGTCGAGTTCTATTGTTGAAAACGACGGTTACTTTTTAAAAAGGATGACGGACGGTACCCTTTTCACAAACTACCCGCTCAAGTTTGTAATTACAAGATGTGTTTATTTATTGACTAGTAAACTAGTTTCTTGAAATAGTTTTCGATAAAAAAGATGTTTTGTGATGTTTTTTTAAACATAATTTAGAGATTCAATTGGTCAGAGGAGAGAATCAAGTGACTTTACACTTATGAGTGTAAACTCACTTGACTTTTATGAGGTTATATCAGATTTTTAGATCTCAAAATTTTGTTCTTATGCTTCTGTATAAAGGTGATCGATAAGCCTGCATAAAACGAAAATCTCCGCCCTTTAATTTTCACCTCTTATTTCCGTATTTCGAAATATCCTTTGAGCCAGCTTTGAGCTACATTAATGCGTTACAGCAGAAAAAATAAGAACTGTCCAGCTCCAGGTTCGCGGTACTCGTTAGCGGCGCCGGCTTTGTCGAACTTGAAATGGAAAAGCATCGACATCAACATTGAAATACCTAAATATTTATAGGATAGGAATTTTAAATGTATTCGGGTACGTAACGGGGCCGTGTATCGCAAGCAGAGATCGCCGGCAACAAATTGCGGTTGGGCGAGATAAAAAAGGTCCGTCCGTCATTTTGCTAAACGACCGGCCAGAGTACGCCGTGGCCGGGTTGCGGGCAAAAAAATGACGCCGCCGACCCTTGCCGGGAGTTCCACTTCTGTCTTGGAAATGATACTACTGTCAATTCTATTTACAGAAGTTTCAAACGAGACTTAGTTCAATATCCGAGGAAACAAAGAAATCAAGAGCCATCAGGGCCTGCTTCGAAGTACAAATTACAATTCTCCGAGCGCTAAGGTTGGTTGAATCGCTCAAATGTATTGAACTGACAAGTCAAACTCATGTCAAAATGGAATGTCATGCCCATACATTTTAAGTTTTTTTTTTCTTGTATTTGTGTCGACGCTAATGCGATGTGAGCCCTCGGAACCGTCTGGACTATTTTTGACAGTTAAAAGGTTTGGTTCGTAAACTTAAACACTCCTTTTGTCTCTTTAAGACTATATCAGCTATTAACATACTTAAATATTGTGATATTCCAATAGTCTATACGACACAAACTAAAAGTTATTTCATAATAACAACGTCAAAGTTCCTCAGAAGTTTACAATATAATAATGTCCCGACCTCTTTAAAGAAACATATTGGATGTTTAGAACTCCTTCGATGTCTGTATTCTATTTTCATACCAGTCAATCGCATATGGCTCCGACACGGAATAGCTTTCTAGTTCACTTTAGAATATAAAATATAAATACGTTTTATTTGTTTAAAAATGTGTTGTGAAAAGAAAACTTCAATGTATTGCGTGGTGGTCAAAATTATCAACCAACATCAGAATCTGTTTACATATAAAAAAAAATGAAAACAGTACCATAAAAACGACAAGATTCCATCAATCGGCAGCCAGTATTCTGACTGTAGATAAAAAGGAAAACCGCCATTCTTAGAAATGGGATCCGAGATGGGTTGTGTCTATAGCCTGCGGTACACTGTATACGTACACATAGCATCTACATGATCTGCCATTGTCTACACTATATGAACTGCTTGCGGCTTCTTTGTGTGAAAGTTACACGTTTGCCGTTACATACTCGACTAATTTGCGCACCGCCAATATACATTATATTACAAGTAGCACCGTCTATGCCTATCAGACTCGTATTACGAGTACCAAGAATCTTATTTAACTAAAACAATGTAAGGTATTTGACTGCACAATATGCTTTCTACGCCAAAATACTTTTAAC
This sequence comes from Chrysodeixis includens, assembly GCA_941860345.1. NCBI lineage: Eukaryota > Metazoa > Arthropoda > Insecta > Lepidoptera > Noctuidae > Chrysodeixis > Chrysodeixis includens. The sequence continues at coordinate 5,909,345 of OW796096.1, read as the reverse complement.
TAAAATTAAAATGAAGCGAAATAGCTCGCACAGTTAACATGTAAATGTGGTGCAACTGTGAGAGAATTGAACACATTTTGTTTTCCAACGTGTAAGGGTATTTACCCGAACATAATTATACAGATAAAGAGCAAACAATCTCCGACCATACAACATAGAGGACAGTTACAAATGATACAAATTTCATCACAAAAATATGTATAAAGAGATGCTTCGATATTGATCATTAGCAGTAACTAATTAGTGGCACAAAGCAGTTCCCGACATTGCTCTCAATGGGCGACTTATTGAACGGTATAATTCTCACTTTATATAAAAGCGGAAGATCTGTAAGAGTCAATCGTATGATTATTGGACGAGGATCACTCAAGTAATTCCCTACTCAGGATACGTCATTAGTGAATCATTAGAATTGGTGAATGTATTTGGCCATCCTTCGATCCTTCGACCCGGTGAATGTAGCAGCGGGCCCTGACCCGTGACACCTGGCCAATTTGAAATGTGTCGTGGACTTTTTAACAAGGTTTGGATACGACTCAGATTTGGGACTACGTTCGATGTTAAATCTCGTTCAGTTTTTTACAGGGGAAATGTAATTAACTTCGGAACGAGGGAGAATTCCCGAGAGCTGTAATTATTGTTTTTGTTGAACACATTAGTAGCTGGACAGTTAGGAATTGTGACACAATTGTTATCTGCGATGTACTAGTCTATTTTCGTCGCTAACTACAAAGTCTGTCTAGGCTATAAATTAAGAATTAGTCTTTTCAACAACCTGCCATTTGAAGTCAGTTTTATGTTACTACGATTAATTAAAAGTGTCTTCCAATAAACCTATTTAAATTAATAGATATCATCGATTAATATTAAAAAAAACACAACTTTTAGGCTGGGTCGCCATCAAAGCAGAGATACTGTACAAGTGTACTTTGTGCTATGCGAGAAGAAATGTTTTATAGTTCGAGTGCGAGGCGTTGAGTACTAGCAAGATGGCCGGTCTCGTCCGCGCACAGCTCAAATCTCCACAAATATTACTCATCTCCGCACAACGATCTCCGCTGAAGCTGAGCGGAGAGAAGATATGTCAAAAATATCTTACGTAATTATGAAAAAAAATATTGAACTCCTACAATAAAATGTATAATGTTGATTAGGTATGAAATATGAAAATCTATCGATCTGTTAGTCAATTACATATTTGCCTACTCTATTATTCTATAAGGCAAGCATTCAACAAATTGTAGTCAACATCTCTGTTTAAGTAAAAGAAGTGCATCGAATTAGCCAGGCAGGGGGCACGTCATGCGGACAGACGGCGGACTCACTGGCCAATGGACAATAACCCTAAATCAACATGAACTTATAGCTAGAGCACGCAACGGGGACGCGACGACATCGTCCCGACAACGGAAAGGCAATTTACAGCAACAATAAAAGTATCGCTTTTATTGTCGAACACAATTCGTCCGGACAGCTGTAATTGCAAACTCTCGCACTGTCTATTGGTTCCGTAATTTAGATCCCACAGTTTTAGCATCATGTTCGCTACACTGGGCCGATTTTATTTTATTTTTTCCTTGTTTTTTGTGCACTAACTGACCGTTGCTATAAATAACGAGTGTGCAACTATAAATTTGGCTATTAATTGAAGTTTTAGCGACTAAAAATCTAATGGGAAATAAAATACTTCCTGCATTTGTTTCGAGCTTTAAACAGTGTGAAAATTGTTAACAGTTTTATAGTTTCCAACTCTAAATAGTTTATTTCATTTTAATCTGTATGAAAAAGCATTTCAGCATTGATCTCCGATAGATGCTGGAGAGCATGTCAATATAGATTATAGAGCGATTGATCAAGTTACAACTTCATCAATCGCTAGCAAAATTTTGTGGTAAAGCGCGTGTAGAGCGCCGTCGACGCTGGCACTAAGCCAGTATTATCCTGAATATTTTTGGTTCGTTAGTTTAACGAAAATATTAAACTATGTTAAAAGCACCTGAGCATAGACCTAGCTGTTTTTAGCCTAAATAATGATTGGCTAACTGGAAATGCTCTACAAACTATAGTCCAACAAATCTAAGAAGTACCGTTTGACAGTTATGACAAATAGGATAATAGGGTTGGGAGTAAAAAAATCGATTACTATAATATTCGATTTTTATGAGATCGATTACTATAATGTCCGAAATTTAAGAGATCAATTGTCATAATGAAATAAAAGTTATGTTTAGTATATTTTATTTATACACTACTAGTACTAGAATCGTCATCGTCTTCGTCATCATCGTCATTTAAATTAATGACTAGTTGATTATCTATGAAATTATCAAAGTGTACGTCTCTGTCGAAGTCGTAATTTATTTTAGGGTACCTATGTATTAAGTGCATAATGCGGTCGCGCAGTAACGTGTCGTCAATTGATAATTTGAAAGTAATACATTCGATTTTTCATATATGTAATCGATTTTTTCGCATACAAGTGAATCTGAAGAGTCACAACACTACAAGCAGTGACCTAACTACGTGACTTTGCAATGAGGTCGAAAATAGAACTATTAGAAATTATTTACTATGTAAATATGTGTTATTTTGCTTTGCTTGAAAGTTTTCAATTAAATTAGGATATAAAAAATTGTAAATTTTTAGATACAATAATAAAATCTTTCTAAATTCATGGTTTTATGACAAAGGTTGTCGAAACTGAGTATTGTACGCATGAACAAAGTTGTTTCGGTTTGAAAATGATGAAACGTCAAACGGTACTTCTTAGATTTGTTGGACTATAAGCGAAACTGTTACGAACATGATAACAATTCAGATAACAAAGTACTGCAATTATCGGTCCAGTATAAAACTTGAAACACTTTCATAATATCTGTGTTAATACTACCAACTAACCGAATTAAAATTACTCATCAGTTGTTAGCAAACAGTTTTTTTTTCATAAATACATAATATTTATACCTTATATTGTTTCTCTTTCAAATATTTTTTTTTTCAAACGAAAACATGCGCAATATTCTTACAGTGAGAACATAAAGTACCTTCAGAAAGATTAAAAATCCAGTACTAAAAAGGCCTTGATCAAAAAGGTCTTCTAGGTGGGTAGCAGGCGCCTGTGCGCAGTCCCGCGGTTGCGAAGGCGGCGGTCGCGGTCACGGGTGACCACCAATGCACCCTTCCCCACCCCGCCTCTTGAGTCTCGGTCATCGTGTACCAAAGTAGGGTAGTTTTCCTACAAAGTAGAACTACACTTAAACCTCATCGAAATTTAAGCTCTGTTGTGAATAAAGAGAAATCTGGTTTAAAAGGAACTGATTAGAATTAAAACAGAATTAATTATTAAATATGTAGAGATCCCGTTTACAAAAATTATAATTGATTAACTACCTAACTCGGTCTCTTCATTTATCACAATCTTTAAAAATGTTACCATTTGTAACAACATTTAGTTTTGTATTAACGAAATTACCAAAATCAAGATAATCTTCATATTTTTGTTAAACAAACAAAAAGATAGAAGCTTGCTTAAATCAAATTATCTCCACGCCTAAAAATAAAGGTATTGCGAGAAAATTGTATAGTCATCAGGGTTTTTAAGATACGGGTAGGGTAGCCATCTAAAGTACAAAATATAGTATAGATTTGAACCCGAAAAATCTTGAACGAGGTGAGGATAATTTCGATCCCATCGATAAGAAATATGATTTTATCGAATCTTTTTTTCGTCCAATATTCTAAGTCTTCATAAATTAGGGTAACATGTCCAAGACGTATATTTTTTTGGTAGGTACTAAAAGGCGGGATAACTCAGAATACTAATTCAGACTCTTTCTCAACGGGACCTACTAGACTAGTAGGACTAGTCAATAAAACAATATAACCTGATTATGTCAATCTTATGTATATAAAAATCAATTGCTGTTCTTTAGTCTCGATAAAACTCGAGAACGGCTGAACGGATTTATGTTATCTTGGTCTTGAAATGATCGTGGAGGTCTGGAGAAGGTTTAAAAGGTGAGAAAAATCGAATAATTGCCGGGCAAACCCTAAAAACAGCCCTTTTCTTTTCCCCATATAAAAGTTTTCTAAATATAACTTAGAAACAATTTTAGGTCTTTTATTTATCGATCGGGGTAGTACGAAGTCTGGCAGGTCAGCTAGAAACAAATATTTTTCTTACAATTTTCGGCTTTTATTAAAATATGTTTTTGAAGTAAGAGACTAAATTTACTACGGCAGTTGCGAGTACAATGATATACTGTCTATACTGTACATTATATCTGAAGTGTGTTATATCAAATAACATTCAATTATTTACGTTACATACGTTAATAAACTGGTTAATGTATGTCGATTAACACAGAGAAAAATAATTTAACCTAGTACCTAGGAATAAAAATGTGCGAGAATTAGAACACCATTTTAATAAGTCACTTTCCTGTGATGTGGGAGCGACAATGTCTTCATTGACACTTACGTATTTATAAATCTCTACTTTACACATGATGTTGTAAATTACGAAAATGAAAAATAATTCCTGTGCTAAACCACTGAATGGACTTGGATATTTTTTTTGGAATTCGTAATAGAATACCGTAAAGTATATTACATGTAATAGGATTTTATGTCATTAGGTATGATACACCCGTTATAATAATATACGTTATTGCAGACAATATCTTGCGCAATACATTAAACATAGGATCACAATGAACTAAAGTGCTTTCATAATTATTGACTTACTAGCTTTTTGTCTTATTTGCTTTATTATACAACGCAATAGTAGCGCAGTCAGAAACAAGCGTTACAAGTACTACGAGGGGTAGGAGCATCTATTTTGACAAAGTTACTACAGGAGTCGTAGCTCAGTTGGTAGAGCGCTCGCCTAGCAAGCGAGAGGACCCGGGATCGAAACTCGGCGATTCCATTTCATCATCTATATATTGTTTTTGATTGCTTTTTTTATTTTTCAACAAATATTTATCTTACAATTAGAAAGAAAATCCTATGTGTTTGAAGTATGAGACTAAATTTAGATGTACTCTTTTTATTATTATTATTTATGCTGTGAAGGTGTACAAATAATGAATCTTTGAAATCAAATCTCTTTAGGGGTAATGTCTCTGAAATCTCTCAAATCTATTTGTGTTCTTAAAAGAAAAAACTTTATAAAATCCAATTCTGCCTCTTACTGCCTGTGAAGCCCAAGTGGGTCTGCTAGTAATCAATATGAAATGAGCGTCAGTTAAAATTAACAAATCATTGCAATCATTTATGGACCCTCAGCTTTGATCAACATGTGTGAAAAAAAAATATTTACACTGAGTTTTGTAGGCAAAACTCGCAATGAACAGCGTTAACAAACAAATTACGTAGTTTGTTTTGTCAACCCTTTTTTAAAATCTCCCATAAATAGTTTTTTAACCGGCATTGGGCACAGGGTTCAAGCTGCCGGTGGTCAGGAGAAGAAGCTCCTCAAGATTCACGCCATACTGAGGAGTGCCGCTTTTTGGAAATCTGGATCAAACCCTTGACCCAGACTCCCGACGAAAACTTTCCAAGGTGTTGGTCAAAGCTCTTGACTATTATGCCATTGGCAGTCACGACTATCAGTACAATGATAGGGAGAAAGAGTTTACTGCTCAATCTGACATATGTGTAAATTCTTAAAACCACATTATCGGGTCTAAAAGACCACAAGACGTCTTCATAAAAATATACAGCGTTATGGGTAACTGAATATGAATCGAATAAATCTCGCATGACAAGTAAGTATAAAAGCCTACAGTAAGCCACCAGACGTAGACTAAACGTCACAAGCAAAATTTTAGTCCGAAAACGATTCCCAAACATCATTTTCCTCAAGAGAATAAGACATACTGTCTAGTTATTTGACAGGCTCACTCGTCTTCAAACATTCCATTTATGTACTGTCGGCAACAGAAGTCGATCAACACTATCAGATTTATAATACTCCTATATACAATCGTATATAGGAGTCTTTACTTTGTGTTTGAACTTAGAAGCTAAGTAGCTTAAACACCAGAATTTTACTTCAATATACAGAACACCATAATTATAGATGTTTTTAAATATTTTTAATATACAATAATATAATATTCTACGACTTTCACACAACGCCATCTAGTTTCAAACTAAGCAGAGCTTGTATTATGAGTACTAGACAACTGATAATCATACTTATACAACGTTGATAAAAGCGAGAGGCATTAAATGAAACCACATATTCTGTATATCATTATAAGGCTACACAACAAAAATCAAATCAATGTAAGCAATAGTTTAGTCACAGGATATTTTTTTAGTTTTTTTTTAGTTTGAACATGCTGTATCTTCCTGATTAGGTGACTAAGTTTTTCAGGCATAGTTATCTAGTTGGCTCCGGTTGGGTCCGAAACTAGTCGGGCTATCCCGATAAATACGCGTGAGTAAACAGTTATAACGTTTTAAGTATGAATCATCCTCACGAAAGTTATTATAAAAATATTGCTTACATTGATTTGATTTTTGTTGTGTAGCCTTATAATGATATACAGAATATGTGGTTTCATTTAATGCCTCTCGCTTTTATCAACGTTGTATAGATAAATTTAGATACATCCAAATTAAAGATAAATTACACCCCGACAAAGATCAAATGATCGTGCTCATCATACAAATAATTGTCCAAGGTAGAAATCGAACCCACGACTTCCGGTATAGCGGTCAGGGCCACTAACCACTAGACCAACAGGCTAGTCAGTTTTGTTAGTTCGTAAATTTGGCTTCTACGTTCGTTGCTGACTGTACATGACGTGTTCCACATAGTATCCATTGTGACCTACTTGGGCAAGGATCCAAGCAGTATTATCATTGTTTATTCGCTTTATTAAGGTATTAGATAAGATATAATATTAATACTAGAACGTTATAGGCCCATCGATGAGCAAACACCATTATTAGTAAGTGACCAGCTATGTTCTCTCCGTCAGTTCGATGTGAGTTACAGATTTGAAGAAAAAAAAAAAGATATTTTACTTTAACTTTTATGTATAGTATCTTAATAAAGCAAGAAGTAACAGCTTTTTCTTATGCCTAGTCTTTTCCTAAGTTACTCGTATAATGGGAACCGATTTCAGTCTTTTGTTGTTTTTTTTGTAATACGTACTGTAAAAATTGGTAATCATTCCGTTTTGTATTCACCATATTTTACATCTACGTAGGAACATAATTATATTGTAAACAAAAAAGAAGTACGAACTATATCTAAAGCTTACGAATTCCGATCATGGAACGAGGCCGTCACTGCACAACGTTGAGTAAGATAATGTCAATCAAGCCGTCATAGTTTACTACCGCACAGTAACCAATCCATTTATCTTGGTTCGTGACAACCGAAGTAAAATGAGAAACGGCTACAAATGCTACAATGTTTTCCTGTCTGCGAACATGCACGTACTCAGTACAATTTATAAGCCAGGCTTACGAACACCTCTCAAAGGAAAACTATTGCAGTTGCCGGACAGAGACGCTGCTCTACAACGTTTAGCGCTGTCTCGCTTCCTCAACTGCAATTTTAATGCTTTATGATATAGTGGTGAATCTTTAGTTTTGCTTTGTTCCCTGACCAACGCTGCTTACTTACCAGATTATTTATTGCCATTTCGACTGCTCACTCCTGAAGCTGTCATCTTCACAATTTTTGTATTCAATTCGTACAAAACTTTAGTTTATCCATTATTCCTCAAAAAGTACATTACTTTTATTCTACACCACAAACATACGAAAAATACTGTATATTAAATTGCTAAAAGAAACATTGCTTAAACTATCAAAATAAAATATTTACCTTTAATTTAAAATGGTGCAAGTTTCCATATATTTATGATTCATGTGACAATATAGCGAAAGGCAATTGTTTCACTTGTACTTTCGACCCGCTTGGCATGCATCCAGAAACTAATTAGTTTCTGAACTGTTATGTACATTATATTTTGATATTTAGGAGGCCCATTTAAGTTGTGCATAATTTAAAATAACATTTTGTACTGGTGTTAAATTAAGTTCCTAATTAACTGAAAAGTTAATCATTATTTTATTAACTGTTGACTTCTAATAATTATGTAATAGATATTCTAAATTTTGTTCGTAAAAAAACTTTCGGCCCACTCATCGCTCCGGAGTAAATTGTGCCATTTTCAACGAATTTAAAATAGAAACAATTATAATTGAACTACATACCTAAGTACAAATATCGTACTATAAACTTCTAAGAGCCCCAATTATTAATAACAGCCTCTAGATTTAGTCAAAGTAGTGCTGGAAATATTCGATATCCAAAGGAATACCGTTTCTAATTGAAGTGCTTTGAGACCCATTGAAAATAGATTGCAACAAGACGTTTGCATTTGCAAACAAAAGGGAATGGTGAGTAGCATTCATTCAAATATCAAAGCAGGTCGTTACTTCTGGGAAACGTCGGAATATATTCTATAATGGCGCATTTACATCAACCGAAGCTGTCGGACACTATTTGAATGCAGGTCTTAATCTATAGCTGTACGTAGACGTGTATAGTGTACACTGCTCTGATTTACTTAGAAGAGAGATCCATCATTGTGATAGGTTTCAGAATACATTATCACTAAGGTCCGGTAAAGCAGATTATATTGGAGCTTAACAGAATTTAACATAATAAATACTAGCTGTCACTTTATGAATAGAAAGGCTTTTAAACACATAAGGAATCCAGTGCTTAAATTAACCAAAAAATTATAGAGGTGTGTACTGCAAGAAAAACAGTAAACTAACTACAAAGTTTAAAATATTTTTCAAAAGGGGTAAGCAGTAATTAAGTAAATAGCCATAAATTAATAGAAAAGTAAAGAAACGATGGTTAGTGGCGGGTCAAAGAAGAATTCCAAGAAGGAAATGACTGAGTGGTCTAGATGGATCATCATGGAAATGGTTGCACTATAAATGACAAATAGTTACTTTATTACGTTTACATTTTCGTGAGATCCCATATTAATTTTTAATATTCCACACGAAATAACTCAACATTCACCATAAATTACATCGAAATTTTGCAAATTTTAGAATTCAATACTGCAATTTCAAACTGTTTATTTATTTAATACTTCAACACAATTTCTTTGAATTTCACATTTTATACCAACAATCCCATTTCGAGCATACTCTAAACACACGATACTTTTGTTTAACTACAGAGCACAATTAAACACGGAATGCACAAAATGAACATTGCTTTGTTCAATAATAGTAATATTCAGGTCCTACTTTCCGGAATCGAGCAATTGTAATTGGAGTTGGTCCTGGCCGAGGCGAGGCGAGGCAATTAGGGCTTACTGTGGGCCAGTCACATGCATTAAACTGCAAGCGTTTGGACCGTTACAAGGTACTGCAAATTATTTTTCTCGCCTTTTTGTTTTTGTGACGTTTTCGGGTAGAATTCTGAATACAAATTTCAAATAGTTGAAGATTGAGGTCTTTTGTGTATTCGACATGTAAAATCATTATGCAAGTAACTTCGACACGACGTTACAGTGAAAAATAGTACGTAAAAACCTAGCTATAATCTCGTAAATATTTGCGTCTTCATTAAACATATTTATTTCGATTATTTCTTTATTGCATTCATTTAAAGGTTACATAAAGATGACCATAGCCAGCCCCGACACATAAATATCGTTTAAAAAACAATTCTTAAAAAAATATAAAGCCCGATTGTTCTACCAAAAAAACAAAGTGCAAGGTTGTAAACGAACCACTGAATAAAATCAAAATTAAATCTTTCGTTTACGCGGGCATAATAAACCGTATTCTTTTGGTAAACAATCCAGGGCAGGTGCTTCGCTCCGCTCCGAATGAATGAATTTGCATGCATCATTCTCGTAAAATAGCTACCTCTCAGCAAAATCAAGGGGTGACACCGCGACTTTATTCAATTTAAGTAAACCGGGCCAAAGCAGTCCCTGTATTTTTATTTATTGCTGTTCAAACAAACTTGATTGGGTTATACTAAGCTATTTTATTCTATCATGTTTTTTATAGATATTTTTATTTACTGCACTGCACATCAGTTGTTTTTCTTTTAGGCTACATATATCTGTCCTAAAATATAGAATTAACCCTTTAAATTCTGTGTCTACGTACTTGTTAATTTTAGTTAAGATTATACTTATTTTTTAATACTTTTGTATTTATTATGTTTTCTGCCAGCAATCGCACATATCGTAACATACACGCACTCTCGAATCGGAAAACATAACAATGTTTCGGTAGTCTCCGTAACAACAATTTTAAGGAAACATTTCAAAAAATGTTACGGAAAATGTTCTTTACGAAGGTAAAGCTATACGTACCATGTAACTTGACATACAATATGTTCAACCAAATATACACTAACGAGTCTAGCGGCTGTTACACCAACTTTTTATATCAACTTTGGAAGGATTTTCGAAGTCGTTTCCCAAATTCAGCCACGTGAATGTTACGTTGAATAATAGTTGACTTTTTTATAAAAAATCTACATATAACATCTGCAAACCTTTTATTAAATAATCAAATTCACGTAAACGACTTTCAAGGAGTTGTAAATTTACTTTTAAAATGTTTTTATGTTGATCGTGGCGAAGGAAACTTGGAATGTATTATCCGCTTTCCCACGCAAGTTTAAAAAGTCAATTTTATATTGTTTGTGGTACCTTTGTCGCATTTATTAAATATGCTTATTGTGTTATCGTATTTTGGTTGTGAATTCTTTCATTTTGTTCCGTGGCAGGTACGAAATTGTAAATATTTTTTTCGAATAAGAAAAGATGTAAATTTTTCTTTTACTTTAACTCAATAGCAAATTAAACTTTTGCTTGTGAATAGGTTCCGATACCACCTGTTTAAGTATTCTTAAGTTTTTTTTCTACTCTTCAATATTAAAGAGAGTAAAGATTCATAAGACGTTTTAATGCGACTGTTAAGTAGAAACTTTTACAAAATATATCTTTTCATTCTCATATTACTTAAGCAGGGAATCAAACCCTAGCTTCTAGTTCAGTCAAAACCTAGGTATTTTTAGACAGTTATAAAATTCCAAAAGAAAACAAATAAGACATTTGAAAATGATTTATTTCAACTTTAAGTTATGCTTTCACGTTTTCAATTTCTTACAAACAATTATTTAAATAACTTATATTCAACATCAGTTCAAATATGAACGTATTTATTTACAAATTACGTCTGTAACGTTTCACTGTTGGGTTGATTTATTTACATTCATCCCGTTCCTAATAGAGTATTTCTATATATAAATGCCCAATCACATAATCGTCTAATAAATCAGACGTTCTACGATATATTTACAAAACATCTACTTAATTACGATATAGTAAGGTTGTTAACCATTCGGGTCTCGGTTGTGAGGTTGGTTTATACTCGGAGGGGCTTAGAGCCAGGGGTGAGGCGGCGTCAGCCAGCGCCACCGACGACGACGTCTCTGTGACGGCGATGCTCGGCTTCGGTTTGAGAATAGACCGCAACTCATCATTCTCCGAAGCTCGATTTCGTTGGAGGTTCTCCCTAGTTTCCTTCATCCTCGACAGCTGTTCTCTCAAACTTCTGTATTCCTCGAGGAATTTTTCAAGCTGCGAAGCTCGGAAGTCATAATCTTCTATTGGTTGCCCGGTGCGTGAGTAATCCCGCAAGCCAGACAGATCCAGGAGTGGTGTGGCTGAGGGCACGGTCGGCTGCTCCCTCGAGGGCGACGCCGGGAGACTCGGGTTCCGACGTATCCTGTTCCCACCAGTGGATAGATCTAAAAAACTATTCGACCTACGCCCAGACCTTTGTCGACTCTTATCGTAAGTTCTGTCAAGAAAACTGGCAGAATCAGCACCTGAACTGTTTCTCCTGCTATTGAGTAGAGGACTACGGCTGTCGCCGTCTTTTTTCCGCGGTATCGTGTAGAAGTAGTAGGGATCATGTTTTATCTCGCTTCTTAGATAAGAGGAGGTTCCTAGAGCACTCATTTCGATGAGATCGGGGTAATTCTTCTCGCTGTCACTGCCAGACAGGTCGTTGTCAAGTCGCTCGCGGGGCCTCGTACGTGGACACGAGCGCCCATTGTTGTTAAAACGACTGTTTTCTGATAATATCTCTACGTGAGCACTCATCATTCCCGTGGAATTGGAACTTTGAACTGACTCTGACGTGGCATCCGATCTGAAACAAATGAAATGTTGTCTTTTATAAAACAATGTATACAAGTTTGTGTATTTAATAACTGTCACAAAAATTAAATTAAAACAGCTTGATAAGAGCATTCGATCATTTATAATTATAGTATTTTAATTGGATGTTTACGTAGTTAAACGATTTCATTACATAATTCGAATTGAATCATTTAAGCACAGGTGTCATAATTTAATTCCACGTAACGTCCATATGTTACGAAAGTTTATACAAAAACATGTTTTAACTTTATTTGAATATTGAGATATTTCGCCCATCAAACATTTCGAAAACAAAAAATGCACTGTCGACACTTGTCCCCAATTGTTAAAAATGTATGGCATGCTCGAATTCACATTCAGTCATGTATTGTGATATGTGAATCAATATCTAGAAAGCACAGCCTCGGGCTCGTAACAATCTGTAGGCGATGACTGCCAGACAAAGGCCTCGGTAATTGAAATTATCGGCGCATGTAAAGGTGATTGGCACGATTACCGAGCCGGTCTCGCCGTAGACGTGAACACAGACAATTGATACGTCTAGGATTCCCAAAATAAACTTTATTCCTCTTGACGATTGAATCCAAGACTCTCTGAAACATTAAGCTACTAAACCAAGGGGATTAGACTATAATTACTGAACTAATTTTCCCTCGTGCTCTCTAGGTTTGGGGAGATTTTCATCACAAGCTCGCCCCACGACCCACGTTAATTTGTAGTAGGTTCGCAATCAGCTGCGATTTAGGCACTTGGCTTAACATAAGCCCTTACAGACATAAAAACCCAACATATAAACGTTTAATGACCAAGTAGGATCAGGAGAAGCATCTCCGTTGTTTTATACCCGACAATGAGTGTTTAATGATATTTATTTACGAATATTTCCATCGCCCTACATAAATAATGTACGATTATTTTGTAATGGACGTTTAACCACCACAAACAGACAACATTTGAGCAGCTCTTGTTGATATAATTGAGATTAAAACATTACATGATATAATGATTATATTAACCATTTAGCGAAACGACACTTGTTTCTCATCATAGCGGGACACGATTGCTTTCCTCTATTAAGTGACCCTTATAACAATATCATATTTTAGCGACAAGCAATTGTTTTTTGTTACACTAAAACAATAATGGAGGCGCTCAATATTTGTGACCGTAAAAGGGGTAAAACTTTTAATAGGTACCTACTACGTATATTCCTAGCTACTTAAACTAAAATTTCACTATGGTGTATTATTTAAACATGCAATGTTTAATTACCGTAAGTTGTAGTCGCTGAACCGCGGTATGTGTAGATCTCGTTCGGGTATTTTGCCCCTCGAGTTGGGCGGCTCGAAGTCAGCGCGACGCCAGCCTGCCTCCAGCGGCGGCGTCACGGAGTTCTCCCCCTCCCGCACCTCTCCCCGCAAATACCCCTCGAATTCGTCCTCTGGATCATGTAATGGCACATTCCTATAATCACCCCTTTTGCGAGCACTGTCAGACGGTATTACTCGTGGCACTTCAGCGTTTGTCTTGAAATTAGCTTCTAACTTATCATAACTATCGTCACGGTGATTTGTCGTCACTATCTGTTCGTTCCATCTATCTAATTGTCTTTTCTTACGAGTCTCGTATACGCACAGTCCTATTAAACACGAACTTAACACTATCACTGCCGACACAGCCATGCCTGCCATCAGCGCGCGCCCACCGAAACTTTTGTTTTCAGGTTTTTTCTCTATTGCTAAACTTAAAATCACTTCCGCTTTACCGGCTCGGTTCTCAGCATTACACGTATAAGAACCGGCGTCTTGTAAGTCTGCTGATTTTATGGTTAAATTACTAGTTTGTCCTGCACTACGTAACATAAAAGCTCTTCCGGAATTGACATTGTTTGACGTAGTGTTGGCTAGTAAGCGCCCCGCGCGCACCCAACGCACCCTCGGAGCAGGCACCCCGCTCACTCGACACACGAGCGTCACTTCATCGCCTTCTAGGCCTGTAAATTGACTCGATGTAGCACTCACTTCGGGACGACATGCAAAGTCTTCTAGATCTAATCTATCCCAAGACTGAGACATCAACCGAGGTGGTAAAGCACAGTCTGGCACCACAGTCGCCGGAACATTTTTTTCTATCATCCAATGTCGCATCGGTCTCAATGCACAAGTACATTCCCAAGGATTACTCGCCAGCTCTAAACCTTTCAAAGATCGCAGCGGCGCTAAGACCGCCACATGTAGTACTTGCAGTCTATTTTTACTAAGCTCCAAATATTCCAAAGAAGATTCAAGTCCTGCAAATCCACGTGGCTCTATTTCGGCTATTTTGCAAGCACTGAGTGTAAGTCGTACTAGATGGGGTAATGCCATAAAGGATTCGTCTCCAACTTTCGTAATGGGATTACCACCGAGTCGCAGTTCTCTAAGCTCCGGGATTGAATCAAACGAATGTGAGGGTATTGTTTCGAGTCGGTTTCGGGACAAATCCAGTTCGACGAGGTTTACGAGGGCTCGAAAAGCGTATTGTCGTATGGTGCGTACGTTACAAGAAGGGAGATAAAGGCGCTGAAGATTAAGCAGGCCGGCAGCAGCGAAGGCGTCGTCCCTGACTGTGGGGAGGCGGTTCTCGGCGAGGTCCAGCAGCTGCGTGGTGGGGTCGAGGCGCGGCGGCACGGAGGAGAGGCCGGCGCGGGCGCACAGCGCGGACTCCTTGCCGCTGCGCCACTTGCACTCGCAGTGGCGCGGGCAGTCGGCGGTGGCGGCCGCCGCCAGCGCCAGCAGCAGCAGAACCCACATGCCCTGCGCCAGCTCACCCAGCCCCGCGCCGTTCGTCTTCACCGCCCAGCGTCATCCCCTGGGTCGCAAACACCCTGCCGACAAATTATATTTTGATTATTAATACGACAATGTACCACAAAACTGTAAAATTCTCAGGAGGGTAATAAAATATTAAACCAGACATTTCGTAAATAAATAATATAAATGATCTCTTTCCGCGTAATTTATTCAATTTGGAATTAAGTACTAGGCACTAATTAAATATTGAAACCCGAAAAAAAGACTTTTGGCTGTTGAAAAGCCTCTACCCAAAATAACCTCTTCTAAATTCTAATGTTTTATTTTATTAGTAATACCGTGTCCGCCGACAAAAATATTTTTTATTAGATACCTACTTAGCCGCACTTTGCGGCTTGGCTATAAACTTTATGTCGTTACAGCTTGACCGAAGAAGAAAAAAATGGGTTCACTACCCTGCGGTTTATAGAGGGTTACTGTGAAATTGTAAAATAAAGCAAAAGCTATAGTTCCCTTATTGATTCTATTTGTTACTACGCAGTTCTAAAGTACTTCACAATGCTATTAACATTGGAAAACGGTTTTAAATGAAAATGAAACCCAGGTGTGTGGTCGTTGTAACGACTTGATAGCAACAAGGAAGGAATCGTATCGAATAGAGTTTACCACAACTTTGTTGAGCTAAGCTCTCGTGCCAAATATTACTTTACAGCTTTGCGGTTGTTATGCAAATACTGATATCAGTCGGGCCACCTAAATACCGACATTGTTCTACCCCACTGTTATGGTTAAATTGAAGTTTCAACAACTCCGACGGTTGGCGGCGAACAAAAACTCTACGCTGAGATTTCACTACATCTATTTTCATTGAAATAAGGATTTGTTTGACTTTAAAATAAAAATGTGTTGATTTCATGAATAAGGAAAATATTTTAAAACTACATTTCATAGGTTCACAGGAAGATTCAAACACGCACACCCTATTCAGAAAAAAACGTATCAATTTATTTCCGTAGGTGTAAAAAAGAACGGAAAGCTTAAAAAACGGCTAAACGTTTTTTTAACGACGAAATTTTGATTAAAATCAATTTCCTGTATTTTAGTATAGGTAAAACGGGTCAAATATTTCAACTCTATAAATTTCCAACGTGAATAAACAATTTTCTAAAAGCATCCTTTTAGGCGTATAAATCCACATACATAGTAACAAATGGTCATCACAACAACATACGTTAGCACGTATTGCAGATACAATACATAAAATCAACTGTCCTTCGCAAATCACCCGGACATTTGCATACGCCTTACTTGAAACCGTGCCACCAGCGAACTGTGCCGACTGTACGGCACATAGAGCCAACCTAATTACACCGCAACAAATCTGGACGCCACTGTACTTCCCCATCTCTACGTACAACCGAATGTACGACGAACGTATGTACGCGAATGTACGACTAATGACGGTCAATTTGATCACGCAATACTCGCGTGCTTCGTTTCCCTCACATGTTACCCATATGCAACATATTCGAGTATTATTTTCCGATACCACGTGGTGTAAACCTTGCATGCCGAGGGTTATGTAGGACACGAGGTCGTATACACACAAAAGGGTTGAGTCTGAACATTGTACTCATTTAAATAGCCATCTAGGGACTATTAATAAGTTCCCACCCTCAAAAAAGTTTGCATTAAATAATTATAGCGCTGTTTTTGCTTTTACGATGAACAATTGACAATCTACGCCACTATTTTACTATAAAACTATGTTGCTTGGATAAATGTCCCAACGATTTATATCCAGTAATGAAAATACAGGCCGAAGCTAGTCCACATTTTAATCCTTTGATAGTCGTTTACGCCGAACTGAATCAGCTCTCTGACGCAGTACTAGATTTATGGATAAAATACTTAACAGAGTGGAATTCTATCCGCAGATAATACCGGTAACGTGCTGGGGCAGAATAATAAACGTTACCATTCAATCATTTGAAGATTCCCCAAACAAAAAGTTCGACCTTTCGAATAAAAAGGGCAACGGTTTAATACACATCAGCCCTTACCGGTTCATCCCTAAATCCACAAAACTCTGTGAATAATTTAAAATCAATTGGATTGCCCCAATAATCTGGAGAATTCTCATGAAAAATTTGTTGCTTACGATTTCTACGTAGCAGACGTCGGCAGCTAATTGAATTTCACGCGTAATAACAATTGAAACTTAAATTCATAAGTAAAGTTTCGGTAAGGGTAGGTTGAGGTAAACTGTCGCTATTATTTACGGCTAGTCCTTCCCGACGACCTTTGGAGCCTCTAAGGAAAATGTAAACGCCTTTTATTGCGCCTCTTTTAGTGAAACGTTAAAATTAATTTGTGTTCATGTTGGGAAATGAGTCTAGTTGTGGAAGTTCAGGTTAGTTCTTGTTTTGAAACTGCGGAATAGTTTTGTTTTATAATTTAGCACCGGATAGCTAATTAATTCTTTTGTAGATAATACCACTTTATCTACACTGGACTGGACTGGACCTAATTTATTTCCATCAAGTTTTATTTTGGTCTTAGTTAACTCATACATTTTTGTAATTTATAAGGATTACGAAAAAAATAATTGTATTACATTCACAAGGCCGAAAACCATTAAAAATAGTATGGAAGGGACTTATCTTTACGACTTGTTGTAATAAATGTTTGTTATTTTATAGCGTAAGGTCTTTCCAAATTGAAACAATAAATCTTTGTTATAAGCCATAATAAATACTCGAACGAAATATTATTGGCGAAATTTTATATATTTTCGGTAACATGTAAGCGGACGACCTAATAGACCTGATATTACGAAGGTCGCGGAAAAAGTTTTTAAAACTAGCTGGAGACAATTTTTGTAAGGTCAAAATAATTGTTTGGAAACTGTTAACATGAGACAAAATACGTATACGTAGCGTTACTTTCGTTTATGCCTTTCTGAGATTTTTTGTCCGATCGATTCTGGTTTGTTAATGTTTTGATAACTTCAACAACTCTTTCATCTTAAAATCCTTAAACAACTCTTTCAATAACTTACATAAAATCAACTGACGCAAAACGCTTTCATCCCAAGCCGGGCGTACGCAAGAAAAGTCGTTTCATACAAGTTCGTGACCTTATTTGGAGCAATATATGTGCGTACGAACATTTTAGGAGCAAATTCTTTGTAGGCATTACTGATACAAACCGACAGGCGGATGACGACGGACAAATTTATCTGTTAGGGTACGAACTACGAATACTAATACTAACTCTTGACTGTTGAGTGGAACTGGATCACTTGCACACACCAGATTACGCAGAAAGGGACCTATTGAAAAAACAATAAGTCTACATAACATTTTTCTTAAAAGTATACCTGACGCAGCAAGTTTCCAAAATCAAAATCAATAACTAATGTCAATTGTTTTAAAATCGTGACATTCAGGAACAAGGGCTTTTACATGAGATTCGAGACTTAAGGATTTGAACACCGCCACATTTTCAGATATCAAGATAACACAGATAAAACAGTATTTATTTTTTGACTAATATGGAACTCGAATTTAACTACAGCCAGATCTAAACAACAGTCTGACAAAACAACGAAATGAACAACCAAACATTTAGATCCATGTTTATGAAAATATAACATTGCAACAAGCTTCAACGCAACCAATAACAATACCTATTGCTTTTGCCTTTCCAATTGTGTTTTTATTGTTCATAGTAAATTCATCACGAACGGATAAAATGGTACTAAACAATGTAATATTTATTACTTCCATATGCATACAATTCTAACAAAAAAAATTTTTCAACAACGTTTCCAAGAATTGCAATTTATGCTGGTATTTTATTCAATAAAACTTGTGTATTACATTCGTTTAAAATATATTTATAACATGCAACCCAATAACCTAAAAAAATATATATGATAACGGTTTACTCATGCAGTCACGCGTATTTATCGGAATAGCCCGACTAGTTTCAAACCCAACTGGAGTCTTTAATCATAAACTGACGTACTACGTTACTACGTTACATGTTTGGTCACAATTACTGTAATGGAGTTTGTTTCTTACTATTTATACCTAAACAACCAATGTTAATGAAATTTTGTAGGTATGGGAATAGTTTGAACTTTTGCGACTACCGAACTGACCATAGGCAAAGATGCGATAGCTAGTATTGATATGATATATTTGATATGATAATATCATACATATATTTGTATTTGTTCCAACAAGATCTACATATTTCAAGTCTTCACTATTCTATTCCTTTATGAGAAAATGTTTTGCGGCGCTACGGTGGAGTTTACATTATTTCTATTACACTTACATACAAAACAGGACATTTTTCATCTCGGGACACTAAGAAGTATTCACGTTGCTAAAGCTCGGGGACAAAAACTTTTAACTTTGCTTTGACTCCAGTAGATTTGTGGATCTGAATACAAAGTTTAATATTATGCAAGTCAAATACAAAACATATAAATTTGACTTGCAAAGTATTTAGTACATTATTTACTCTGCCGAAAACTTAACACTTCATAACACGTTACTATAAAGTTTTACTAATTATAAAATATTTTGATGTATTAAAAAACAATTTAGTGAAACAGCACTTCATAACATGTCACTATGAAGTTTTACTAATTATATTTTAATGTATAGAAAAACAATTCTGTAAAATTTTATTTCTATAGAATTAAGAGGACCCAAGACACGACTGTTGCAAATGTGAAAGAGAGGCAATGCTGTGTAGTTCGTCTCTCTCCCACAAACGCAAAAGTCTTAAAGGCATGGCCTTAGGCGGCTTCAAGGCAATTTTTTTCAGTGATATTTTTTACTGATATGTCCCATTTGTATTTATTTAAATTCAGCCCCATATTCCCCCATATTAATCTATCAAAACATTGCAACGATTCGAATAGATTTTTCACCGTTATTAAACATATCGACAACGGTAAAATATAATCCCTATTTTTAGCCACGGACCTCACATCTCTCCTGTTCTTGTTACACGGATAAAATGTAAGCCTAAAAAGCCTCCACTCGTCAAATCGCAACTCAAACTGACTAAAATAACTGGAACATGAATTAGTTATAAAACAAAATCTGGTTCATTCGAGTTTGAAACAGTAAAAATTACTCCGCTCTCGAAATGAAATGTTAGCTATATTTTTATTCAATTGTAATAACTACATGTTGCTCTGTGTTCGTGTGTTGTAGAGATACTTTCATGACGTTTGTACAATTGTGGATATAAGAGAGAAAATGAGAGGACGACTGAGAACAAAATACACATACAAATTGATTTGTTTACGGGAATCACCAGGATAAATGGTAGGAAAGAGATTAGGTCTTTACCCTTTTTAATGAATGATGCTTATTATAATTGTCGGGTTGCCATAACGATGTTGATTAATTAAACTTATGCTTAGTGTTTTAAGGGCTGACCGGTTAATGCGGATCGTGATTGGTTGCTGTTACAAGGCGTCTTACTTAGAGATCACCTCGTTATCAATTTCATCATAATTATAGTAATGGCAGATGCCACCTATTCAGAGAGCACATTTTAGATTAAAGTTCTCAACAAGGCCTCTGCATGTTGGACTCCTCTTATGTTTACTTAAAAACTTATTACTAGTGTTACATTTATCGTTAATAACTCCATTTGCAATGTCAATTTTCTCGTGGAAGGTTACGGCTTTGAAATAAGGAAAGTTTTATTTTGTACTCAGGTATCACCTTAGGGGCTAGCAAATTGCGCACTTCTTTAAGTTCTCAAGAAAGAATTACTTCGTTTGTGCGTTTGTGATGCAAACCGAAGCGTACACAAAGTCCTGGAGCACTCCCGTTGTGCTTTGAAGTAAATAGACGTGAATAAACTCCAGTAGTCTTATAGTTTTCACCTCAACTCATAAATCATGTTATTCTACAGTGCGCTTGCAAGTTTGTTCGTGTGAACAGCCACTTTGCACATTTTCCTGTATAAAATGTACCCAGTATCATTAAAAAAGAAGTAGAAGTACAAAAGTTTTGATTAAATTAAATTAGATAATGCTCTAGTGAGCCTCACAATACATACAATTATGTGTTATAAAATACAAATCAAAGTTTGTTTCGCATTTATTCAGAATTGTTTGTCTGCGTCGTTAGAACTTGTGTCCCATTACACTACACGAATCTTCCCCAACTTATCTTTGTTCGAGCGTAACATTGTAATTTTCATCTCTGTAATTTTCAATTATCAGTCGTAGTGGAACAAATATGTACATAGTTTAGAATCTTGCGTGACAAGCTGAATCCTTACTTTCATAATTACAAAGTCATTAATGTTTTGACAACACTCCGCTGAGGCATGAACCGGAGAAGCAATCTACTCGAGCCCCACCTTCCTTAGATTGTTGACACTTATTACTCTATCATATAAATACGTACATTTACATAAACGTTGCTACCACAACCAGAGTCCATCTGTTTGCGTCAGAAATGTATGCATGCCTTAGTGCGGAAAATAACTTATGAAATTCACGAATGCGTAGCAATTTATCATCGTAATTATTTGTTATAGTTACCTTAGGAGGTAATAGCTCAGTTTGTGTTTAGATCGTCTGATTAGCACCCTTAACACGTTCGCCGTAAGCTATAAAGTTTCGCCTCACTCTCAGAGGGGTAGACAGATTTACACTACGATGTTCGTGTCACAATAATATGGAAAAAAACACATGACTGTACGATAAAAGTACATTACATTTCTTCCACTTTTTTAGAGTTGTTTGCGCAATAAAATGCTCCATATACGACACAGTCCTAACAAATACTTATACAATACCGAGAACCCATTGTAGTTACCAATTTATGTTTAGATACGGCTGCGGACAACAAGGGTACTGCCTATTTCCCTGACTGCATTTCCTTCAGTTAACTGTTATGGCATTGGCTGATCGGGACGTTGTTATCCTTCGACTTTCAGACCACAATGGAATTTTCCCAGATCACATATTGGTTCTACCTAATCTTCACTTTTAGCGGTACAACGTAGAACTTATCGAATCGAATATTCGAGGGGCAACCTTCAATAGGGTTCCCAGCGGTCAGCAACGTCCACATTCCTGTGGCTTTTGTGGAGCGTGCGTGTCGAATTTTATCCGCAAATGGCAACATTTGTTTTATAGGATACTATCATGCTGTGAGCGGCTCTTACACTGAACCATAAAACCATGTGGAATTCATGGATTTTGTGTTTCACTCGCTCTCGTTAGTCTTCGCGTAGTCGTTTGTTTTAGACGTTCGATGTATTGTTTGCGAACCCTCGGAAGACAGCGTCAAGCGACGCATCAGGCGCCTTTGTGAGCTTTGCACTTGACAACAATTACCCACAAAAATAATGACTGGGGCAAAAAGAGCGAGATGCGCAAGTTTAAGACGCCTACAGAATACAATACGCAGGAAACTAGAAAATCTAGTTTTGCTGAAATAATGTGTAACAAAAAAACGTTCGATTGAAATTTGGTAGATCGATAACTAAACCCATGTAGGGTTGACGATTTCACCTCATTAAGCTAACTTTTAATAATGTTTTCTTCCGCCGTAAATCAGGCGCACCCTTGATTATACTACCTTTGAAGTGTTAACGATATTAAAAAAATTCTCTTCTCTCATAGGACCTATTATTTTTTTAATCAGAAACCTTTTGTACCAAAATAGTTTTATATTTTAAAGTAAACGAGTACGTAACAAGGGTATCAAATTAATTGGTTGTAACGTTTAAAATCGGAACATGTCAAAAAAGTTGAAAGTCGTTACATCAACATAAACATACAAAGAGGTTATTTACACACATGCTAAAAATACCGTCAGAAATAAAATAATATTGTAATTGATGATGAAAAAAAAACAATAAACGTATTATTTTCTTTTAAATAATTGGGGTAGAGTAACGAATAACAGACTCATAAAAAAGGCCATGTTTCACTGAAACCAATCGAAATATACCGCGGATTATGTTAATCCGGGCTATCAACTGTATGCAAAATTCGACCAGCGCTGTTTTTATCGTTGAGCTACCTATTTCTTTCGTAGACTATACTTAACAAAAGTATAAACGGACGTCCATTAACATAATCATACCCTAGCTAAAGAAATCTTTTGGATGGTATACTTTCTAGAGGTAATTGAAAGAAGCTAAACGGTTTGAGAAAAAATGAATACGAAATTCGTTTGATTTACGATTTGTGATGTTTATTTCTCAAATATTTGTATCATTTCTTTATTTATTCGTGTTTTTTTTTTATATAAAGCTTCTCGCTTTTTGGTAACACAAACGACTGACACATGATGCACAGTTTCCGACCACATAATGAGGAAATGTTCGTAAAACACGCCAAAGAATCTTAAAAACAACGCCAAGGACACGGTAGGCTCCTAAAAGTTTAAGTAAAAAGTATAAACGTGACTCGAACACGCACTCAAAGTGTAACCACCTGTCAAACACACATTAATACAAGAGGGGGAACATGAGAAACCGAAAAGGCTCGCTCAATGATACTCAAGTACAGTACACCACACATTACCAGCACCACTTAAACATCAATTCAACTTTATTTCAACCCATTAAGACTTATTTTCGAACAACTTAATTCGTGTCGTGTTGCCACCCGTACTTATAGAAGCTGCAATAATTTTCCCCGAAAGTAAGTACCACTTTATATTATTAGTTGCACTTTCGTACTTCAAGTTGCGAAGTTGCAGTTGAGCTAAGATTTAGGGGTTACAACTTATGTGCACCAAGTGTCAAAATGAAGAAATACCTCTAAGTTATATCCAACTTACATAAACCTTTGAAGTTTGTTAGTTTAATGTCGGAATGTACTAAATTCATTCACTATTAAACTAGTTTCAACTGGCTGGATGGAACTTATAGTCCAGTCATTTGGTAGTTTTACCTGGAAAGTTTTCCGGGAGTTTTGAAAATTGGGTATTTTATAGATTTCGATATGCTCTTTTCGAATTTTAACTTTGCCACCTCGTACCACCGCCGCTCGCGCCGCCATTTTGAAAAAATGGCGCCCAAAAACGGTTTTTTGGGAATATCTCCTTTCCGACGCATTTTACGAAAAAAATGTTTTCTACAAAATTAAACTAGAAAAAATTTCCTACACTTTATGTCTTATTCACTTTTTCATAAAATCAATGGTTTTGGACGTACGAGCGCCGCAAAGTATTGTTCATTTGCACCACTACGAGTGTTTCGTATATTTTTCTTAACTGTTCTATTACTGCCGCCGGTTTTTAAGAAGTAGGTGTCAGGGTAATATGTCACTTTTGAATCGGGCCCTTTCTCTCGACTATTAACGAAACTTCAACAAAAAAATTGTTGGTATAAGCTATATTAAGAGAAATATTTAGTTTAGACTGAATCATCAATGTACGTTTATTGACGTACAGTGTTGATTATGTTCTTAGATCTATGGCTTCTTATACGGAAAATTGTTTTATTTGTGACAATTTACTTGAAAACCGGCGGCAGTAATGGAACATTTTAGAAAAATATACAAAAAACACGTGGTGGTGGCAGATGAATAAGTAATACTTTGCGGTGCTCGTACATCCAAAACTATTGATTTTATGAAAAAGTGAATAAGACATAAAGTGTAGGAAATTTTTTCTAGTTTAATTTTGTAGAAAACATTTTTTTCGTAAAATGCGTCGGAAAGGAGTTATTCCCAAAAAACCGTTTTTGGGCGCCATTTTTTCAAAATGGCGGCGCGAGCGGCGGTCGTACGAGGTGGCAAAGTTAAAATTCGAAAAGAGCATATCCAAATCTATAAAATACCAAATTTTCAAAACTCCCGGAAAACTTTCCAGGTAACCCCCTTATTTTCTACCAAATGACTGGACTATTAATCCAACACATTTAATTTTTTTTCATGAACAAATGTGTCTGCAAAAATTTAATTGAATAAAAAAAACATTTGATTCCACTTTGCTTCTTACAATGGCTAAGATGAATTTTTCAATTTTAGATTGGGAAACATCATAATTCCACAAAATCGATTGAAATTGAATTCACAATTTTATATCCCCCGGATCAATCAGACTGCAATCATATGATTCCGGATCACAAAGTTATAAATACTGGTATTTAGAACTGTGTTAAAAGTACATCATTATAAACGGAATTCTTTATAATGAACTTTGGGATTTTGACTTCAAGTTTAAATTTGTTTTTTAAACTTTTACGACTCCTCAAAAAATAAATTACGAGCGCGAATTTGGCGTTTTTATCATTTCAAGAAGAAATAAAATATGTAGTGTAACAAATTCCTTTTGAAAATTTAAAAATAATTGAAAACTTTGCAATAATTAAAATTTTCCAGAGAATAACACAAAACTTAAAATGTAAATTACAACATCCACACGTTCCTAGAAATTGCGGAAATAATCTAGGATTTGGGTAAAATCCCTAAATTACTCTTTTGAAATATGAAAACTATTCTATAAATACATTTCTGATAATTTTCCGAAACATTTCGTAGGGACTGTAAAAATTTACTTATCATTTCGCGAAACCTTAACAAATAGTTTTTATGTTAGATATCCTTATGCTTCAGCTTTCATAATCCACGAAAACGATGATGGAAAATATCGTATACAGTAAACATTTTGTGTGAAATTAAAACAAACAGCCATTGATAAAGTGTCGCGATACCAAACGAAACGCGAACTACACCTTGTTTGCATTAGTTAGTTATTGTCGCCACTTGAACTGAAACCCGAATCACAAACGATTCTGTGACAAATGTAGTTTGACTACCGGTTTTAACAACCAATGTTTGTTCTATTTATTGTTTGTGATGAACGATGTTTTGTTTAAAAGGTGAACTTTTAGAACAAATCACTGAAACAAGTCGTTTTAAGGTATGACAATTCAGTTTTTTTTTTCCAGAACTATCTATCCACAGTTTTCCTTAAACAGAAATGAGGAAATTCATATCATTCCCCTGCCCTTATCCCAATTTTTACTTGGGGTCGGCGCAACACATCTTTTAGACATGTTGCTTAAAGTTTTGGCTATGGTTTTATAGTCGGCCGCCTGCCTGACACTAACCCTCTTTGGGAATGCGATTGTTGGTTGTTTACCCGCCACCATTCGGGTGACCCAAGGTGCTTGGTACAGTGCACTGGGTCTTAAGGTCCATTAGTCGCCTTTTACGACACCCAGTGGAGGATATGGGGTGGTGCTATTCTTTATATCCGGACACCACACGGATCAGAAATGAGGAAATTAGATTTTTTATTTTATTTTTAAATCTAAATGGGAGACACGACGACGGGGTATCAAACTTGCACGTAGGTACTACCAAAAAAGTTGATTCACTTGATTCTATTAAGACTGCTTTGTGAACACACCATTCTTTACCATATGAATTACTTAATATTTTTCTTATAAATCAACCAACTTTCATAAGCGGGTGACGTGACCTTTACGCCCATACAAAATTCACATTAACTTTTTCACTAAAAAATTACCTACTATAATCACAAACTTCGTTAAACCTTGTCTAGGTGGAATATGAAGAAAAACATCAAAAGTATCACATTAAATGTCGATTAGGTTGATTTGAGGCTCGCGACGTTGCCGTTGCCGCCATGCCGTACCACAGAATGTAACAGATGATCGATTACACTAATTTACCAACTCACCTCAAATATTCAGTATTCTTCGCCCAGACGTTGATCGCGATATCTGAAACAAAATAAACATAATAATTAATATAACTGTCAGTGTCATTAATAAGGAAGTACATTTATTTAACAGAAACAATACTAAAACAAGAAATATCTACATTTATGACTAAACTTATGTAACTAAAAAAAAATTACATATTTACAAAGCGTCGAAAAAAATATCCTCATCTCCGTCAATGGCGGGAAACGTGCCCAGGAGACTGGCCGCATTACCACGCTGAATGGCAATACCAATTCTTTGCGCGAAATACAGTCCAGCCCTCTGATCACGGGTGGAGTCGACCAAGCGCTTAGCGAGTTCCTTATACAGAGCTCGTGCACCCGGTCCCCATGGCCCAAGCGTTTCAACCCCAAAGGGCTCAACTATAACTCATATAACTGTCTATGTAACTCAAGTAGATTCTGTATATGGAAATAAGAGCTAGAGAAGAGGTTAAATTTCCTGGACATTGTACTGAGAATTGTTAAAATTATTCATATTTATGCTAAGAGTCTATTTGAACGTGTTGTGTATCAAATTTGAACCTGTGACAGCCTAGTGGTGGTCTCTATTTTGATCCCCAGGTGCGCACCGACTTTTCGCATATTGTCTGCGTTTTAGAAGTAAATATTGCAGCTTTCATTTATCGGGGGACGCGTTAAAATGTGAGGCCGCGCATCTCTCTGCGATCGTGTTGGATTGCTGTCACGCTGGGCTATGAGAGTAATTAAACAGAAAGTGCAACTGTCTTTGAACATAGGTGCTCTATAATATGTCCCGCGTAGCTGGCTGGCACGCCGCTAACAGTAGCCACCGTGGCCGGTCACATTATCTACGTTTTATCATGCGACAAAGGTGGTGAGTATTTAATGAACCCAATAATCTCGTATCGAGCATAGAAGAAATCAATTACGACTCTTCCATTTAGCAGCAATATTTATAGATTAAAATCAAACCATGCTAGCCATGATGCAACCATCATTAATTTAACGTTTAAAAGTACTTAGTAGGTACTTGGAAAAATCTTTTTTGTTGTGAAACTTACATGACTTAAATGTCCAACACAATAAATTAAAATTGTAAAAGTTAAACGAAAAAAAATATATCCTTTTATTTGCAGATACATTGCAATTGACAGTTCAACAGAAAAGAGCTATGAAATTCAGTTTCCTTGTTCTAGGATTCGTTATTGAATATGAAAGTATTTCAAATGTAGCTAGTGAAATGGAATCCAAAAATGAAATGTTGTAGCTTTCAAAACAAAATCGAAACTAACAGGATCAGGAACAATTTGAATTGTAATAAGAAGGTTTAATAATAGCGGCGTAATTAGTAATATTGTATTGTATTTTATGAGATTAAATGCAAAGAAAACTTTTAGTACCTACTTCAGTCTTCTCAATTTGACTTTCCTACTTCTATCGAAGTAACAAAGTCTCTAAATAAAGTGCAATTTGTGTTAAAGAAATGTACTGATAACATTTTCAACTTCGAACAAAGGACTGGCTGACTAAGGAACGGCCTCTTCCAAGCGATGAGATGATAAAGGTTATTAAAAACAGTAAAACAACAATCTTGGCAAAAGCTTCTCCACAGTGGGTAGAGAGAAAAGCCGGATATACCCCATACGCCCCTTCGGCTATGCTCTATTAAAACACTGAGTTTAAAACTATAACTATGCACGAGTATAATGGTTGCAGAACTGTGAGGGTCTAAAATATCACCTAGTGCTTGAGGCTAGAGGTATAACTTTTAAATTAATTCTGTCCCACGTGCGGCTTTACCAGCTTAACGTCAGCTCAAAACTTCTTAATTTCTTTGTTGGTATTATACGTTTCTGACTAATCTGAAAGCCACAGAAATAAATCACAAATAAATCCCTCTAGAAAAATGGCGGACCTAAACTGTTACCTAGTGACTTTATTTGAAATCGTAAGCTTAAGGTAATGACATTAGTTGGAGGAGACGACTTAACAAGCACTTAGGAGTTAAAGGGTCAGTTGTCATTTGTTTTCTTTTCGATTACTCTTGTGGACTGCCTTCACCTCTTCAAGTAGCATTTGCAATGTGGAAGTGTAACGCCGCTCGATAATGCATAATCTTGTTTCCACAAATGCAATGAAAAGGTGTAAAATCTATAATTAAAAGATTTTAAATGAACCCGCACATAAAACTTTCTATTCTATTTAAAAACTAGTTCTCATCTTTTACACAAATTACTCGGTACAAGAACGTTATAGAAGATTTGTTCTTTGAAGGTATTCTCCGTCTAATCACAAGTTCTAACTTGGGATCAAAAACTTCAATAACTTGGCTTCTTGAATGGGTACCTACCTGAGCATTTGGGAAGCTCTTTACTCGAGAAACCATGAATTTAATTCCTTTACTATCCCTAAAGAATTATTAACGGTCTCGTTGATAAATTAATGGGCACGTAATTCGACGAATGGTGTCAAATGCTTTGAGAGCAATTATATTTAAAAGTTCAAATATTTTTCGTCTTAAAGATGTCTGATTTTTTTCTACCATATTTTTAATGATAATAAGTAAGTATAGCAATACTTAGTTGGTATCCAAATTTTAAAAACTGTACATATATAAAAATAGATGATGATTTTTAACATTACAAAATTTGTAAGAATCTGGAAAGTAAAATTTACTAGGTATTATTAACTAAAATAGCCAAAATATACTCTTTTACGGAGCAACATTTACCAGTTTCCAAAAACGACACTTTTTAATATTGATTATAATGCGCTACTTTCATTAATTATTTAAACAAAATAGATTACAAGCAAAAAATGTTTCTTAGCGGTTCGGGCAAGTTTTTGTATGGCCTAATTACCTCCTAATCACCCGGGGGCAACTCATCAATCTCGTCACGGAGAACGTAGCCATGTTTTTATCTATGCCAAGATGTGAAATACTCGTAGATGTTCATTATATAAATAGTTTTTTTTTTCCTAGTCTGTAGTGGCAAACTGCTGGGCAATATCCTCACCTAAGTCCTTCCACGATTTTCTATCCCGCGCCGCTTTAAACTCCTCGAGTCCTCGAGGTGAGCGTTTAATTTATCTTGTGGTATTTATTACATCACAATAATTATACTTATATTTTGCCATGCCGATGGTGATGGTACTGACGGTACCGGTGTTCGAATATCTAATATATTAAGAAAATCCTTAAAATAAGTGTAGCACTTTAAGGGCTCCTTTTTTCCACCCATCAAGCGCAACATACATTACAATAATTTAAAATCACTAAACGAACATCACGTAGGGTGAACTAAATGTGCCAAATATTGACCTTAAGAAGAACCCAACAAGAATCATACACAACGTTTATAAATAAACTTTGATTCCAGTAAACACTGGCCTCTGGTTTCGCGTGGGATCTACGGTAGGGCATTGCGATACAACGTCGATTTTTCTTCGAATTTTAACTAAATACGAGATGTAATCAAATTTGATTTTTTAATTTAGTCGTTCAGATAGATTCACATTTTGAATATGATTTAGATTGAGTAAAAAGCATTGACTTGTGACGGTTCAGTCAACTCTATTGCTGTTTCATTTATTTTCCAATATTTAATTTCTATTTTTTCCTTTACTTAAAAGTAATTATGGTCATGACTTTGCCCGGGTAATTAACTGAGCGTTTTCCGGTACAAGTACTCTTCAGCCTTCTTTAGAAACATTCTACCTTTATAGAAAATTCATTTTCTAATAATTTAATCATTTTGGACCCAAAAACATTATAGAATTGTACATAGCTTTTGAATAACTGCGTATAAGCTTTTTGGCAATCAGACTTTAAGCCGGTCTTGAAAGTCTTGAAAATTTAAGAAAATCGGGGTCCCGACTGCATAG
Source organism: Chrysodeixis includens (assembly GCA_941860345.1). NCBI lineage: Eukaryota > Metazoa > Arthropoda > Insecta > Lepidoptera > Noctuidae > Chrysodeixis > Chrysodeixis includens. The sequence goes on along the minus strand of OW796096.1, from coordinate 5,878,688 downwards.
TCACCACAATAATTACGATATTAAACATTTGGAAAACCGAACAAAAAGCGAACTTTTTCGATCAATAATTGATCGAAAAAAACTTTAATTATTAAACACGATAACCTTCAGAAAACATTAAATAAAAAAGTTTCCAACGAATAAAGAACCTCCTCCTTTTTTGAAAAGGCTTAAATATCAAGAAGAATGGTTGCCTCGAGAAGAAAAAAAAATATGAAAATGATAGACGATGACTATGAGATATTATAGATACTGACATATATATTATTCTTATATTTTTATATCCTCGATTGTTCCCGATTTACGAGCAAAGCCGATTAGGGATTTCCAGTCTTTGCTTACCCATTTCGCTAACAGTCCGCGTTATTTATTTTGGACCCGAAATGTCTTGGACTTTTATTTCATTTTTACTTTTCCATTTTAGATCGTTTCGTTATTGTTTTTTCAAAAATATTTAATTTATTACACTATTGTATTATTTTGTGTTGTATTTATCTTTTGTCTACTGAGAAATTGTCACAATAATTTTCATTAAATATTTAATTCACTCTTGTAATAGTTTTGTCTACTACATTATACATTATTATAAAATCTAAACGAGTTGTCGGACTTCTATAATAGTACTACTGTAACATAAAATTTATTTGCATGATCTAACTTTGAGTACTTCCATTCTGATGTAGTAATTTTAAAATTGTTTTTTTTTTCACATTAAGTAAGTTAAGTGCCTTGCAAAAAATCGCTCAGATCATGTTAAGTCCAAATACAATTTTATGTGTAAAAGTTATTCATACTTACAACACATTACAAATTTCCTCACATCCTCCACTTACTTTCACAACTAAACACAAACATAACATTTTAAACTTAAGTTGTAGTCACAAGCAAGATATTTTCCCGTATCGTAAAGGTTGCTAACGTATACTTGAAATAAAAAATGTACGGAAAAGGTGGCCCCATTCTGAAACGGGGAAGGAGAACATATGTTACACTACAACATATCTGTATAGATATATTATAATGTTAGTGGAGCTCGACCGTACAGGCAAGAACAGCATTACTTGCACTACTTGGACACTCGTGTACACAAGTAATGGAAAATTTGGCTTCTTTCTTTCGTAACTGCAGTAAATTGGTGTCAGTTTTGATTGAATGAAAAAAAAAATGCAAAATTAAGAAATAAATTACTGGTTGTAAAACATTTTTAACAATCATATTTGGGAATGTCTGCTTTAAGAACATCGTGTTATTTTATTAGTAAGGGAAAGTCGGGTAGCCCCGGACGGCGGGTAACCCCGGACATTTTAATTTCTAAGAAACTAAACGCATTCCATAGATATATTATTATTGTCAATTTGTGTAATTAAGAACAAAAACAAATGCCATTCAGTTGCGGCGTGAGTGAGGAGTAAGTTAACCGTGAGCGAGTGTTTTGTTCCGACCAAAAAATTTTCGCCGCTTCTGTCAAACTTCAACGCAAGTTATCAAATACATTTTTAAAATTAAGTAAGTGTTTGCATTTAATGCCAGGAATGCAAAGACTGGGCCCATGAAGATAGTGTTTATATAGATGCATCGAATTCTTGTTAGAGTTGTGACGTTTGTAAGGCTAAAAAAACGATTGGGCCGCCATTAAGTATGATGTCCGGGGCTACCCGCCAGTTCTTGCGATGCCGAAAAAATAACACCTAATCATTCTTACTCTATTTCGTTACAAAATGTAATTTTATTACGATTGTTTAATTAATATGATTAAAGAAGGTTCTAATTTTATTTTAAGTACAGATTAAAGTCAATAATTTTGTTAATTTATTTCTTATTTGCAATTCATTTAAGTGTCCGGGGCTACCCGAACTTCCCCTACCTATATAAATTTAGTTTTAAATGTAGGTAAATTGTAGCTATATAGAAAATTTTCTCCAGTAAAAACCGTAGTATAACTTCATAAACAATCATATTTGTTTTGATTTTAATTTAAAGAAAGTAATAATATAGAAAGCCCTCACCATAAATCATTTATGCAGGTTGGGTTAAGTCGACAACGACTGTAATTATTTTAATTCTACTTTAGGGGCGAAAGTATTTGAGGAATAAAGTATTAACCCCTTCAAATAACACTCAAAAACTACCTGTGTACACACAGAAATGTAAAGATTGTTACCCTAATGGTATATAAATCAAACATCAGCTTTCACACCAACTTTAATGAATATTTGACAAGAAAACTTCAATACAATCCCCTCAAAAGTTCGTTAAGTATTCTAAATTAATGAGATAAACAGAGTGCGTGTCCGGTAAACACGGGAATTAGTGACAGTTAACACGTAGCGTGATAAGAGAATCAATCTTGCCGGCGAAACATTAGTCACGCGGGACCTCGCCGACTTTTATTTTACATGCCAATTTCGGGTTCTTCTTTTTAATAGCGACATTCGCGTGCTGAATGAGCATGGGTCATTCGGCTGTAATTGTAGTGCGCCCTTTGGGCCTCACGCGATCGCGTGCCAAGGTAGCAGGCGGCATGGCCGGCACTGGCCGCCTACCTTTTAAAGGAAGACTGTTGCAGTTGTGGGAACAGAGATGGCGCTCTACGCAGTAATAGGTGGTAGGCTTATTCCATATTTGCCGCACACCGACCAAACGCGGGAGACGTTGCATGGCGGTTCAGGTTTAGTCAGTAAGAGTCTGCTGTCTGAGTCACTACCCACTTCCTCACCCGAGGAGGTGGGTGTTCATGAGGAATCCTCCGCCATACCAAAAAAGAAAAAAAGCCTATTCCATGTTCCTGGGAGCTTGGAAGGCTGTACACCTCAGCGCCTCGCCGTCACGGTCAGGTCAGGTCAAGTTTTCATACCTCTTACAGAACTTTCAACAATAAAAACCTATTAGTCTTCTGACAAAGCCCCGTTCTTTTTACTTCCCTAGTTTTCAGTTTATGTGTTTAGTTTCTGCTTTGTACGATGAAAACAATAAATGCAATTTTATCTTTCATTTTGTTCTATATTTATTATGTTTTACGAGTATTTCCCGCAGGAGAAGTGGTTTATGTTGTTTTCATTTCTGTTTTAGTTCTGTAGTTTTATTGATTCGTATCACATAAAGAATATCAATCGATTACTATATTTGGTACGCAAGTCGTCTTTGATAAAAATTTCTACTTAACTTCTACTAGTCTTAAACCACGAAACATCAGTTTCGACGCCTAAATCTCATTATATAGTAAAAATATTTTTGAAACACTTGTTACTCGCGCTTTCTTCTATCACATTTTATCAGAGGTCGTTGAAATTGACAAAGATTGTATTTGTCAGGGCCACTTATTTCCACAAGCGCAACCCACTTCAGATACACTCGTAATGTGACCTCGAGCCCGTACAAGCGCGCCCACCTGACCCATCGCGAATTCGATTGACTCGATCCAGGTCAGACCACGTAAAACACTCGCAGAAACCATCTAATTTGATGTCGATGACTGAATCACATTCAATCAACAGCTCAAAAAACCAAGAAAAACAACACAAAAACAAACTTCCCCGCCTCGCTATCAGAAATTATTAAACTACTTTCAAATGGTCGTTGACTTCGCAAAACGTTTGTAGCCTATTTGCAACCAGTCGAGGGTTTTCATAAAAACACAAAAACTTCAACTTCCGAATCCTTATTGCAAACTTTTTAATTTAAGAAAAGAACAAATATTGTCGCCAAATACTTTTCCTTTGACCTGTAAGGACCCTTGTTAAAACTTTTCCTAGTACAAAATCCTATCATACCTACTATATAGACATATTAATTTAAATCGTTTTAAATGGCTCACTTTTACCGGGTTTTTTTAAAGTTCGACGGCATGAGCAAAAATTTTGCACAAAAAGTTAAAATTTGCATGTAACATGCAAGCAAAATGAAAGTAACACATTTACTGACTGGAATTTGCACCTATTTTACAATATTACGTGAATTTGCACGCAAACGCCGCGTCAGCAATGCGAACCTTTTTTGTAAATGGAAAACAAAATGCAATGATACTTGTTAAGTTTACGGTTACACGTATAACACAAAGCATTCCAAATGTTGTTTAAGGGTGCCTACGGTATGCACAGATTTGTAATGTGGAGTGAATTGCTCACAGTTGCGCCAGCACGCAAACCATTGTTCAACTCAAATAACTTCGCGTATGGGGTAATGTTATGCTCAAAATAGTTCTGGTAATAAGATACCTCATGATGTTTTCTTTGGTTATTTGTGACACAAATTGCTTTGTTTTTACGACCACTTAAAATAGAACCATAATGTCGACGGTTTATTTCAGTCGCCTTGATTTCACTCACATTTGACCTTATAATCTTCTCATCTTCGCGATATCATCCGACATTATTAGACTATAACACTACGAAGTGCCACATAGGCTCTTAACTATCTTAATAAAGAATACTAAGAGTACATGTTTATAGTCCACCGTCTCAATGACCCTACATTTATTGTTATTACAAGTTACTCGGCCGGTAAACGATGAGTGGTTTCAGTTTCACACCCACTCCATCTGCCCCATTTTCCGGAAACTACATAAAAACATCTTATATTCGAAACAGAAAACAATATACACGTAAAAACCTTTTTGTCGTCGTTGTAATGCAGGCGGCGGTGTATTATGAGACATTTGGATGTTTCTATTGTAACGCCGCGAGTAGCATGGGGGGAAACACCCATTTGTCAGACTATTGACTTTTAGCACGAGCTGCTTTCACACAATTTACTTGTCGGCCCGTCAATTCTTTACACAATTTGGTCGTTTTAAACTCGCGGTTGCATTGTAAAAAGAAATTCTGGAACCATTATTCTGATCACATCCTCACACAATTTAAAACGTGATAAAGCTTCATTCTGCGAAATGTCTAATGCTTAGTGTTTTTATTTTGTTTGATTTGAAAACTTAAGTGAAACATAAAATATAATATAAAATCTGCTTTAATTTGAGAAATGAAAATGGTGACTAACTATCTTAGTTCTTTTGGTTCTTAATACTCTTGGCATCTCTGTAGAGACGATGTCTCACTCACCTGTGAAGGATGTAATCTCCGCGAATGATGCAGCAATTGGTGTTGCCAAATACTGGGCGCAACAAATTTAATAAAGTCTTACCATCGACATGAAAAAAAGAAGAAGAATACTCTTGGCACGTAACATGACAGGTTTTTTTTTATTTATGTTTAATCATTCTTAACCACTATCCTCACTGGCCTAATAGAGGTAGAGGCCGTATCACAAAAACACACAACAAACTATAAAAAGTATAAAGAACGGCTGAGTTGCTAAACGCTATTACCGCCTAGGCCTATCTATTAGTTGTCATAACAACGGCTAGTTCATGTAATGGTAGTACAAAGTTAGAACAAATAGAGTGACCCTCGTCAGCGGATGTAATCCGGCAACAACATTACCGTCTTGTGACATTGTGTAATTAATCTCAAATATCATCCATACATAAACTTTAGCGTAGTGTTAATTTCTCGCTTCACTGTTAAACAAGGCTTATTGTGGTCAGCGAGATTAATTGTGAGCCGTACGAATAGTTTTTAGGGTAAGTATGAGTTGGAAAGTGTAAATAAGTTTAGTATTATTTTGTGTAGAAGAAGGATAATAATAAACAGACGTGACGATGGCCTAGTAAATGCACATAATGGCCGGTTTGAACGAAAGTGACTTTTGCTTAAGAAATATCTGATAATCGTAAAAAGATAATATTGGAATCGTATATCAAAAACGTAATCTATAATTGCCTTGCTGTGAGTAATCACAAGTAGAGAATCGATGCGAACGCTTAAAAATGGGTGCAGAATTTAGAGTTCACTTAGTGTGTACCTACTAATAACAATACTCTAATAACACCACTCTTTTTTGCGTCGGGGGTTAAAAAAGAGTTGTAAAAATGGCTTATGAAAAAATTGTTAAGTATGTATTTACATTTCCCAGCAAATCGTAAAACTATTGACTGACTTCTCCATATTTTTCATAACATCCTTATATAGGAAATTCTAATAGGCACGCGATAAAATTCACACACGCGACAAAAGTCGCGACTTCATAGCGTGTTAGCGCCACTAATATGTTACTCTATTTTTGTGTTTCGCATATCTACTGTCACCACTTAAAGTATACCTATAATGGGTGTGAAAGCGAGACAACGAACTACATGGCGTAGAGCGGCGTCTCTTTTCCTCACTTGCAGTAATATTACTTTAAGTGGTGGTGGTAGGATTTGTGTTCTGCACACTCAGTTACGTTTTGTGACTTAATATTCTTTGTTTGTTCCATAATTGCAGTAACGTGCTGGAAAAGTTTTATTTTGTGCTCTATTATAGTCACATTCAATGTATGGTAATGTTGATAAATTCATTTGCTTCTAATAATACGCTTAAATGATAAAAAAAGGTATGCATGAGTTACTTCTTTGTTGATTACGTAGATACGTGAAAGTGCAAACCGAAATATTATGAACTGAATATGAATGTTGTTGAAGAAATTTAAACTATCGATCAGTGACCTTAAGCGCTTTGGTAAAGAAACTGGTGCCAGTGCTGAAAGCCGATTCGAATCATATTTGATTATTTTTTCGTATTTTTATGTGGATTGATCAAATACATGAGTTAAAATATCGTTACTTGTACTTAGGTCGAAGAGCAATGACAGAGTACTTGTTTATATTATATATTCCACCTACATTAAATTGTGAACCAAATTCATTCATAGTCGCTAGTACTTTGAGAATATAAGCTGTATTTCAATATTTAAATGTAAAAGTTACGAAGTATGAAACGGGCAGCGGTATTGCTGAAGCTACAAAAGAGGTGATTTTAAGCTTTCTCAGTTCCACCCTTAAAATGAGTTTGAAATTGATACTTATAAGCCAAGCTATTCAAGGAATGAAATACCACTCGGTTTGTATTGAGCGAATCATTTTTAAATTAAGTTTTTGTTTCTAGTAGCAACTCTTGTTAGAGATTTTTAGAATCAGAATCATTTATTGTATTTTTATTTGGTATTAATATTTTTTGATAGATCTTTAACTGCGCAATGAATTTAGATGCAGTTTTTTTAATACATAAAATTATTTAAGAGGTAGTTTTATACGTATTATACATTAGAATTGAACCCGTGCAAAGCTGGGGTGGGTCACCAATAAAAAATAAAGTAGCTTTTATTGACCTAGAAAACCAATGTATTGAAAAAAACACAGACACTAAACTAGGTTCGCCAAATCATAACGATATCTTGATTATTGATCATTACACAGCAAACTATTCTAATTCGCTGATTTCAGTAATATCTGATATGCTGTCAGTGATGTAACTGTCAATTATAATCACGTATTGTAAGCACAGCTGCATTGTTAGTTTTATGTCATTATGATATTTAGGTATTAGGAAACTCGCTACTCTGCGAATTAAATGCTTTAATAAAGACTATTATTATATCGACAATTATAAATGCACATAAAACTCGCACAACACCTATGGCGATAAAGAATATACAGTATTAAAAAAGCACAATAAAGTCGATTCCAATTTAATATTGCAGATTTAAGCAATTTCGCTTAGCCAGGCAGTATCGCTGCAACTAAACAAATGACGACCGCTTCTTAAAATAAACATTATCTTTTTACTTTTTAGGGAGCGGTCGACTCAGGCTTAAAGGCTAATGACCTCTGAAAGCAGTCGTTATATCACCAAGAGACATGTTTTTACTTTATTTTATTCCTCGTTCTGTAATAACGAATAGCTATAAAGCCAGTTGACTCTGAAAATGCGCAGTAAAACGAGAATTTACGTGTATTTAAGCCTTAATGTGCAGCTTAATTTTTGGAGATTTTTTGAGCCATTAACACTCGTAGACTGCATACCTGCATGTCTATACGATATTTTTGTAGCCTTTTATCGTTTTATATCCACCACAAAAAGGATTCTTTGAGTGCAGTATTAAACTTCGCGAATAAAAGGCCGCATTTTGGTATACTTTACATTTTTTATTAACTGCGCTGGACTTTTTTTTCATTTTAACTTCTACGTGTGTTCCATGTTATAAATTAAGTATACGTCATTTTATAAATAAAATATCTACGTTGGTTACTAAACGAAATATTAATCTCTCTTGCATCTAACAGACCAGCAAAAACATTTAATTATTTATAATTAGCAGCATCAAAATTTCTAAATAAATTACCATCCCTTTGTTAGCCGCAGAACAACTGCACCAACAAAAAATCTCGTTAATTATTAGGTGTTTCATACAGCGGACTTTAAAATGTATAAAAACATAGTTTTATCCAACCACAAAGTAAAACAGATTAGCTCATTACACTGGAAATTTTCGTCTAAAACTAGTGTTGTGGTACTGTGCACCTTACAAATACTAAGTACTCAAAAATGTACAAATTATCTCTTGCTAGCAACGCCCGCATCGTTGTAGCTTTAGTAAAACTAAGGTAGTGTTTACCAATGTTACTAGATTATAATTTCAGTCTCCATTAGTAAAATAAACTTTTTTTATGCGTGAAAGCGTAACCAACTCACATACTTAACATTAGGTACATCAAAGGACTCATGGCGATGAGGAGTTTGACTCGCAGATAACATTGTCATGATTAAGGTCTTCTGTTAGGCCAAAAACTAGTCAAGTACCTAATATCGAAAAATAGCAATGATATGATATTACAGCATGCAATCATCTCGCAATATGACAAGCATTCAGATAAGATCACCTTCCACTCATCCGAAAACACACACAATCAGGTCTGGAGTCAAAGAGAGCATGAATGAACCAATGTAATTAAAATTCAGGCACATATCGATCCATCAACAAAAATGAGTACAAAACCAATCGAATGCTGAAAATATCAGCATTTCATCCAAACTGCACAACATACAAGATTCTAAGAAGTGGATCTTATCCAACATATTCTTAATAAGTTCCGCAGTAATTAAGTAAAAATTTATTAGACCCCATTTATTAGTTAACACGGTGTAAGGTTTAATTAATGCTGACATTTTGCGTCTACGTAACATGTCAGAACTAATTACCAATTGGTAACAGAAATTTCGATCAAAATTCCACCGAAACTTCTTATGTTTAATTACAAATTATCTTCACATATGGTTAAGCATATGGGTTAAAAAGATCTCATGCTGTATATAGGTACTTTAAAATAATTTCTCGTATAATTTAATAGTAACACATACTTATTTACTGCAAAGTTTTATAGAGTAAGAAGTGGAGAGGTACTAAATATCAAAATTAATATACGAAAGTTGGAATAGTTGATCTACTGTATATTTTGTTATAAAGTTCAAAGTCGGTCAAGCAAATGCAATGCGCAAACCAATTCAATGCCGTGCTTAGTAAAATACAGCAAGAGAGAACGCAATTGGCATATTTTGTGCCTAAACAAAAGCGTCGTTAACAATTCGTGGTTATTAAAGGGCCCAAACATAATCACCCTTTGCAGAATAAAATTATCGTTCGTACAATCCTCATTACCATACTTAATAACGTTTCAAACGATTTTCACACTGAAAAGAATAGGAAATTGTCTAAACAAATAATTAAATACATTTTTAAAGTACATTTTGTGCATTTTATTTGTATCCTCATACTTTGGGAATGCAAAATGATAGGCCAAAAGTGGATTGGTAAAATGAGCAGTCACTTATTTAATCGCACGACACATGATGACGCAAATGACACTTATTGAATAATGCGATGTTATCCGTCTGCCGCCGCCGAGCCGGCGCGGTGGGTATTACTTAACTTGCAAAAGCGATGCGACAGCGAGAATATTGCGATGTTGATATCAAAATGTCACTTTGTCTTTGTGTAAATGGAATTTTGACAGCGATGTTGCTAAACTCTTGCTGTTAGTTTGCTTTCCTAATTTATGGAATACCGTTGTTGGTCTTTCAATAATGTACGCCGCGTTTCGCACTTGCCACTGTTCTACCGAGCATCTTTTATTATTCATTGTAAAACCCGTCAATTTACTCAGATATAGTTCACACAAGTATTTAACAGAAAAGGGAAAATTCGTGAAGAAATTCTAATCGGCTGGAATGGCCCACACGAAACAAATGATAAATGCTCGTTGTTACTACTTTTATGGGGAAAAGCATTTTCCTGTTGGGGAACAGGATACATTTTCTCTATTCACACACATTGATAAAGTAGGCACATTTTTTCACTTGTAATATATGTACGATATTTTGATCAATTAAATAGCATTCCTTTTTTAACGACGCTACAAATGTTTCCAATTAAACAACTTAATCTTCGAACTCTTAATTACAGATCATCATAGAATCTATCGTAACTTTTGATTTGAAAACGAACTAAAATCCCAATAGAAAACTATAACACAGGCCGTTTTAAAATAGTTTTGGTATCAATACTAAAATTATGATAAACAAATTCATTAGAACTCTAATACTCATATACATAGTTACATTATAGAAACAAAAGAAAGCTAAACAAACCCAATTCAAAGGATCATTCGATAGTTATTTCATCCTATAGACCGTGTCGTCCGGGAAACGGTAAGTATTTAATCGAGCGTCAATCATCGTGGCGGGCGCCTATCAATCTTGATTCGCCTGTAGTTTATAGCTAAGTGACACCATTGCCATCGCCACTGCACACAATGCCCGTTAGAAACACTTTGCAGTTTTAGAGTCGTTTATCTTTTGTTTGTAAAAAGTTGTATACTTTTTAAGTGTACTGTGTAGAATACTATGAGTGTAGGTAGTAGAGTTTTGTACGTAGGAAATGCCAACTTTGTAAAACGGAGCCGTTAAAAACAGTAAACAGTAAAATGTGTCGAATACTGTTAATTGTAGACCGCATGTGGAATTTAATATTTTTGTTTTAATGATGCCAGAATGGGATTACCAATGTAGAATATGTATTTTATCATTAAAGTTTTTGATTTATATAGTATAGTTATACCTACTGAAATATGAAAGATCAATTTTAGCATTCTTTCTTTATTTACTCAATTTGAAAAAAAAAGAAGTAAAAGCCTTCGAAAATATCACACAGGTGAAGTCAAAATGCAATTGTACCTACAAAAGTCAAAGGCAAATATCTAAAAGTCGGTAGAGTAGCATAACAAGAATAAAAGAATATGGAGCGGCTAGCCGCCACTAACAAATGACAAAGAGATTTGCTGAAACCCCAAAAGGTTGCTTGTTACTTAATCCAATTTCCACCGACATCTTTTGCTGAAATTCCTTTTAAATTGGTGTCACGTTGTACAATTTAGTAACAGGATCATAATGCCTAATGCCTTGCTACTACAGCTTGTAACTACTTGTTTTATAGGCTGTGATTTTTATTAGAAAAAATAAATTAAATTTTGGGGTATTTTAATTAATAAAAAAATGTGCACAATATGTTTATTCATTTTAATAGTGTTTGTCATAGTCAAAAATAGAATAAAAATAAATTTAATTCAATTTCGTTGGCTTAAAAATGGTTTTTGATTGTATCTAAGCTTGAGTGCCTTGTTACCAGTACAAGGGTAATAAAACTGTTCAGTTTATAAATTTGATATTTACGCCGACATTATTATTTGTTAGACAGGAGCTAGAAACAAGATCCGCTTGAGAACCTTAACATGATTAATTTGCTCCCTGCCTCCTTAATAATTTCATCACGAACGGCCCAGTTTAATTCAAAATAAATAAGGGTTTTTAAGCAAAAGCCCTCACACCTCTTGTTTTAATTCAATGAGTATTCGAGAGGGAACGGTCTCTATAAAGTGACGGTTTAAGAATTTAGTAGAAACATAGAAATACGCAGGAACGGTGAGAGAGGACATCAAAAATATTCAAATCACCAAAGGATTTCTCGTAACAACAACGCTGCGAGGTTCGTACTTTACATAACAATCTTTAAAAAGTAATGAAACAATTTTAACGAGATTTTTTCCCGAATTCTTTATTCAGATACTTTGAGAATATTTGATAACTATGCATTACAAAAAAGTAAGAGAGTTTAGTATTAGGATGACTTAGTCATTCTTAGTCTTAGTCATCTGTTAATAGAGGATCTAGATTAATGTTCTTGACATCTAGACCTCTAAATAGTAGGTACCTGAAAGACCATAAACATTTATCATCTACTAAAGTATCTAACGATTGAACTTAAATCGTACGAGTTTCGATATTACAACACTATACTCGTAACTCAAAACTATTAGTAACAAAAACTGTTACAGGTTCTCGCATATCAATACGTTAGCGGAATCAATACTGAAATAAGTACGTAACATATACGTATTCGTTTTATAACAAAAATATTGAAAACGCTAGATTACAATTCGACACACGCAGGAGCGGGGACGTGCTTCGTTTTCCAATATTTGAAACAATGCCAGACCTTGACAAGAAAGCACAAATCAAACTTTGGCATATCCCCTCAACTATTTTAACTGTCGTAAATATAAACGTATCGCAGCAGCATTTTGCTTTGCTATTTTATTGTTGCTATCAAGTTGTTCAAGTTTAATTGTTGTTGACCACGAACTTACTTTTATTGCTATTTGGGGCGAGATTAATCTCCTTTGTTTTACAATGTAAGTGGCACCATCATAAACTGATCTCTGGAGGATTACGAGTACCTACTGGACAAAGTAAAATTGAGTGCAAAGCTGGACAATGGCTGGGATTAATCATGTCTGACAGAAGAAGACCGGCGCGACACTATGCAGCTAACATTTACGTCTGACAAGGCTAGGGTTGCGAGCTATTTGTAATGGCTGGCTTGGCCGGTCTGTTGGGCTAGTGGTTAGTGACCCTGACAGCTTTACCATAATTCGTGCCTTCGATGACGGACTGACGGACGGAAATGTTCGTGTGATGAGCATGATCATCTATTCTACGTCCGGGTGTAATTTATCTGTATTTAGAAATTTGTAAGTATCTTTATCTGCGGTTTAGTACTCATAGTACAAGCTCTAATTATTTACAGAAAATATTAATTATTTGATGCAATAGATTTCTTTAAACAACATAACCGTTGAATAATATTATGTGTTTAAAATAATTTCAGCTATATAAAGGTTTTAAATTATAAAGTCCAATTAGTAGCTGCCGGATTTTATTAATTAAAACCTTCTAACGGATATTACATAGTCCACCCATACAATATAAAATGTATTTTAAAATAGCAGCTATTTGCAACTCCTCGATCTAATAAAATGGAAACTCATTTACATTTTGCTGTATTTCTAAAAAATATGAAACTGAAAATTAGACATACAATACATAGTAAAATATTATCTTTTCTATCTTAAGGTTTATATTCTATCACAAATCATATTAATAGCTCTTCTCATATACAAGTACATCATACAACATATCGTCATGTACATTTTTACCAATACTTCCTTCACTCGAAATATATTTTTGAAAGTGCAACAAATTATAACAAATGGTTTTCCTCCTCCGAGTTTTCCGGATAGTGGTCTGTGGTTTTCCCTGGTGATCACATTAAGCACGCCGGTATTATATTACACCGGTTTTAATTCGATGAAATGAGAAATGATGACGTATCTGTATTACTGGACGAAAATCTTCCTAAAAATATTTTTGCTCTACATTTGTTCGTACGTGTTGTGATGTATTCATGTGTATGTGTGTGTGCGTGTTTGCAACGGCTATGTGTGCGTTGTGACCTTGGCTAGTAATAAATTAGCATCAATTGAAAAGGGTGGTTTTATTTGGTAGCTAGCAGTTCATATGTACAACTTTTGTTCATGATTTTCTTTTGTTTCAGTTGAACCAGTAGTAGGGTAGTTCGTAATGCATACTCACATGGTCACGGTAAAAGGAAAAAGAAAGCATTCTTTATTATTAACCGGTAAAAGACCGGTATAACCCTCTGACGGACTTGGGCTTCCTCAATGCGGAGAAAGACCATAATTATTAACACCAAGCCACTAAATTACTTGACTAAAGATTTTAATTCTAATTGCACAAAAATATAGAACCTAAAAGGATTAAACAAGATTTTTTTCTTGAAATCAAAAAAATATGCAATACAGGAACTTAAATAAATTAATTCCTATACAATTTATATACTTAAATAATATGTAGGTTAAAAGTCCTACATCAACATTCAACATATTCGTAAACCACAGTATATTCACTGAATACAAACAAAGATACGGTATCCTAGCAGTCAGGACATGCAATCATGGCGACCTTGCTACTAAAACATAAACCGCATCGGTTGACGTAATATGTTCTACATCATGAAGGCATTGTTCCCTTGTATTGTACCGTCAGACAAACAATCGATGAAACAGTTCAAAGTCACTGAGCACCACAACATGTTAACGCAATATCATCTATTAAGGATAAAAGACCTATTAAGAACAGTTACACTTTGTCATTTATAAAGGCCAAATTCTAAGTGTGTTCTAGTGTTTTGTAGATCTGATTGTGATGTTCAAGTTCCGTTGCTGACTGTACCACAATATCGTTCCCCGCGACTTCAGTAAATAACGTTAAGTTTTACGGTTCAACCACATGGTTACAGGTGAAGTTTCGAATCTCTTTCCGGTCACGCCATAGTCGAAGGGAAAACACAAATGTTATGTGATTCTTTTATTATGAACGAATTGCTGCTTCATTAGAGGAAGTCGGTATTAGGTTTTTACTGTTGTTTTTTTTTAAAGAGAAATTAAGTTGTGACGCAATTTGATCGAATCACAACAGCTACAGAATTTAGTTCAAGATTCAAAACCTGTACTTAAATAACTTTGTTTTACTTTCCACTAATTATAATGTAAATCAAAACCTTTTCCCAAAAACACAAAACTCGAAAAAAAAAACTTCCCAAAATTGCAAGAACAATATTATCGGAACGTCTTTGATTTTTTTATCGAACCGACATTGAAGTAGCTCTTATGAACAAAGTAAATCTGACAAGCTTGTGATACGAACTCCGTAAGTAGAACGGGCGCGACGTAAGTGGCCCAGTTAAGGCTTTTGTCCTATCTAAACAGTTGTTTCTGTCATAGGCAAGCCCGAGAACGTTTGTCTCATATAATACGCCACATGCACGTGAACATTGCAAGTGATTCTTTAAAACTAGAACAGGCGCCGTGTGCCTGACAAGAATTACACTGTTGACACTTTTGTAATAAATGGACTGGCTTGGGACTACTTTTTATAAAAAAAATAATGTGTTTATAAAAGTATCGACGACTTTGATGAGCTGCTTTCTTTGTAAGGAAAACCTTCCTTATTTTTTTCTATCTCCTTAATATCATATTATAAGTTATAGCTGCGAAAATACTACTCTTATTTTACGCAGTCAGTTATAAAGAATGAATTAATTTAGGGCGACAGCAAACTCCGTACCAAATTTCATCAAAATTTATCTAGTTGTTTGAGCGTGCAAGAGTAGCTAATATCCATCCATGCATCTAGTCATCTATCCATACTTACAAACATTGGCATTTATAATATTTATTTGTTTAAAAAATAATACGATGTATCATCATTTTACTAAGCCCTTTTCTAGATAAGGCAGCCGCTTCTTCCCTCTTTCTATCTACTCTTAGAAATGCGTAACTGAAATAAGTAATTAAAATTGATAACCGAGGAAGGGTATCATTAATTACCCGAAGACGCTTTTATAAGACACGATGGGATTGGCATCGTCTTTACTTTAAATTCACAAGCATCAAAGATTACAGAAAATTATTTTCGAAATCTTTCGTAACTTGATGGCTCTACTGCCAAAAAATCCTTTGTTTAAAAGAGAGATCCCCCCTTCCCTAAACAAGGATTTTTTTTATGGATTAAAATAGAAAGTAGATTTGATACATTATCATTGCATCAGACATTATACCATTAGCAACAGTTTGCCGCTCAACATTGCACGTAACGAGCTCATGATTAAGGAGATCAGTTTGGTCCTAAAACTAAACAGACAGCTCCGATATCATAACTTAGACTCAATAGGTTGGTTGTGAACGTTTACATTTCAGCTATACTTTATGAAGTTTATTTAAATTATTTGAATATAGAATACAAGGAAAGGAAGCTAAAACAGTTGTGTATATTGTCACTTCATTGTACGGTGTACGTAATTCAATTTCTACTGGAACTATTTTAGTGAAATTTTGAATATGCTTTCAGTAGGTCTGAGAATCGACCGACATCAATTTCTTATTTCTAATGTGCTACTTTTGCGTATGAAGTTACGTGCGACAGCTAGTACCTATTCATACAAAAATTGCAAAATTACTTCAAACACTATGGAAGCGCGAACAAATTCCCGAGCTTTTAATAAGTCCTAAACAATAGGTTTTGCTTGTCACGACGCGTCTGAATTACGATGAGCTGTTTCATCCAGTGACACGCATTCATCGCGATGATAGACACTCGATTAAGTCCCACTAACTTGACAAATTTTATAAAAGCGATCGTAAATTTTGTAACCCCTCAAATATTGTGACGTAGGTAACAAACATGGCTGAATATTAAAACTGATGTCGGTGTGTATGTTATATGGATAGCTAGATGGAAAAATGTGATAACGTGGCTATTAAATTAGTTTTCGTACTTAAATTTCATTACATTTCAGATTTCCGATTCAAATGTATTCATCTACAAAATTGCCCGTCTGCTTAAGTCTCGTAAGCTACCAAAACTGTTACAAAGAAATCCTAGCAAATAGCCTACAAAAAGGTTTTACAAAAAAGTCTTGAAACCGGAGCTCAAGACACAGCTACTTAACAAAATAGAACCGACTCCTCAAAACATTCAGAATGTTCAGTAACATCGAAGTTTATCCAACGAAACGAAATTTACCTAAATAAACATGTAAGTATCTATAAAACTCCGGATATTCTGATAGAAATAAGTTTGAATGAGATAAAATATATTCGATTACTTATTCATAGATCGCGATAGGCCAGTAGTTTATATCTCATCATAAAATCGAATAGCTGATAAATTTATCGGGTTACTTCATGAATTTTTAAAACCTTAGGTTGTTACTCGTATTTATATAGAATACCTATACTGCTCAACCTAGTACAACTTTTTTATCACTTAAAACTTTTTATGCTTTAGATATTATACTTTACTTAAGAGGAATAAGGCAAAAAATTACCTGCATCGTATTCCGAGTTTTATTTTAAAGAAAAAGTGAGAATTTTCTTGCAGTATCATCAACAGGAGCTCGTTCCACAGCTTAAAACTCGATACTTTTTGCACCAAGATTTTATCAGCCACACTGACCTTTTAAACTAATTTAAATTCTGATTGCTATGACAAAATGGACCAGGTTAAAGCTTTTCTCACAATTTTCCTGAAACATACACCAAAAGGAGCAAGGAAAATATTTGCTGGTGCTATAGTACATATTTTTATTTCAGTTTTGTATCAGTAAACGTTGCTACACAGGAAAAAGTAAGGTAAATACGGGGACTTTTGAAACAATATCAACGGTTGACGAAGTCGTTTTTTGGTGCAGTGCAAACCTGACTAGGCCTCGCAAACTATGCGGCTTGAATGCCTTAAGCAAACGACAGAATGTTGGGCTCGTTGAAAGAGAATGTAAGGACACAATACTAAGGGAGGATTTTACCAAATTAAAACTCAGATTTAAGGAATTAAGTTCCTGTGATCGAATGTCCAAGGCATTTGATTTTAAACTTGGTTCAAATTATGTTCAAGAGTTGTACATACACAATTAGCCGCGGCTTTATTACATTCAGCTGATCACGTTATGTACATGTGTGAAACCAGCCCTAAGCATATCAAGCGCGGTATTTCTGGAGCATATTCCACCGGGACCATATTACCTAACTGACAAAAGCAATACGACAGCGATCATTTTGCGATACCACTCCCTAAATAACTTCACAACAAAACTACATTTTGCAAACGATATTGCAAAATAATTGCTTTCCCGTCACTTTTGCTATCTACGTAATACCAGCTCTGGTCCGTTACCGTCGTAAGATAGGCGACAGTAGCGTGACGTGTCGCTTCCCGCTTGTTAATGGCATGAGTACGTGTTGTCACGCCACGCCCCGCTAATTGGCTTCATATCCACATCCGTCCACTACTAAATATTTAGTACTCCATATGAGGTGTTAATTAATATTGATTTACGTGTTATCTTACCTGTTCGCTGTATGAACGTGCGACTAGTTTTTTTGTGTAGCTTTCTGCTGACATTGTTTCTTTCGTATACGAAGTAGCAACAAAATCAGATGTACATTTTAAAATGCCTTAAAGTCATATCATATAAAATTCCGTGTCTGTGTGTTCCTGATATACTCAAAAACTACTACACCAATTTTTTGCTGTTTTCACTAATGTTATACAGTGGTTCTTGAGGAAGGTTTTAGTATATAATAAGTTTTTGTATACATTGACTAAAATATAACGATTGTTGATGGAAACGTTGTTGGAAAGTTATAATAATTGCGTTTGATATAGAAGAGTTGGGTAATGTGAGAAAAGGTCACAGTGGCTAAAGTTTTTCGGCTATAACCGACATTCTAGCGGGTGAAGTCATGAGCAGCAGCTAGTTCTAAATATAAAAGACACTCTTTTAAAACATTTCATGTGGGGTCAACGACCAGTGACTGTTTAGACTTAGTACACAAAACATTAACACAAACGAATCTCAGGAAATTGTCGAGCTTCCCTGTTTACTCGTTCCCTTAATTCACAGTATAGTATTGACATACTCGTATCTGGCAATTCTAATACAACATATACTATGTAGGTATCAACATAGCTACATACCAAGCTCACTTCTAATTCATAGAACTGCCTTTACAATTACACCTCAATTATGGTTTCCGAGAATCTATGTGCAATTATATGCATGAATCAAGTACTATATGAGTTGACTTCTGTGGCTAAATTTGGTATTCTGCAATACTTCCAAGAAGAGTGATTGATTTGTGTCGCACAAAGTTTCTTCACTTAGACAACAGTGTTATACCTGCATCACAGACTAATACCAGCCAGTCACATTCCAAAAGATCCTTGTGGCACACAAAGATGATGAAGCTGAAATCTATGGCTGGAACTAATGACGTCATATATAAACAAAACCATCACTTTTATCAGACATTTGAATTGATTCTCGATGCCAACTAAAGCCCTTATGTCAATGTCATCCACGAGCCACAACATCCTTTTAACATGTAGTATAGTATAAGTTGGCAAAACAAAACAATATTTGAATGATATTCAATACGTCATATTCAGTATCACCTCTTTGTCTGTGAGTCTTTGATCAAATGTCACCAAATCAAGAAACTGGTCTGAACTGGAAACTAGACTTTCAAGTTGCTTGGTCTAGTTAGAAGTTAGCAAGTCTGAACGGGCGCCATATTGTCTTGCCTTTTGAACATGGCACGGTTGTATCCTTCGGGCCGGTAAAGCAAACGATGCCTTTACATACACCCAATGGAATGATCGAACAATGCAATCTGTTCGGGATAGTTCGTTTACCGAATAGTGAAAACTAAAACATCATTCGGTATTTGTACAAAGCTCAAACTGGCTTTCTGAATAAAGAAGAAATATCTGGACCATGATTTTCTTTCACTAACAATTTTATACATCTGGCCTTGCGGTTCTATAATCAGATTAGTATGCAGGAAGTTCTCATCCAGAATTTATTCTAATACAGTTTTGACTAATTGTAACGAAAACACTTTGGAGTATCCTGGATTCCAAATATTGGACTCTGGAGTGAGCGAACATAGTGATCAAAACTCTATCTATCTCTAAACGTACTACTCTTTACTCAGCAGTGAGAAATTAGCAGGCCGGAATTAATATTTCATTACGAATGGACATTTTAAGATAAACACAACCAAAGATTTAAAGTTCTGCTAAATGTATTTAAGAGAAACAGCAGTCTAAGCTAAAGTTACAATTTAATACGAAAGTTTCTTTAATGCAATTCCGGGTACTTATGTATAGTCATGTAGTTACACGTAATACCGTGGATATAACTTGCGTATACTTAAAGGACTTCTTACGCCACCTACAAACGATATTGGAATCACTATAAGTTCACTTTCGTGCTTCGAAATGAATACTTACAACCTTTTTAGGTATGTTTTGATATAGTGTAAGGTACATTTTATTGTTGCACAATGTAACAAAATATTGATGTATTGAATAACTTTGTGAATCTATTGCGCACGTGGTATGTAGGTATTCTCTTAAAAAGAAAATGACGCTTATTGGAGACTAGCCGTTACCCCACTGGTACTATAAAAACCATTACCCCTCTCTGACATAGTCGGTTAAAAAGTAGCCTGTGTTAATCAGACTCAGAGTGCAGAAAAAAATGATCCAGCTGTTTGAGCGTAAAAGGGTAACAAACATCCATCCATCCATACTTACAAACGTTTATGATATTAGTAGGAGAACTTCGCATTAGGAGCCAAAATATAGAGATTAGAGTTTGATACAAAGAAAGATTTCTAATTCGACAACCACAAAAAAGTCTGGTTATATTCTTTTGGCAGTAATTTTATACGAAGATGCTTTTTGATGTCACTGATAATTGAGCTTGTAAAATACTTGGGAATTGTAGTATTTTACAGATGGTATTTTAATTCAGTGCTTATTTAGTTAGTTGAACCCTTTGCGAGAAGCCTAACATCTGGCGGTGACTGATAATTTAAAGGGTTCGAGTTTAAATATTAGTGGAGTGTACTAATAATAAACTTCTAGGATGGTTGAGTTACCCAACATTTTGTTTTATCTAGCAATAAGATCGAGACCTTTGTTATTTCTACTTGTGATGGTATAGTACTAGTAATTTATAAAATAAACTTTCGTTTTACTGTACATTGGCTTCTAGTGTTAAATTATAGACTAGTAGTTTTATATTTATATACAGAACAGATGATCGTGAACTTCACGAAAACTGCACTCAATCTGAGCGAGTTAGACCTTATGATTGTTTTTGGCTTTCTTTCTATAATTTTCTTATAACCTCTAAAGTAATTCGAATTTTCGACGCTACAATAGTCAAGGCTTCCCTAGGTTCGGATTCGATGTTTTAATGTAAGAAAAGATCTCAAAATACAACAAAACAAGCAATAAAACAATAGGCAACAAATGATTTTTAGAAGAATTTCAAAACAAGCTACCACGTTTTTACTTTATAGGTAAGGTAGGGTAAGAAGCGAGGTAAGAAAATACGGTTTAAATATTATACGAAAATAAGGTAGCGAGGTAAGAAAATACGGTTTTCCATTTATATCAATATCCAAAATTATGTAAATATATTCTTCAAGTATCCCAGCAAGGCGAAAGCAATGAAAATGTAACCTTTAAATTATGAAGCAGGAGCTACAAGAGATGAGAATTGAGCCCCAGCATGCTCAAAACGTTAATTTCTTAAGATCCATTAATTTTCAAGATGATGAAAATATTAAAATCGAGTAAAATATTTGTAATTAGATTAAAGGGACGCTCGTAAGTGGAGTGACTACTTAATTAAGAAGAGAAATCAATTATCTTTGAGATCGATAATGTCAAAAACTGAAACTACCTTGTTAAATGGAATTGCTTCTTCAATTACATTTATATTATTTCTGATAAAGACAGGGGGCCTTCCACCACCCGCTTAGGCTTTAATGATGCCGACGTGGAAGAGAGACACTGCTCTACACAATATAGTGTCGTCTCACTTCCACCTGCGCAACAGTATGGCGTTAATTTTTGATGGTAAACCCCCAGAAATATTTCTATTACATTAATATTGTAAACATGGTAGATTTAATTTGATTAGAACCAGTAATTTGTTTTTGTAACTAAATTAATAAAACTAGGAATAATTTAGTTGTGCCGGGGATTGAGTAAAAGTTTTTAGTTTAGAGGTGAACTTTTCCAAAGGATTTTAAACGCTTAATACTCAAATATGAGCTGTGCAAACAATACTTTGCCCAATACTCATAATTCATGTGCAAATATTATGTCAAAACATTTTTTTCTCTGCAACCTATAACTGACACACATTTACATTACTATATTATTTTGTGTTTTGAAAACCCTGAAATAAATACCACAATTTAATAAAAATATTTTATTTTTCGAACTAAATTTCCTCCAAAATTTTCTTCTTTATAAGCCCCATACAGCTACACCCTAACACTTTCGGAACACCATAACTCAAAAGAGATTTACAAGAGAGAAAGGGCTCGATTGTAATCGGTCATCTATTCTTATACAGAAGGCCACCTATTCAAAGTGAGTGGTCGAAGCTTACCATGTGATCGAGCACCCTGTATTGCACGTACGTTCAGCAACGAAAGACATATAAAACATAAAAGAAACGCTATAAGCTATTGAATCCATTAAAAATAAACTTTAACAATGAAAATCTACCGAAAAATTGCTCAACACTTACATTGTAGAAGTAGTATAATAATTATAGTATTTTGTAATTCTGAGTTTGTTCATTCTTTTGTTGCTGACTGTACCACATCTGTAGATAACAACACGTTGATTGAATGCCATTAATTTTGCGTAGAGGACAAATGTGTATTAGATAAAAGGAGACGGTATCTGCAAAGAGGTTGTATATGTAGTGATATTCTGATCATCTTGATATATTGTGTGTAGGCACTTACTTACCTTATAGAATTTTTAATAATACATTGTTTTAGCAGGAGTTTGCTGTACCGCTATTGAGTTACAACATTCCTCAATATTATAGTTAAAGTACGAGTATGTTGTTGTTAAAATATTCCAATAAATAGAAACATGTAATGTTATTCGATGCTAGCTGTACCCGCATCTTTGTGTAATCTAATCGTCTCGTTTATTTTCATTTTTTTTCTCCAATATTAAAGTAGCCTAAGTTACTACTTATTACATCAATAAATTTCAGAGATTCGTGGAAACAAACAAACAGACAAAATTTGTAAAAAGGATTAAGGTGGGATTGAATTCCTTAGTGCGGGACTCGTTTAAAAAAAAATAAGAATTAATCACTTTGGCCGTAACATATACCTATACCCATTTCAATGTCAAATATGCTACAAGTTTTGAAACACAAACTTTGAGAAAGCGAAATAGACTCATGAAAAGCTGGACTTTGACGAATGAATTCCAACAAAAATTACTTTATAAATGAACCCAACATTTTCGCTGTGGATGGGAATGGGTCGCACTCGATCCTATTCATCTACTTTCTTTGACACCCACGCAGACACGCGTAGGTGTCGAAGTGAAACGCGACGTCATAATTATGCCAATCAAAAACTAAAGGTGACTATCCTCTTATTTCTTTTCAGATTATTATATCTTTAAGTAAATAAATATTCCTCAACATTCACACAATGCCGCAAGTCTCATACTCAAGTAAGCATACTAAAGTAGCTTGTGTAAAGAGACAACTGATAAACATACTTATATATTTCTAAATACATCCATATTAAATTACACCAAGACACAGAATGCATGATCGTGCTCATCAGACGTACATTTGTCCTGAGTGGCAATCGAACCCACGAGCCATGGTTAAGCAGTCAAGGCCACTAACCACTAGACCAACAGGCTAGTCAAAAGTATCAGTAAGCAATGATGCGTTAAAAGAATCAGCAATTATGGATAATGGCAATATTTGAATCAAACACTATCTCCTACAACCTCTTATCATAATATTGTACTCGTATATTCTGACCATGTGCGAAACATTATTATGTATTTTTTTATGGAGATCGATTATTTAATTGCAGATTTTTAAATTTATGTACTAACTGGACAGGTTTACACAATGGTGGTGATAACAGGATCGACATAAGTCAAGCATCTATGTAAGTTTTCAGTAAAACCAAATAAATAAAACTAGAAATAATAGCTTAAACTAGTTTTGGTGGGAATCTGGATAAATGTTTTGAATTGATATACTTCAAATGCATAACGACGTGGCTGTACTTACTAAATAAATAAATGAATAAAGACCTGAATACCAATCGTTGAAGAAAATCGTCTTGAGGAAACCTGAATCCTAAAATGGAATCGGAGATCGCCAACGCAAGAGCATACGTGACATATAATATGTTCATTTAGTCTCTATACATAGCGACGAGACATACCCGGCAATGGAACAGTCCAATATAAGCATGGACTACACAATACTGTGAAACGTCTAACTAATATTATACATACATACATAAACGTCACGCCTCTTTCCCTTGGGGGTAGGCAGAGATCACACTAATATTATAAACGCCAAAATTTGTAAGTATGGATGTATGAATGTTTGTTGGTCTTTCGATCAATTTTCATGAAATTCGGTACAGAATTAACTGACATCCTAGATTAATAGTTACTTTTTAATCGACTGCGTCAGACGGGAGTTTTGCTTTTGTAGCTATAATGGACATTTACGCGGGCAAAGTCGCGGGTAACAACTAGCTATGAATAAGATCAACAAAACTTAATAAAGGAAATACGAATTTGATACGCTTAGAACGTGTTCACATAACAAAAGGAATAGCCCAGTTATATGCATCAAATAATTAAATTAATTTAAACAATGGCAGCAGAAACCAGTAACCAGTAGTCTAAGGTAGGTAGGTATTCGAGCAGCAGATGTTGAAAGGGATTAAGCGTGTCTTAGTACAACTAGGAACGTATTCCACATGCAGCTACAATGTAAATGGTTCGTCATAGAACTTTCTCGAATGTACTCGTATTTTCAACGTCAGATTTTCAGAGAGAAATTGTATAAGTGGGTTATAACGTACTTACCATATTATATAACGAGCCTTGGGATTTTACATTCATTTTGCGGAATAGAACAATGAGTGCATTTTGACAATACTTAATTTAATTAAACCACTTACTAACAGTCTGGATGAAACGCTGCTTCTAGCTGGCGAGAATTTCTAACGAAGGTTTTATTATGAGAATTGGCACATGGCTGCAAACTGGATGACTATGTCTCCAACAAAATGATTCTTGTGGGTTTCTCTCTATCTTGATGAGTGATAATTATAATAGTTAAGGATTTTTGTACAAAAAGTTATGAGCAACGTTCCTATTAAATTTTGAAAGGTTACAACGCTCGCCGCTCAAATTCACGGAATCATGGCAAAGACCCTAAACCGTATCCTCGTTTTACTACCGATTCAACTAAAGGTCAGCAAGAACTTTGTTAAAAAAGAAGACACAAAATAACCTAAATTATCAGAATTAGTAGCCATATTTTCCCAGTGTTTTGACGTTGTCTTCCAGGAAACCAACCAAACACTCTGACCTCGAATGCTTCGCGCCTTATTTACGGTTATTGACGGCGTCCCCAAGGTCCCGCTTAAGTAACGTCTACCGACAGATCTATTACCACCATTAGTATTAACTCGAGTTATTTCTTAATTTTGTCGAGAACGTTTCACTGCAAGGACAACATTAACATTGATATGATAGTACATGTCCTCTACCCTAGAGACATGCTACAATGGTTAGCGTTCATGGAAAACGCAAAAACAGTGGTTTTCTATTCTATTATTATACTCGTATGACAGCGATGCCGATGTCAATATTTTTGCCTATGCCAAAAGTAAAAAAAGCGAATCAGTTAATAATAAATTTATTATCTTAATTGTATGGCAATGACATTTTGTATGGACAAGTCACGTGACTTGTCATGTTATTATCATACAAAAGCATTGTTCTTTCAACGCTAAGGATTGTCGAAATGTTACTAGGCTAGAAAGGCTGAATCACTGTAGAATGTATGTACGTAAATACGCGTTTACAGAATATGTATTATACAAGTTGAAGAAAAACAAACAAGTGTTCAAATTTAATTTATTGTTAAATATATTCGGGACACGCTCAAAAAAAGATCCCGTCTGTGTTTTTGAAATTATTTTAGTTTTCCTTTTGACTAAGGTTCTCTTTTAATCTTCATATTTGTTCCGTATTCTCTGACTTTCACTCTAACATCTTAAAAATATCGAATTATACCATCATAGTTTTAAAACCGCCTTTATGACTCACCAAATCGAGATCGTCATTTGTTTAATCTTTGCTTATACAACAGATGCTCTTTTAAAATGGTACGCTTTTGCACCAGTTACATTGAATAATTCTACTAGAACCGTACCGTTCACAATATCTAAATATATATTTATATACGTGCTTACTTGTCACGCGTGTCCAGTCTGAGTCCGAGGCGGCGCCGATAATCCCCTTAGTGGGTAACGAACTGGCCAAGTGCCGGACAGATAACTAGCTATTCCACTTTAGGCTATTTTCAAACTAGTTACTCGAAACCCTGCGCTCAAAACTACTTAGTATTCAATATACGAACTATTTTTACCTCACGTTGTATACAATATACTGCGGCTAAACCGAACCAACAGTTTAAGCAAGAATTATATATTATACAATACTGTGGAAAAGGTTTATTTGCAGCACATTTGAATTTCAATGTTTCACAAATAAAGTTATGAGCGATGTTGCTCATAAAATGAACGTTTATGTCATGCAAAGAGACTAGAATATGAAAAAGAACTGAAGTACTATTTTATGATAAGTAATGGTGGATAGGTACACTACACTAGGTACGGCAGAAATATATAGCTTATAAAAAATAAACGTGTTTTATAGGGAATATGAAGTGGTTGGAATGTATCCATACTACACACATCCATATCTACTGTCGCCTTTTACGAGGCTCACGTTGAAAGGCCGAGCTTATTCTTTGCTGACACAGAAAATTCGCATAACAACCGATAGCTTGAACGACGTATATATTGTATCATTTTTGAAAATAATACTAGGTTAGTATAGAGACTTCTTACACGAAAAACAGTAATCACCGACTCTATAGTGAAATTGGATCCTCATAATGATATCATTCGTTTTCATAGGAAAAACTCTACAGTGGAAAGCAGTCTGAACTTCCATGCAGTTGTGTTGTGAGGAAAATTTTTCATATTATAAAATGCAACCGCAAAATATCTCTCTAAAAATAACATTATGAAATCCAAAGAATGTAAAGCGTCCGGCAATAAAGGCAGAGTTTCACATAATCAAACTCTCCCACAACGGCGACGAGAGCTAGTTAAGGAAAGTTTATCTCGTCCCGATTCCGGTTTGTAAATATTAATTCAAGCAATTTGCTAAATTTGTCGCGCGTTAATTAAATAGCAGTCGCTACGTAATTCGATAAATAAATCGTCCCGATAAATACAGAGGCGATATAATTGTAGGGACACGAATCGTCGTACGAGTAACGATCGTCTATTGTGCCACTGACGGCAATAATTTACGAATGACGAATTCGCTGTAATACCTACCATTGTGTTATTGTCCTTCGTAAGATGTATAATTCGGGTTTTATTTCTTTTGTTCTAAATGTGTCTTCTGAGAGAATTAACTGGAACCAAATGAACAGTGCTTTACTGCTGCAATAAGGCCGCACATTATTCAATTGTTTATGACTGTATTATTTTGTTTTGGTTACTTACTTGTAGGATTAGATTCTTACTTTGTATCAAAATGTTTAATTTCTTCTACATTGTGGTTATAAAAATTGAATTAATAGTAATCAACTTCGAGCAATATATTTTATAAACAAGTAAATAACGATATTTATTTAAACCCATGATGAATAATTTCACATTACACGTGAAATAAAATGATATTGGTAAGAGTCAATTAGCATCATTTGATTTACAATCAATAAATCGGATTTTCTCATTATGCTTGAAATTAATCAGATGGCATATAGCCATAGGTACTTTAAACACATACAGCTAATTACACCCACTCAGCGGGTGACTACGCGAGTAATAAATGCGAAAGCACAATGATACCAAATGAAAATTATGCTATTGTTTTAGCCAACACTAACTGTGGGCTAATAAATTTGTTCAGAAATGTTACGCTACAATAATAACATGTCATAACTGCGTGCACACATTTCTCATGGACACATATTTGTTACATTCGAATTGAATCAATTGCTTTTATATGAAATTATAATCTGTTCTGTTAATGCACACACAATGTATCATTTTTATTTAATTTAAGTTCAGCTATAAAACATTGGTGCTTATATAGGTTTAATGCCAATAAAAATGCATAGTATGCAAAGCCACAGCAGCGCTCCGGAATCATAAAATGGCCAGTTTTATGATCCCAGTGAACCTCACTCACTGATACTCAGCCGTATTGAGCAGTGGAAGATGTTTGCTTGTAATTGAAGTCGTCTGAAAAAGGCACTTTGTATATATTTCACGTCTGTCCCCAAAACATGGGACGTGCCTCGTTTAGTTTGGCGTTTGTTATACACGCTCCGTTTGATAACAGTTTTACTGTCCATTTTAACTAAACCACGAAACAATTACAAAATTGAATGAGTACACGACTACACGCCACAGATTAAATTTAGTCTGTTTTGTTACATTTCCTGGAACATTTGTAACGCAGATTTATTTTTTAGCTGCATTGATGGCGATGTCAACCGAGGTGT
Organism: Chrysodeixis includens; assembly: GCA_941860345.1. Classification (NCBI taxonomy): domain Eukaryota; kingdom Metazoa; phylum Arthropoda; class Insecta; order Lepidoptera; family Noctuidae; genus Chrysodeixis; species Chrysodeixis includens. The sequence goes on along the minus strand of OW796096.1, from coordinate 5,850,143 downwards.
CAATTCGAGATTGGTTTGTTTATTATTCATAGACATATAGACAGTTTTGACTGTTCAAATTGGGAAACAAAAATTGTGGTACAAAGTTGATAATGAATTTACCACTTTACACGTTAATTAAATTAACGATGACACACCCAACAATATGCAGGATATTATTCAATTTCGAATATTGATAAATTGATGTCGCTGTCCATTTAATTAGATCTGACCCGAAACCTAGTCAAATCGATGGGCCTCCGATAAACAACTTTTAAAACTCGATTAAATACAATGGGGCCAATGTCTCTTGTCTCTCAAAAGACAGTGACACATAAAACTGACACTTTGACGTCGACAATTCCTTTATTTGAAAGTGCTTTGCTTAGTTTTTATAATCTTTTTTTCCTGTGACGTGTGCTCGACCGTACCCTCAACATTTTACTTTAGAGCTAAGGATTTGGTTAGAAAACTCTTTATAAAAGTTACTGTAGATTCCAGAAGGTGGTTTACAATAGTTTAATGTATGCTAGACATTGTTCCGTAAAACTGGTAAGTAAAACTTAAATCATTGTAATAATAATAAACCAACCTATACTAGGGAAGTTTTGAGTATCGACCACCACGCTAGCTCACTGCGAATTGGCGATTTCAGAACCCAATATTTGGAATCCAGGTTTCCTCACGATGTTTACCTTCACCGTTTGTCAGTAGTGTCTTAGAATAATAAAAAAGTACATATAACTTCGAAAAAGTCACATTGGTACTTGCCTGCCCTGGGGATTGAACCTGCACCTCGTGCACACAAATCCATACATAAAACGGAGGGGCATGACATAAACCATTACATCATGTAAAAGCTTGCAGCGGTGTGAATATAAACTTGTACTAAATATAATTTATTTTACAAAAACCAATCGGAATACTTGTTCTTTTAATAAGTAAGAAGTAAATAAAGAATCCTGACTTATAATAACTTAATTTTTAAAACACCAGATCTCAAAAAATCTTTGTAACCACAGACAAAGACAAATTGTTAACATTCACAATTCCTGTTGCATTTTAAAAACAATATACATTTGAACTAACATGTGAAATATTTACACACATTCGACTAGTCGTACATTCCGCGCATACGTTAAATACGAAACACTCGAATTTCAAAAACATTCACAATTTTTTATATCGGATGTTGTTTGAAACAACAGTCTATACTTTATACTACTCTATAGGAATGAAAATAAAAATATAAAATAATAAAAATAAATATTTAAACTTTAAATTAATTTAAACTGCTCTACCGAACACTCCCCGGTTATCCGAGCAGAAATCGTTGCGGTTATTTGATGCCGTCGTGTAGCCAGCAAAAAGATACCCATGATACAAAGTATACAATTTAATATTTTTCCCAAGAAGCAACATACAAGCTTTTAATATTTTGTTCATAAAATATTTGTATGCAAAGTGGATATAAAAAGTGGAGTACGTAATATAGATTTGAAAATTAAAATTGACATTTGGAAAAAATGCTATTGTTGCGAAGTTCAATGACCTGGTTGTGCACGCACGAGGTTGTAAATTGTTTTTTTTTCCTTTAAATAATTAATTATTATAACACCATTCTATAAATAGTAAGATTGTTGATAAATACATGATCCATTAACATTTTTTAATGGGATTAATGTACCTTTTTCCCGGCAATGATACATTTTATGGAATTATTGTGAAAAAAAATTCAAAAATCACGAGAATTTATTTATATGGTTGTGAGCTTCCGACTACTTTTTTTTTATTAAATATTTTTTGCATTTATTCTCGCCCTGCTGAATTAAAGAATCCACAAAAGCCATACAACCTTCAACTTACAGTACATATACATTACCGAACAGAAATCAAAGTAATGAAATACAGAAATCCGGAGACAACTTTAATGTATAAGGTTTCATAATATTAATATTAATTAGTAATGTCACTCTGATAAATTTCGAGCCGCGAACCGCCTTGAACGCAGCGAAATATTAGACAGTCATTTAGAAACTGACACTAATTACCAAGAACGATCAAATATCAAAATGATTTCATGACTGTTCACTCGAAATTATAAGTTACGAGACAATTCGTAGAAATTAAATATTAATTAATATAACTCGTTTTGTAGAGGAGCTGTATATAAAATCAAATGTGTAGGATAGAGCAAACATATTATGTACTCAAGAAATTTTAATATTGTGATTTGTATTTGATAAAAAGTATAAAAATGTTTTCGGCTTCAGGTTTGAACCCAGGTAAGAACATAAGTGTTTTTCTTTTCTTGATTATCTGCAAACCATTTTTTTTAGAAGGCCGCAAAGAAAATCATCAAAGAAAACAAAATGAACAAAACTGCATACCTAATATTGGAATCTAAAATTGCCAACCCAGAAATTAGCAGTGAAATGGAAAAAGGTCATTATTGAGAAGTGTAGTCAGAAAACAATGTATGTTTTTATTTTAAAATCAACATAATAATATTACAACGTGGTAAGTAAAGTATATCTGGTGTCCGGAATTATTGTGCACCAGATGTACCCTGCCTACTTAACTAGAAGGTATTACTCGGATAATTAAATAAGTTTATGATATACACAAGTAATGTGGCTTTCTATTGATAAAAGATTTCCCAAAATCAGTTTTGTAGATCCTGAGACTAGCCCCACAACGTCACAAACTCACCAACTCTACCTCTTTATAATATTAATATAGATTATAATTATATGTAGAGTGTGTAGGTTATTATAATGTTAGGACAGTTTACGACTAATCAGCAACTACCCTAATGATTTAACCTCATTAAACTTCAACATTTTGGTTCTTTACTCAACAAACATTTGATTAATGAACAATATGGCCCTTACTTGTGTAAGGCCTACCTTCCATATGATGTGGCAATAGGCTTCCCTTTATTCTTGACGTGTAACTAATTAAAAAGGCTATTGTTTTATTCTTTTAGGCTCACAATTTACGGTCAAATGATTCTAAATAGATACCTGTATGTTACTATCTCCCGCTTAAAATGGGTCATTCGTTTCCCTATTGATTTTGAAGCGAATAAAAATAATATTTCGACATAGATTTTAATGGATCAATAGTCAAATTCAATACTTTATGTACCAACGTACAATGTAGGTACATCGTTACATGTTGGTAAATACTAATGACATCAAATCCCGGTCTCCTCAACGCAGAACATGTTGATTACAAAAAAATAATGAGGTCATCAAAACATCCGTCATAACGAACCGAGGCAAAGGCCTCAGCGATACATCTCCAATAGACTACGGAAGTACGGAATAAAATGGTAAGTACCTGAAACCTTTACGAAGCGGAGAATGTGAAACAAAAGCAAAAGTATTCCAAGCTACGGCGGGGATTACGAAATAACCTTGTATTTTTTATTCAAATTGTATCAAGGAGGACGAAAAATTAAGGAAATTAAACCTCTTAACACGCTACCGAACTCCAAAACGATTGATTATTTTTTTTTTACTTAATAAGGAAAATGAGATTTTCGTGAAATACAGCCTTTAACGCTTCGAATTAGAAATAAATAAGAAGCTTTTAGATTATATTGGCTTTTAAAAAGTAATAATAGACAAGTAAAATTTATTTGAATAGAGTAGGCATGGTATTTTAATTAATGTAGCACAAATTGTCTTATAAAGTTTTATATGAGTAAAATTTACGTTTATAAATACTGTATCATGTGCAAAAAATAATAAAAAAATATTAGGCTACCTATTTTACAATTCTCTACAAAAAAGTTTAGTTCCGCCATAAATTAAAACTCCATCTTTCATTGTAGAATTCTGTTGACAGATATCACGAAACACACTCTAAAATGACACAACATTAAATAATCTAATTTCCTTGCTCTCACCTTAATAAATGTCATACTTTTAGTAGGCCGCTTTAGCATAATTCCCAACGTACTTAAGTCAATTTTGTTCACAATCCAATTGCACTTGTAAAAACTTTCAGCACTATCCACAAGGGACCCAAACAACTGTACAATATTTTTGTTAGTTTAAAAACAATTTTTATCACGCTCTCCAGAATTTTCATTAACAATAATAATTGTTTATTTAACGATGTTAACTAAATTTGGCGAGGGTGGGTGACGCGGCTTCTCGCGGTGGCTACGTTCGAAGACTGAATTTCCACCCGCCCAGAGGGCCGAGGCGGGCCGAGGGGTGCCGAGCGCGTACGACGCGAACCCGATTCATAAAACCCACTCGATGAAGTGGTAAGTTTTTACGACTACCCGTTGGCGAGCGCGGTCGGGACAAATATAAAAGGATGGTTTGACACCTGTTTCTGATTATCTTCCTGTATTCGCTTTCTATTCTATTCTTATTTACTACATATTAATATTGTTTTATCGAAATTCATATCACGTAGAGTGTTTCGAGTGTGGTTTTGGTTAAATGTGGAATGTAGGCTGGTTTTGTGTGAAATAATGTTTTGTGGTATTTAAGGTCTCAGAATAGATTAACCTCTATCAAATATTTATACCGTATCTTTAGAAATAAGATGGTATTTTTTTTCTGTTGCTAAAAATGCGAACCAAATAATGACAGCAATTGTTGTGGTTAGGACTGAAAATGGTACTAAATAAGTCTCTTTATCTGTGGTGTCTATAAATATTAGCTTCTCGGAAATCTGGTCCCGAAAACCTTTCGATATTTTATGAATGTGTTTGCTATTAATAGTATAAAGAACAGTGCCAACTTAAATGACATGTTTAGTAATATCCAGAATCCAGTAAATCCTTAATTTATGACTGAATAATCTGCGTAACGTTATCCTGCTATACAAATGAACTGAAAAAACGTATAATTAATATTCTTCTCATACCTACTAAAAAGGTAAAAATTATGTATGCATAACACGGCGGTGGAACAATGAAAAAAATTAAGAGACGAATAAAACATGAATGATAAATTAAATAATAACCTGTATTGAATTCGTCGTTTTTATTTCGAACAGTCAATTAATTCGGTTTTATGTTTGCATTTAATTCTGACAGGAGACTGGAGTTTCTGGTATTTAAATGTCTTTTACTGTGAGGACATTTTATTTTAAGTGATTAATTCGCAATCGCTATAAGATCATCAAGAGATTTTTGAGCTGAAACCTTTATTCTGCGTCCGATAATGTATTTCTTTTAAATAAAGAAAACGATTAGAAACCCAACCAAAAAATCTAATATAAAAAAAATACAAACAAACTTTCAACAAATATCTGTTAAAACTCTACATTCTGCATAAATACGTATTCTTAAAAGCCAGTATTACAAAAATGGAGTCACTGAAACACTTGTAAAGCGAACTTTAATAACGTCGCCTGCAGAAATCTAATATCCGTCAGATTGACAGGTAAGTATGTGTAAAAAAGGTGGAATATTGCATTGAGAAGTGCAATAAAATCGGGATCAACTGTTATGACTGCTTTTGCACGGGGTAACAATGGCATTAAAATGGCCCAGCGTTTTGTGTGCTGTGTTTGCGATCTGCTGGAGCTAGAGTAAGCATTTGTGTAGCTAGTATCTAGGTGAACCACTTTTGTATATTTTGTTTTGTTTTTATCCGACTTCGCCAGAAGGAGGGTTATGTTTTGGAGAGTACGAGAGAGTAATCCCATGCTACGAATCACACGTGCAACGAATCATAGGTGCTACGAATCATAGCTGCTACAATCACAAGTGCTAGGAATCCCACGCTACGAATCATGCGTGCAACGAATCAATTAAGGATTTAAAATTTTCGAAACCATATGAAAGATATTCATTTACAAAAAGAACCATAAGAACTTGGTACAACATAAAGAAGAAACTAGACATACATAAATACCTCGTGAATAAGTAATTCTTCGGATATTATTCATCGGGATTTTTTGTCCCGAAGTATCCTCACAAGTTCAAAATTTCTTTTTAGACAATTTCTTGCAAAGTTCCGCGGTCGTTCAATCAACGTCCTCTAGATAACTTAGTTTTTGTACCTTGTTAGTCAATCATATTTAAGTCCATCGATCAGACCGGAATTTATTTCTTTAATGAATAATTAATTTGGTACCTTCAACTTTTATTTTTTTTTGGTGGCAATCCATTTCATTGTCTTTAAATATACCTATAGGTTGCACAAGTTTATCGCAACATTTAGGACATAGTCAAATAAGGTAAATAAAAAAACACGGTTATTAACTTAAAGAACATAATTACATCCATACGAAAATTTTACTTTGATGAGTAAACAAGTAATGAGTTTGTATTTCAGTTTGTCCCAAGTAATTTGGCGAATTCGAAAATACATGATTCGCCCTTTTGATACGATAGACCTCAATCTCTTTGCGCAAAGTTTTGAACCGGGCTTAAATCTTTTGCAGATTTCAACTTAGTTAAATATCAGATATTCCTCAAGTCTTTAGTAAAACCACATTTTATGTTTCGTGTATTCTTTATAACATAATGGAATAATAAATTGTTTTCTTTCAATTAATCGAATCGATCAGAAATATATGGTTTCTGTTACGCTTGTTATTGAAAAAAAGGAGTCATAATTTTTTGCAGTGCTCTTATATTAAGGTGCTAGACTATTCCTGTAATGCAAAAAAGAAACAGCATATAAGTTTTGAAATTGGAAGATAAAAACAGACCGACATTAAAAAACACTAATCTCATCCGAAACTGTGATATTGTTTCGTTATTCCTTTGTTCGTACTACTAGTATTCGTAGGCTAAAAACAAAACAAAAAGGACCCTGAAAGTACCTACAAAGTTAACGAAAAAGGCCTACACTTTTAAATAAACCTGAATAACTGGGACATCAATCTCGTTTTATTATCTTTTTTGGGACGTAAGCCATGAAATACTTAAATATTAAACGAGTTATGATTGAAGATAATGGTTTATAAATCGATAGTTTCGCTTTAGTTTAAGGAGCATAATCACATCACTACTGTAGCTTTGTTTATTATTTGGAAGTATTATTATTCCACATTTGTTTATTTTTGTTTGAGGAACCAGCGGATAGGGTAAATTCACAAATAAGCCTAATAAAACTCTAAAACCTTTTTAATTTGAAAACGGTACGACTCCGTGAGTATTGCAGAATCGATTAAAATTGTCACATAGTAAAATCGAGGATAAATTAAAAAAAATCGTCAATGATTAATTCCAAAATTGACATGCAAATGTTTAGATTCTACTGAAGCCGTACCTACGTACAACCCTTTTCTTATCATAGTTTAGTGACAAAGCAAAATACCAAAAAACAACAACCAGTAAACCGAAAATCTGTGCGACTCGAGACACGATCACAACATTTTAACCGCCCGAACATGCCTCAGCAGTATCGATTACTAAAACAATCTTACATATACCCCTATACCTATACGTATGTATGTATATTAATCTGTCATCGTATAGTCTCAGATTAATAAGGATTACATGTTGCACGGTACTACTTGAAAATAGGCTTATAGATAACAATAACCTTTCCCTGACTTTTATAATACGTGTAGGATATACAAATCTGGTATTATGTTAGTTGTGCAATTTTAAATGGTAAGACTAAAATTAGGTGGGTGTTTTACTGAAGTAGCGATTTAGTTGTTATTTTTTTTGTCAAAAGTTCTTTCTATTTCACTTTGCTTCTGCAGACAATAGACATTTTGACCAGTGATATAGCTCTTTAAAAAGGGAAATAATCTTTATCGACAAAGTCAAAGGAGTATGCAAAAAATTGTATGGGCGCTGTCTCAAGAACCAACAGACTTGGGACTAGTTTCAATATGATTATGAACTCCCATAAAAAGATAAATATCAATTTTTTTCCCCTAAAGATATGGGGTTATTGAAAAAAAAATAAAAACATTTTATTTAAATGGGGTGTTAATTTTTTTTAAATAACCACATTTTAGTTATTAATTACAACACATAATGGTTCAGCTGAACATTTTAGTATGCAATAGCAAAAATATTCAAGTGTATTATGTAATTATGTATATTTTTGATAAAAAAATCAACATTTTAGATTAGTATTTTTAAACATTTCTTTGTTGTTGTTAATTTACTATCAAAGGGCCCAATAAACAAGCAGAGGTCAGCAATAGCTGCAAACAAGCCGATATTGCACAGATAAACAACGTGAACACAGCGGAACGTACAGGGCACGACTGAGGTGCGCGCGCGCATGTTAGCATGGCAAGGGGCGAGGGTACAGTGAGATTAGACCGTTATTTTACCCATGCGTCTCACGGCTGTTCTCTATCAATAGCTTTTTTATAGTTAAATAGTGTGCCTAAATTTTTTTGTACTGAAAAAAGTGAACAAGAATTGTTTTTTTGCACGTTAACCCCATGACTTACGATGATGTCGTCATAATAAAAAATGATCATGATACCATGATGTATTAAATGAGATACGTTTGAAATCTGTTGGTGGGTTGGGACGATTTTTTGCGTAGTCATTTAGAAACTTATTCTTATTAACGCGTCAGCGTTTGTCAAAATGTGTTCAGTTAAAAATGGTATAGTGGCAGTACGTCCCCTGATGCTCAGAGTCTAGGGTATATAATTTAGTAGAGTCGTCAACTTCCCACAGCTTTCATTAAATAAAGTTAATCAAACAAAAAGCAAACATGACACGTTCTGTTCTAATTATTTGTATGGAAGTAAATGGAGCTAACACCGTATTATAGGTATAATTGTGCGCAATTTGTGACGTTCACATAACGGATGGTGTGCGCTGCGCCTAATGTTCATCCTCAAACAAATACGGGTGTATGTGTAAATGTTTCAACGCTAATTAGCGCGCAGTCTAACGTCGAGCCGTAATTATAAATCGAAATTCCGCATCGACTATCAAACTTTTAATTTATTCGGACTTTTATAAAAATTGAACATTATATTCTCGCGTGTCCGATGGTAGGGAGGCTCTAAATCATTTTTCCGCGCAACAAGGAGGTGTATAGCTACCTATTACGGCATTGTAGCCATGACAGCGCCCGTCTGCTGAAGTAATGGGTTGGTCCGGTTCGTTAGCCCTGTTCTGTCCCCCCCTACTCTGATTTAGCCAGCACCGGCCATCCGAAACCCTGACCTCATTTCCTTTCGGATAAAACCAAAAAATAAATTTGTTAATTGGAATATTATAAATTTAAATATAGAAACAAGCAGATGCTCATCCGTTTGCGGTCAGATATAATAAATTCGTATTACTCCAATACAGTGTTTTCGTAATTTTAAATCTCTTGTATTTTTAATATTATTTGCTGTTTCTACTTGTTCCCGTTGAATATAAACAATAATTACGTTGTGAATTTTGCGTGGGATATAAATACATTAAGCCTACGAACTCTGTTTGCTTTTTCCATTTAGATTCTATAGATGAAATCGTCTTGGATACATCCTATAAAATGCTTTGCTATTTGTGTTAATGTTAAATTCGTATTCGAATACTAATCGTATTCGTAGACGTTTGTAGCCCACGTAGCGTGGCGTCTATTAATGTAGAGCGGCTACGGCGTAGCATGTAGCTGTTTGTTAGTCTCGATCTATAGGAGGAAACGACCCACTCAACGACGATGTTCTAACTACATTGTACAACGACACACGTGTTAACTTTATAGTGTAGTTCATAAGCGTAAAACTGCAGTTTGGCATACTTGTGCATCAAAATATACATACTTATAACACAAATAATGTCTATACATAATAAATAATGAATAATTATTTAACGACTTTCACACGCCATCTAGTCTCATACCAAGCAAAGCTTATAAATACAAGTACTTATAAATACATACATGTCATAGATAAATTACACTCAGACATAGAACAAATCTCATCACACATACATTTCTCCCGGGTGGGGATAGAACCCACAACCTCTGGTATAGCAGTCAGGGCCACTAACCACTAGACCAACAGGCCTGTCGGTGAAGTAATGGAAATTTAGTATAAAAAATACCAAGTAATGAACGGTAGGTATTTTATTTTTGTATAGCTACAACTCTATTTGTAACATTTCGATAAAATAAATAGAAAATCATGTCATTAATTCCATTAATTGTAACTTTTTAATGGGTATATAGATTATAAATTTCTAATGAAACGGATACCGGTTAAGCTTATTAAGCTCTCGTGTATTATGTAGGCATCGTTATCAGATAACTACGTGTTATAATATTATGAACTAATTAATAATTAACGCTGAGTTCAAGTAACAGTGTATTTGAAGGTTTTCTAGTGTTTTTAGTATGATTTAGATTGCAAAACTGAACAAAATATCATTAAAAATAATGATAAATGTATTTTTTGGTGTGTACCTAGTTTTTTTTTAAGAAATCATTGAAATCTTTTAAAAATGTTTATGACGTACAAGCTTAATATAAATTATAACAATTATTCAACGTTATATTTGTGAAAATACAAAGCTATATAAGTGTGTGTGTGTAACAATAACAGCTACAGTAACGAAGGACTATTGTAAATAAAACCCATCTAACAAAGGAGTTTGTATGTGTACCTAACAGAGGTATTAAGCCAGCAACACTATTTACCTGTACACAGACTTTAGTACCTATATCATATCCCTGTAATACCGAGTTCACGACCCGATGTATTATGCACTTTGATATGAATATCTGAAGCCACGTCTCATCAAAAATGCACTGAATATCCCACGAATATTTTTTTCTATCCTAATCTCCAGCCAGAATAATTAATTACGAAATACACGTCAAAATACAAGCTAAATTAAAAAGAAAACAGACAACGAGCTGTATTATATTCGTGTCTTAAATAAGGCAGCTTCCCAAAGGAAATCGGACCGCGGGAACGCCGCCGCGACACAAACGGCTAGTTAAAAATGTTCTCTATGACTACAATTTTAGCCGGAAACGAGACAAGTCGAAATAGACAATTTGCTATCGTTAAAATTCCCTTTACGGCGGACGAGGGAATTCGAAAGGGCTCCTTAAAGCCCGGATTTACAACGGAAAATTATATCTAAGTCTCTTGGAATCCGTCCACACGCGAGATGCCGTTTTAATTGTGTTTACCGAGACTTAGTTAGCAAACATTGAGCTACTTAATTCAGGGATATAGGGGAAAGGAAGTCTTTTATTACTTCGCGCTAACAAATTGACAATGTTCGTATTAGAGAATGGATATTAGCAGCTTTGGATGTAGCATTTTTATTGTATTTTAACGAAAGACTCAAAGCGAATCACCGTTGGTAACGACAGCAAATTAAAATGGAAAGTTTTACTGTCCTACGTATCCGACTTATGTAACGTATGAGGCTATTAGCCCCTATTACAAAGGATAATCGGTTTATTCGCAATTAACTGTGTGATCTCTGGTTAAGAATAGGCCACACGTACGAAACGATGGCCCAAGGGACCCACTAGTATGGAACAGATTAGTATCACCCTCGGGACTCCAATACCGGAGATATTTATACGATATTGTAGCATTAGTATACGCTGAAACAAATTCAATGAGATACGTTTCAAAGCAATTTAAAAGAGGTTTCATAACCTACAAGTTACATGATAACTTATTTTATATTATAATGTTTATTTACATAGTATCTTAGCATAGAGCTAGACATTATACACCTTACTTGAATGTAACATCAAGGCAAAGATGACACGATTAATAATTCAAAGACTCGCAAGTAAACCGTACACATCCCCTCTCTTTAAATCCAGCTTACGGAAGTGACAACGCGGTAAAAGGCGTCAGTAGTTGGTACCGTAATACTTCTGTTTCAACATAAGTATAGAGAGTAGGTGGTTATAGAAGGCAGGAACTCGTGCAGTCAGAGTGCACCATATATCGCAGTAATCTAATAAGCGAGGTCCATATTCGCCGCATGACAATATAAACGCACTCAGACGGCGAGATTCACTCAAGGGTGCTTTTACACAATTTCCTTGGCGTACCCTTTTTGCTCGACACTCCACCTTTTGCCTCCTTAGCCTTAGCACCTCTCTTCACCTTTTTATAATCAAAGGGGGCCAAGTGCCTGCATTTATTGAACTCCTTCTTACATTAGTTATATTAGCATTTATTGTTAGATGATTGGATTTTTAACAAGACTTTTTTGTGTTCATAAAATTTATTAGAATCGAATTGTACAATTCTAAATGTTTTTTTAAATTTCCAATACAATCTCTTCTGTTAATCTTATTGTTACAATCATTTCTTACTTGTAATATAAAATGAATAGACACAGAAAAATATTATTCTTGAGTATTCTTTTAGTAAGTATGTTACACAAGCACATTGTTCATCGAATATCCATTTATCTTTAGTAGTATTTTTATTAATGCGACGTTCACTATAGTAATTCTATTCGATTTGTTATCAATGAGTAATAAATAGGGCTGCTCGATAAGTTGTTTTGCTCGTAATATTCAATTGAGTGTGTCATACATAAATAAAGCGGTAAAATTATTATCGAAGCCGCCCTCATCGCGTGACGAAAATTGACGGAACTATAAAAATAAAAAGAGATTACGTAAAATAATTTGATATATCAACATATTATTGTCTGTTATCATTCTCGAAGTTGGGTCGTTACAAGATCGTGACGTCATCGACGTAAACGAGTCACATGTACCCGATAAGCTTAACGACAGTTCCGATTTAGTAGCAAGTGCGCAGTGATTCGACAATCGTTTGCGAGCGCGCCTCGCCTACAGATACTTGTAGGTATTGCAGCTTTGTGGCTTTGTATCCAGCTTGTTTTACTTTCCCAAACCAATGATTTTACTCGGAGATACCGAAAAATACTTACAAAGGCGAGTTGAGCGCCAAAGGATATCGATAGTGTTATAGTTCGCTTAGTCTCTATTGGAAAGCCATTTTGCTAGTAAGAGTGGTTTCATATTGGATAGTGTCATAAATTTTTACGTGCTTTCAAGAGTATACTGTCAATTATGTACGGTGTAGAATTTGCTTGGCTTTGTAGATATAAAATTCATTGTTTTCTTTCAACTGACTTAGATTTTGTTACCTAGATTTGACCTGATTATTTACAAGGATAACTAGTTCTGTCAAAATAACAAACTATTGCATGCTATATGTTTTATGTTTTATCTTAGCGAAACGTGTTGATCTACTGTAATATTATTAACACCAATGTTTACCATGTTTTACGCAAATAAATGATTTACTTACTTACTAACATGAGCTTCATAAGAAAACGTGTAACCTTTTTTAAGTTCTATCGGGCTTTTCCAAAAAACTGCGATATTTCAAATCTACATGAACGGTCTTAACCCTTTTCTGTGTCTACAAACCGAAGTCCCATTATAAAAGACCTTCTAAAGGATTTGAGCGTCCTCTGAGTGTGTCAAAAGTATCCACCTTGTAAGGTTGCCTAAAGTACCTAATTTTACTGATCAATTATTTTGGAATTTGTAACTAAATTATATAAAAAGAATCACACGTTTGGTAAAGTGAGGCTGAGATAAAAATTTAATAGAAAAACTGATAAAATATCGTTCTAAATCAATTTCAATACAAGTATATCTACAGTTGTGAAAACACTGAAATTCAAATACTGTGAAACTAAATTACCGTCCTAACAATACAAAAGCTAAAGTTGGCTGGAATTGTCCAGTCCCGCTGCTTAAAATAAGACACAAGTTATTTGTATAATCTATTATAATATTAACAAAAAAACAATCATCCAAGGACACGTAAAAATATTTTTTTGAATAATCTCTATACTCAATTTTTTATTAGCATTTCATATACTTATTATGTTATATGAGTGGTAAGTTCATTTTACAGTATAGAACCAATGTGGACCCTATAGGGCACAGCTTAAAGAAAAGATGGGAGTAAAAGAGGATGGAAGTAAAATAATTATTATAATGATTTACTATATTTCAAGATTTATTTACAAGATACAAGATCTATAAAAAAGGTGAGCCTGTTTTAGGACTTCGACGTGAACTTAGTGTGCTGGCTTAGGGTTCACTCCGTCACATCTCCCTTGCCGTTGAAGGTAAACGACTGAAAAAAGAAATAAAGTCAGTACAGAGCCTAGTACCTATATCATCTTATAGCCAGATCGCTACCGTTGCAGAAGAGAGACGCTGCTCTATGCCGGGTAGAGCACTGTCACGCTTCCACTATTGCAAAAATATTACTAGAAAACATGTTGACAGGCCACTAGTTCATGTAATGCAAAGGAGTACAAATAAGCCTAGTAATAAAACAGGTACAGTTCGTAAATATGTATGGTTAGTCTACAGATTCTTCGAAACTAAAACTTAAAAAATCAAGTTGCATTAAACAAGCATAATAGCTAGATCGGAATTTCCTTAGCACTAGCTTCCATTAAGCATCCTACTAAGGATGTCATTAAATATTGTATTTTAAGTTCATATTCCATACTCACCAACACCACAGTTTCGTGCACAAATAAAGGTTCCCGGGTTAACGTAAGTCACGTTATTTGTCCCACATATTGGGTTGTACTCATTCGTTACGGCGCAGTCTCTAATACACTTCGTCTGAGTCGGACTCTCAGTGCTAAAAATACAAACACATTCACCAATTAATGATAGTTCATTAAAATTTAATATACAAAACGATATGTCAGCACTAATAGTGACAAATTACATGTTAATTGTAATACCAATTTACCTGGTACCAAATGTAGGCTGGCCTTGCGTTGTAGCGCCTGGTCCTACAATCACAGGTTTTCCCAAAATGGACCCAGTTGTGTTATTATTTGGATTGTTCATGAAATTCGGACCTTGATTGTTAGGTCTCTGTGGCCGATTCTGAGGCATATTTGTATAATTAAAAGGATTGTAAGTAGGGCCTGGGAATACAATTGTAGAATCAAGAAAATTTGGATTATACGGTCCAGGTCCGTTCATATTTGGAAACAGTGGGTTATTTCCATTAAAATTATTTGGAGGATAAGTTGGTCGCCCAAAAGCTGGATTGTTCTGATAAGGAAACCCGGTTTGAGGGTTGTATTGATTTTGATTGTTTGGGAATTGGTTATTTGGTTTGTTCAAGTTACTTAAATCATCAGGCCTAAAGTCAGGATTAAAATTTCCTTGATTTGGGAATTGGCCGCCTTGCATCGGATTCTGGTAAGGTCTCTGATCACCCGTATTCAATGAAGGATTGTTAGGCCCGTTAGGATATTGTGTATTGGGAAAGTTGTTGTTCGCATTATCTCCCTGGTATGGAAATCCTTGTTGGTTTGGGTAACCTCCGTTTAAGTTGCCTCCGTTGGGTCCGTTCTTAAAGTTTCCTTGATTAGGATTCTGGTACTGGGGCCCAGGCCCTGGGTAATTAGCATCCGGAGTCATGTTATCTCCTTGATATGGATACCCCTGTTGATTAGGAAAATCTCCTGGGTATTGTCCATTCGGATAGTTTCCTTGGGTTCGCGGGCCTCCCATATTGTTATTCTGTAATAAAGTTTACTAATTAGTAAAATGTTAACGCAACAAACAATTTCCTAAAAATGTTTAAATATTCAACGAATTTAGAGCGTCAGTTAAGTTATATTAAAAAGTACCCTTCAACAAAGCTTGAATCCTAAAATGAATATAAAACACGTAAAAGCAGAACCAATTAATGAAATTCTTTAATAAATAACTTTACCTGATTTCCGTTAGGGAAAAAGGGATTCGCTGGATAATTACTTGTCGGATTTCCGAATCTTCCCCGACCAAAGTTTGGGAATCCCATGGTGCCGGGATCGAAAAGCCTTGGTTGTACGGAACTTAACGGAGTGACTTGATTACTACTTGTTTTCGGAACTTCTTCTGCACTTAGTATGCAGAGCTCAAACAATACTACAAAATAAAAACAAGCGATTTAAATTAGACACTTTAAGCAATCACACAAAATAAAATTTTATGCATAAATAATAACTTACAGAGGGCAAGACTCGACACTTTCACTATTTTATACGCCATTTTCGCTGTTTCAATTTAACTGGTCGAAAAACTTCAAATCACTTGTAGGAAAAAAATGTCATGCAGTCCACAAGACAGACAAATTTACACTGACTAACAATTACGGTGAACGCTCTATTAAAAATATATCATGGCTAATGAACTCAAATTATCTGCTTAACTAATTACTTGTGACGATGCGGTAATTCCTCATATAAAACTTGTCAGCTATGACCAATTAGGTAATTCAGGTAAATGTTTAATACATTCTTAAGATTTAACAACCCATAATAACTTATTTAGGTACAACGTCACGTATAAAAATTAGATAACACCTATTTAAATAATTGTAGGTAGGATCTAACTACTGCTAATTTGTATTTTTGTTTTGGTAACTTTACTAACATATCTACTGTATCTTGTAGGTGACTACTTGGAAAAATACTGAACCAAAGGCATCATCTTGGCTAGCAAAATAGTCACTAAGGAGTACGAGATAAAAATTGCGTGGGCGTCGTTCTATTGCTACCTGGTATTGATTGGAAGTAATTTACCATTGACCTGGATGAATCAGATAATCTGATGTTTACGTATTTTAAGGTCCTTAGCTTCTGGCACTAAAACCAGATCTAGTTTCATTATTTCAAACGTACATATTTTGCCAAAAAACTAATTGAGCATCCCTACATTGCTATCAACAAATTTTAATATAGGCCCCGTCAATATTCACGAGATAACAATTTATAAACCCAACCTTTAGTTTCATTTTGTAACTTTGAGTTTTATAAATCGAATTTTATCACTCACTAGTCGGTTGGATGAACCTGAATTGGCAAAAAATAAAGGTTATATTGCGGTCCAGTAAACTGTACAACATTGGCAAATACGTAAATACATGGCTTAATGTTTTGTGTTACTTTACTTAGGTATTATTACAGTATGTGTCTTATACAGCATATAACAATACTCTTATCTCGTCTGATGCGATGTATAATTAAGGGCTGGAAAGTTTTTCCATTTGTTATATAGAACGGACTTCCAAGCATGTCTGTAAAATGCAATTTCATAAGTTCTTCCAAACGTAGAGTACCTAGAAACGTACCTAGCTACGTTTACGACAAATTACCATCAGACGTGCACATTGCACTATATAGAATGAAGTCACGTAATCCAGACTCCTTGGAAAAAGACGTACCTAAGGTTACTACGACATAAACACTGCTAAGTGCCCATACTAGTAAACTTCTTTCCACATTAATCACGAGTGGCCATGACCACACTATTTCATACTATTATTGATGACCCAATTAATGGTTCTTTGCTTGACCAACTGTGACAAAATATCAGCTAGTGAAACAATCTCCTGAAATAATATTTCAACCTTATCACAAAAAAAAACACGTTTTGTAGCTCGTTCAACACGAATATCCATATTGTTTGTCACAGAAACCCCAATTTCTATCGTACTTCGATTGTAAGATTAAATTAAATTTATCTTGGCCAAATACAGACTAGGTATATATGGACGTGACCCTTGACCAACAGAAGTCAGAAAAAATTGGTGTGATGTTAATTATAGCAATGCCCAACAACCGGTAAATGTACCCTAATAATACCATTAATTAAAAAGCTATGTGGCATAAAGGACGACTGCGTCCCGACCTCTGAACGTGTCGAAAAATAAAAGAGGTCACGCTACCACAGGACGCAATTACCATCCCTACCTTCCTTTTATAATATTTTCTATTTTTACGCTACCATAGTTAAACGATGTTTTGGACATTTTTGACTCGGTTAATTTAATTTTTAATAATTAAATTCATAACAAAACATTTCCATGAAAAATATGCATTTTTTTACATCTGGCTAACATTTTTTGTTAATATTGTCTGTATGTTTTCGTGGGGCTCGATTCCCACACAGTGGCACACAGTTTTATTGAAGAGACTCTAGCATTCCATCCATAATAATGTGGTTACATACCTACAGACAATAAACTGTCCTGGCTTTGTTTCATTAGGTACAAAACCACTTCTTTGACCTCACAGTTACAAATCCGATTGTCGGTTTTGAGGTAATTTCCTGTTGAACAGGGGGATTTTAGATTGATACTTAATTACTGAAACTATTACGAAACATCCAATATGTTTACAAAATTATTACTAAGGTACTTCCTCTATTTTGAATTTAAGTTAACTATGAATGTACCTATAGGGTTATTAAATTTTTATTGGTATATGTAACTGGCTTTTAAGTTAAATAAAATACTATGAAGGTATGGAGTATAATGGATGGTACTTACACTGCCATCTGCTAGTGGCGTTGTATACTACGCATGTACGCTTATGGGGTGCAGCATAGCTACTCGTTTACCAGGTGACTGAGAACCAAGTTATTTCTCGACTGGGACGATAGATATCTCTTTCCTAAAGAACATAAATAAGTATGTATTTTTTTTAATATCTGATATTGCTCACATTGGCTACTTTAGCATGTTATTATGTGTATAATGGATCATATGCCTTTGATTGAAGTCGAATAACTAGTATAATGTTTAAAAGATTTTATTACATCTAGACCTCATCACAAGTATAAACTGATACAATAAGCCACAATAAAATCCCGTTTAAAATTATTTTATTTCACAACAATTTGAACTAAGTAAAAAAATAAAATAATGAATCAGCAGAATAACAAAAATGTCTTTGTCGAGCAAATTATAATCTGTGGCTGTGGAAAAAGCGAGAATAATCCGTTTCCGTCGTTTGCTTTGCGACGACACGAAGTGTCAATTTATTTGTTTTATGCGGTCTAAGCAGTGCGGTATTCTTGTATTTCATTAAAAAGTAAGCAAGTTATTCATATTAGATACATTGAAAACCGATTATTCATTCTTGTGTCACGTCTTTTACGTTCTGTTTAGAATCTATTTGATAACTGATCTGTATTATTCTTGTGTTAATTATTCGTTGTTGCCGGTAGGTTTATCAGTGATAATCAAGAAAAATGAATTGTCCGTTCAACGATGAGCAGCTGTCACAGTTGAAAGCATTTGTCGAGTTTTGTAAAGGAGAACCGCAGATTATTCATCATCCGAAACTAACATTTTTCAAAGATTACCTCGCATCTTTAGGAGTAACCATTCCGGCCCCAACCTTTGGTGCCAAGAACTTTACACCTTCTGGCGATACGTGAGTATTAACATATTAATTCTCGTTAAAATTCCTACATTTGCATTTTCCAGTGTATTGAC
This sequence comes from Chrysodeixis includens, assembly GCA_941860345.1. Lineage (NCBI taxonomy): Eukaryota > Metazoa > Arthropoda > Insecta > Lepidoptera > Noctuidae > Chrysodeixis > Chrysodeixis includens. The sequence goes on along the minus strand of OW796096.1, from coordinate 5,830,928 downwards.
ATTATTAGTCTTCACTTGCTCATGAATATGCAGTTTCATGAAAATGTTTGTAGTTAGATCAATAATAAAGTAGGCTTACTATGATACCACTGTTAAGAATAAACTTAATTATTTATCAAGGAACTTTCAATTCACTGAAATTATCAATCAAATTGATCTTATGTGTAGGAATTAACACATTTGTGCTGCTAAATGTACAAATTCCATTTATGAAAATAGCACTACCATGACTTGTATAAAATATTTTTCATATTGGATTACATATCTAAGATGTGACTGTCTTCATACATTTTCATGTAAAATACTACAAATTAAACCTTAGAGAAGCCATGATTATATGCATGTTTCTAGTTTGTTTTTCTTTTCCTTGAGCAAAGAAAAGTTAGCTTTGCCAGTATAAATCTTTTGTTGTGCCTTTTTCTTTATATTACTAGTATAATTTATTATTATTTATTACTAGCCTGAGATGTCCCACTGCTGGGCAAAGGCCTCCCTACGCTTCTTCGACTTGTATAATTTACTGTCTGTTAGTTTGTAGGTTTAGTCACTGTTAGAATCACCTTTAGAAAAAGTATACTTAAAGATCTTACATTGTTTTAAATTATTAGCATTGATGTTGTTCTATGTTACAGCAATAAGTACCCATTATAATTTATAAACTTGTGATTAATTAATATTTCAGCAGTACAGCAAATAACAATGCTGAGGAAAAAGGCCATTCATCATCAGAGGAGGATTCATCAGATGTCTCTGATATTCTATTGGATTTGGAAGGTAATATAATAGCTTTAAAAAAAAACTAAGAATAAGTTGTACTTGCATGTGCAGGTTCCTTACCATCCAGCCAAAGTCATGCAGAGCATGTGCGAGCAAACACAGTAGGAGCCGGGGGTGTTTATAGTCAGTGGTTTGTTGTTTTAGGAGCCCCATAAATCAATAAAAAAAAATCGATACTGGCCATGTGTAAAAATTTTAATTGGCAAACTATCACAGCTCCTGTGATAGAATGGAAAAAACCCTCTTCATATTACACCACAGAAACAGGTGTGAAAAATTAAATTATATACAGCAAGGGTAAAATAGTAAGTAATAGTAATAGTAAAATAGTCTTATTGCTAATAGCGATATCATCCAGGCTACTGTCGGATGGACAGGAAAGATGAAGATATATATAGAGGTAGACGACTGGTGCACTAATCCGTGTGGTGTCCGGATATAAAAAATAGCGCCACCCCATATCCTCCACTGGGTGTCGTAAAAGGCGACTAATGGACCTTAAGACCTAGTGCACTGTACCAAGCACCTTGGGTCACCCGAATGGTGGCGGTTAAACCACCAACAATCGCATTCCCAAAGAGGGTTAGTGTCAGGCAGGCGGCCGACTATAAAACCATAGCCAAATCCATTAGCAACATGTTTATAAAAAAACATGTTTGCGCCGACCCCAAGTAAAATGGGATAAGGGCAGGAAGATGATGAGACGACTTGTGCACTGTTGTCAATATGTACATAAATATAAGTTCATACATGTTTATGTGATAATAGTGATACAGCCTGGTAAAAGATATACAGACAGCAGCTAGTGATAGGTTCTGTTTAACCTTACTAAATGGCATCACATAAAATGTGTTTATATTTAGTTATTGCATTAACTAGCAATCTTGAGTTTTGAAGGATGATAACTGCCTGATGACTGTACTGTAAATAAAAACAAGTTAGGTATATAACAATAAAAAAAACTATTGCTTGTTTAGTCAATATTTTATGCCACTCGACCCCTTATCAATAAGTACAACTTTTACGTTTGTCAAATCTGTTTTTCATGTGGTGTACAATAAAGAATATTCTATCTATCTACAATAAGGTGACCAAATTTTTGTCAATGTGCTGTATTTCCACTGAACATACATACAACATACACTACAGTATAGTATTGCTCAAAGTAAAAACTCAGAATGGATGATTTGCAATGTTTCTAATATCACGCTAATATTATAAATGTGAATAGTTTTTGTTTATCCATTAATCACGCTGAAGCTACTGAACGGATTTGGATGAAATTTGATATACAGACAGATATTCATATAATGTGAATGAAAGACGGTGTGGGGTTTGTTGCACCGTTTCTTCTCCAGTAGCGAAAGCACAGATGAAGGGTGGGCGATGGGCTGCTGTCTATTACAATTTTGACGTTCAAAAAGTACTATATTGTAGCTTAATTTGATTAGGTCTAATCGGCCAACATCTACTTTTATCCCTAATATCTTTTTTTCTTTTGACAAAATTTTCTCTTGCTGAAATAATACTAATGCGTCCGAAGTCACATGCAACAGCTAGTTAATTATGATTTATAAAAATACTTACTTTTTTTTCTCAATAGGTGTCATACAACCAGATGTAATAGAGGATTCTCAAGTAATGGGTGACTTGGAAAAGGAAGTGACAGATGAGGAGAGAGATAAATCTGACGAGAAGAGGTCTGAAGCCATAAAAGCATTCTCAGAGCAACAGTTTGATGATGCCATCAAACTGTACACTGAAGCTATACTACTTAACCCGCAGAGTGCTTTACTTTTCGCTAAACGAGGACAGGTATGAAACACTTCTTTTTCTTCTTTTTTGTCAGTAATGTGTTTGAAGAACTGGTCATACATAATATAATAAAACGAACTTAAATTTTGCGTCTGTTCTACAATAAATTTGAGATTTATGTTTTTCTCACAAAAGTATAACATCTAAATTGCAGCTGATTTTAATTTATTCTAGATACTGAATGAAATGTTTAAAATATGATGAATGGATGAGGTATTTTTTGGTGTTGTATGGACCTTGTATCCAAAATAAAATAATGATTTATTATTATTATATAATTATATAAGTCCGTGTTTTATTAATTAATTTGCTGTTGCAGGTATACCTTAAGCTGAACAAACCTGTTGCTTGCATCAAAGACTGCACACATGCTCTCGAACTCAACTGCGACAGTGCAGCAGCATACAAATTCCGTGGACGCGCGTACAGGTACTTACCCACCATTATTACTTAGTTTGGTTTCAGGTTAAAACATTAATGATTAAAACCCACGCCGAGGCGGAGGCGTGAGTTTATTATTATGTTGGACTTGCATCGACCAAATACAACCAACCCCATTCCGGCTCTTCTAATTTTTACCTTAAATTTATCAGGTTACTGGGCCAGTTCGAAGAAGCTTCTCTTGATTTCTGCGAATCTCTCAAGATCGATTATGATGATCAAACTAACGAGTGGCTAACTGAAGTCAAACCTAATGCCGAAAAACTGCGTCAACATAAGCTTAGTGCGCAACGCAAGAAGGAAGAACGAGAGGTAAGAGTAAAAGATTGTGAAGTACCATTAAATCGTGTAAATACAAATACCTATTGTACCCACTTACAAGCATTGACTATTTCAAATCGTTTCATATAGAAGCTGCCAAATATTAAAACAAAAGACCACTGTTTATGATAGGTTAGCTTCGAGGAAGCATGATATTGCTTCAGTAGACTATAACATAATAAATAAACGAGCCTATATACGTCCCACTGCTGGTCACAGGCCTCTTCCCATATAGGGAAGGTTTGAGCATTGATCCCCACGCTAGCTCACTGCGGATTGGCGATTTTAGATTTCAATATTTGGAATCCAGGTTTCCTCGCGATGTTCTCCTTCACCAGTAGTGTTTTAGAATGATTAAGAAAATACATATAACTTTGAAAAAGTCACATTGGTATTTACCTGCTCTGGGGATCAAACTTGCACCTTGTGCATACAAATCCATACATAGAACCGCAAGGCCACCACGACATTAGGGACTAACATAAATCAATGTTTTTCAGCATCGTGAAAAGTTGCGTAGAGCTCGCAAGGCACAAGAGGCGCGTGCCCGTGCAGCTCGCGCTCAGGCCGAGGCCAGCGCGCGCGCACCCCCCACGGGCGGGTTCCCCGGCGCCGGTGGCTTCCCCGGCGCCGGCGGCTTTCCTGGAGCCGCTCCCGGTGGCGGCGGCGCCGGCGGCTTCCCCGCTGGACTCAACCCGCAAGACTTCAGTAACCTTCTCTTCGACCAAGAAATAATGGCTGCATTCCAGGTATGACTAAAGCAAGATGCATGAAGTAATGCTATGCGCTGCCATGCACCGACATCAAAACGCGGATGACATAGCACAGCGGTTTAGGTTTAGTCAGTAAGTCTGGCACTAAGGGTGTCCATGAGGATTCCCCCGCTTTACCAAAAAAAACAGCTATGACTAAAGCCAACTATAGGTGTAGTGCAAATGCTTCATGTACATTTAAATCAGGATTAGAATGATTACTAATGATTAGATAGGTATATCTGAATTTCGAAACAAGCATTATTGTGGATTTCAACAAAATGTTTATTATATCTATGTACAAAATTTGTTGTTTCTATTTTTAGGATCCAGAAGTTGCTCTAGCATTCCAGGATGTGTCTTCTAACCCAGCCAACTTCGTAAAGTACCAAAACAATCCTAAAATTGCTGCAGTTATAGAAAAACTTCAATCCAAACTAGGAAAGGGTGGTGCAGGTGGTTTCCCAGGTATTTGAACCCTTTATCAATCAAGCTTGACAAACATTTATTGCTACCATTCTCATAACATTTCTTTTAATACTGTGAACGCATTTACAAACTAAAAATGGTTTCCATATCTGAGATTTTTTATTTTGTAACATTGTATATAACTTTTGACCATTTTGTTAGGTTTTGGCGGCGCTGGGGGCGCTCCCGGGGCAGGAAAACCGAAAGGACCGACGGATGACGATGTCGGCTTAGATTAGAGTACATCATCTCGTAATGGATCCACACTCATGTAGTGTGTAATGAAACGACAATACTAAGTTTTCAGCTCCAAGTTCAGACTAGTCTAAATCTAAGAATTGTTAAGGCTGCCTTCAAGTATCCCCAGAATCAGTCGACGCGTTAGCAAGGACATGTAGCTTTAAATATTGCCTCTTTGTCGAATAAAGGTCCTTGCTATTAAATACGTGTTTTCACTAGTGTTACTGTAAAGCGCTCGACACTGAAGGTTCAAGCTGATGCTCAGCATTCTCGTGACATTACACATTACTCTTGTGGACCCAGCTTATAATATGCAATATTTGATATCCAACTAGTAATCAGTATTGCAAATTCACTTAGTATATAAAACTACATAATAGCACTCAGTATAATATGGAGTGGTTTATAATATACGTGAACACTCATTAACACCCATGTGTGTATAATTTAGACAGGTAATTAGTTCATGCTGTCATTATTTAAGCAACGAATTTTTGAAAATTCCTGTTTATTTTTGTTGCTGACGATAAGCTTAGTTTTATATTGGAGATGACTAATCTTGCTCCTTAAAATCTAGAAATACCACAATATTCATTCAAATTATACTTACACATTGATGTTTTTGAAAAATTTGTGCCTAATGTGGTTTATATCTTGATAATTGCCACTGCATTTAATATTATTAGAAAGGCGATTTCTTAATTGTCTTTTGCCATACTACTTTTTATTTTAGTTCTTATTCTAAGGACTGAAGACGGCATTTGATCACAGCATTCTGTTGTAATTAAATCTTAAAATTATATTTAATTTGTATAATGCATATTGTATAAAATATGATATTTTTATTTAAACGCTCTTTATATGTTCATATTATGTTTCTTCTTAATTTGATTATCCTTCAAACAATAATAAATTGTTTGCAATAATACTTACAGACCTATTGATTGTATTGTATAGTTTAGTCAAAAGTACAGAGCAATATAATTTTTCGTCGTAAAGTATTAAATTTGCCTGATTAAAATAGCATTAATTTTATATATTAATGTTTATTAAATAAAAGTATGTAAAAACATGGTTTTTTTTTTTATTTAGTTACCTATCTCGTTTTTCTATGTACGCAAGGCTTGGTTGGTCAGTCAAAAAATCGACATCGGTAGAGTGCAAAGAACTGACAAAGAAATTATTAAAAAAGCTATTGACAGAGATACTAAAGAATCAAATTATTATTTTTAGAAAGATTTTCTGTAAATCATTTTATTGCGTTACATTTTCAAATGTTTTTGTTATTTTGATTTGGTAACAATCACTGCATACAGTATGCATGACGTTGACTGGTAATAGAGGGCAATAACTTATAGCACATATAGTTAGATTCCAACAAAACATGGACGTATTGATGGCCCAACTTCTATATAACTATGGTATACTGGAAACCGTTCCTCTGGAGTCGTGCAACGCAAGCGTGTCCACGTCTCCGCAAGCTCTTGAACGCAACCGAAGTAACATAGTTTAATTCAACACTACCTTCTTACAGATAGACATACCTTGTAGTAAATCCTACTAATATTAACGCGAAAGTTTTTAAGTATGGATAGATGGATAAATTTTATCGAAATTTGGTATGGGGTTAGCTGATCACCTGAATTACAACGAGGCGACTCATAGTCCGACAGTATCAGATAGAAGTAATGTTTTTGCACCTATAACTGTTGGTTAGCAACATCTAGTTTAAAATAAAATAACAAATATTTACACTAGCTAAATACTTTATTTAATCTAAACATCGTTAACTCTTCCCCAACCTAGCCTGATCTTCTTTTCATGTAGTTTCTGCCATGTTGGCATGCTACTAGGCAAAGGCTGGGCATTGGGGAACTTTAGTGGTGGTGGGGGTGCCTTGAATGGATCTTCACCACTTAATTTACGCAATAAATACTCCTTGTTGATCTGCTTCGGGTCCCTATATTTGTCCATGTATAAATTAAATGGTCTTCTAATAGGGAACCATTCTTGTGGCCTTATGTATGGTTCAGGGAAGTCATATTCATAAACTGAAAGAAAATATTACAATTTAATTTCATAAAGATAAATATGACCTTGCAGCTACGCTATGTAATTTGCAAGTAAATTTATGTACCTGGTTCCTTAGTTTGCAGCACATTATGAAAGAAATCTTTGACAGAAATGTCCCAGATGGTTTGGTAAAATGCAAGTCCAGCAGGAGTTATGGTGTCCTGGTACTTTTTATACCACTCCCTTGTAACAAAACTCCTGTCGTCTAATGCTGCTGAAGATACTGAAAACAGGAATTAATTATATTATAAATAATTTTTAATTACATAAAGTAATGAAACATACAAGTTATCAAGAATTTTACCTTTAGGCAAGTCATATGTAACTTTTTTATCTTGTTTGTACAGTACAAATGCATATCTGTGGTACCCAGTCCCTTTTACTGGGAAAGGCTGCAGGTACTCAACAATAGTGTCACCTTTCTCTACAGAATTTCCAGGAATATTAGCAACTAACCAGTGTACATACTCTTTATCATTGTCTGATAAATGACCATCCAAGCTAGTAAGGGCTAGTGTCCACAAACTGTCAGGATCTGCCTCATAATTTACTACAGGATATTCAAGTGCTTCTGATGGCTTTATAACATTTCCTGTGTAAACTGGAAGGTATGAACCATTCTTTAAATCATACAATACTTCCAAATTTAGATAAGGGACAAAATAGCCCTCTCCATACAAATGTTCAAATATGGCATAATGATCTGCTATTTGTTTCTTGTGCTGTGGGCCTACAGTTTCAAGCCATATATTTTTTGCTTCACTCAGATCTATATCTAATTTTAAGTTCCGTGCTAGTTGCTCTTTATTTTTATCATTTTTCAACTGTTTGAGATAGTCCGTTCGCGACAGACGATCTTCTTCCGACGACTTCCTGAAATGAGCAAAGTTGAAAACTTAAATACTACAAAGTACTATGAGATAAAAATTGAATTAAGATAAATGTGTGATTATAATAAGAATAAATCAGAAATAGTTATATACTTGATTCGAGGTAAACCAATATCAATTCTGGTTGTGTATAGTTCATCTTTGTAGTTTAATTCGTCTAAACGTTCCTTTATGGTACGACAATAAACAGGAGCTTTGCCCCTTACTCTATGTCCACATCTTATCTGCTGCAATTGTATGTTAACTGTCCGGGCTCCTCGTCCAAACGTAAGTAACATTTTTCAGTAAAAATAAATTACAACGAGCAAGATATACTCCACATTGAGGTTATGTTTAAGACATTTGACAATTCAAACAGTGTTACCTACATCTTTTATAAAAACACTACAGCTTCCAAAACAGCTGTTACACAAATACTTTATGATAGTAAAAAGCCTATAAGCCTTATAGCACTGTTACTACATTAAACCGAAATAATAACCAAAGTTAAATCCAGTACTTTTGTAACGATTATTTGATCAATTTCAAATAATCCGTAACCAAAATAAATCTCTGCCATTTTTCATTTTATTTTATTTTAAATAATAATACGATTTACAAAAATTTTGCTAATCATTAACTTTTTTACGTTTTAATGATCCAGGCCCAATTGTTAAATGTGGTATGGAGTCTAAAGATCTTAATTTACTGTCTACTATTATAATATTGAAAATTACATTACAGCCTGTAGTGTAGTATGGCCAAATATGAAAACTCTTGACATAATTATTCATACATTTTTGATTGCCTCCTCGCCTCGTTATACACACTGCTGGTCCAAAAGTGGTAATTTATGTTATTTCATGCCATAATTCACTTCTACCTCCCGTTTTACATTTGTATAAACATACGAATCAACTTGAAATATATAACCATGAATAAGATACAATATTACAGAATTTGGTAAAACCCTTGAAATGTTCTTCACTAAAAATATTGGTTACAAAGCTCACTCCTACGTCACAAATGGCTATGAAATGCTTAATTAATTTCACCTAATAATTTAGTATTTTATTTACCATAATATTCTTCATAAATGTATGAAAAATAATTAAGGAAGAATACACCTATTAGAATAATACATTACCTAATATCCAGTCTATGTGTTCTTGCCCTAAGTTTAATTTGCATTTACATATATTTCATATAGAGTCAAATATATCGGTCGATAGTTGTTACATCAATTATTCATGTTCTAAAGCAAAGAATTGTGACAGTTAATAGAAACATAATAATTGAGTTTATGATACCTGATTAATGAGGTATTTGTTACATTTGGCATAAAAAACTTTAAATATTATTTTTTGGTCGTTGCACGCATGTGTGCTATTGTGTACTACTACCTACGCCATTTTTTATCTTTGTTGTCATGTTCTGTCTAATTGACGCAAAATAAAAGGAAATATGTTTCGACCATGTACCAACATAAAAGATTGATTTTAAAATATGTTACAAAAGAGCACTTCCATCAGCATCTGAAACAACGCGAGCCGACTAAGTGACCAATGGGATTGAGGAAGAACAAGTCGACAATATTAATCGTCTCTATGTGTATGTGTGCGTAGTAATATTTTTGACGAGCAAGCTGCGTTTGAACGAGGCATCATCAATGAACGAAGTACGAACCGTACAGGCGAGGCGAGTGAGTTATCAAGTTACTAGCTGGCTGGTTGGGGCTGCTTACTAGCCCGATACAGCTTTTGTAAACGAAAATCGTATAATCAATACTAATTTTGTTTCATTAATCTATTAAATACGATTTGTGATCAAGGCAATCTGTGTTGATACTACTTAACATTTAAAACTATTGGCAGTCTCAATAATATCGCGGAATAAATAGTAATGGCAGTGTTTTAGTGTATTTTACTATCTCAGTATTTTAGGAGCCATTTACACATGGCGAGAAGTCACGTACACTTTTACTACGAGTGAAATGTTTTTTGTTTGTTACCTAAATAGTGTGAAATAAAATATTACGTTCAAAGTGTATAATCTTGGGTAGCGAACATGGATAGCAAGAATATTCAGAAAAATGCCATGCATAAAAGTGCAGAATTTACTTTCACTGCACCACCCGAGGCACCTGTATTTGAACCTACGCCCGAAGAATTTCTGGATCCTCTTGGTTATATAGCAAAAATTCGTCCGGTTGCAGAGAAAACAGGCATATGTAAAATAAAGCCTCCATCGCGGTGGCAGCCACCTTTTTCATTAGACGTGGACAAATTAAAATTTGTTCCTAGGATTCAGAAAGTGAACGAGTTGGAAGCCATAACGCGTTTGAAACTTTTGTTTCTTGAAAAAATATTAAAATTTTGGGATCTTCAAGGATCGCCGTTGAAAATTCCTATGATCGAAAACAAAACATTAGATTTGTACTGTCTTAAATTCTGGGTCGATGAAGAAGGCGGCTTTGAAAATTGCGGCCCTAAAAAATGGCGTAAGATAGCCAATTCGATGGGTTACAGTCAAAATACGAGTACGATGAATTTTTTAAGAAGTAATTATGAGAAAATTTTGTTACCTTACGAAATTTTTGAGAAAAGCAAAGCAGATATATTAAAAACAGTTAAGAAGACTGAAACTAAAACTGAAAAAAAGGGTGATGATACAGGAAAAATTACTGAAGTACCCATTGAAAGAATTACAAAAATCAAAGACGAATATGATTGTAAGGATGAGAAACCTCACACAAGTATTAAGAAAACAAAGACAGGATCTGATATTAAACTTGATGTTGATAGTTTAAAAGTAAAACCTGAATGTGAGGTCTTAAAACGTAATAGAGAATTGCGAAGGCTAGCCTGCTATGGACCTGGACCAAAAATGCCTGGCTTAAATGATGAAGAATTTGATATTACAAAGTCAAGAAAAAGACCCCGCTATGATCTTGATCCATTAGCCATTTACCAGTGTGCTATATGCCAAAAAGATCACAGAGATGATTTGCTTTTAATTTGCAATGGTTGTTCTGATACATACCACACATTTTGCCTAAAGCCACCACTCACTGCGGTACCAGATGGAGACTGGCGTTGCCCATGTTGCATTGCTGAAGAAGTTCATAAGCCTGCAGAGGCCTTTGGGTTTGCTCAAGCTGAGAGAGAATACACATTGCAACAGTTTGGAGAAATGGCTGATAAATTTAAATCAGATTATTTTGGCATGTCAGGACATTTAGTCCCAACCACTGTAGCTGAAAAAGAATTTTGGAGAATTATTTCCTCCGTTGAAGAAGATGTCACTGTTGAGTATGGTGCAGATTTGCACTCTATGGATCATGGATCAGGTTTTCCAACAAAATCTTCATTAAACCTATATCCAGGAGATCAAGAGTATGTTGATTCAGGGTGGAACCTAAATAATCTCCCAGTTCTTGACGGTTCTGTCTTAAGATTTATTAATGCTGACATATCTGGTATGACTGTGCCTTGGATGTATGTTGGAATGTGTTTCTCAGCATTTTGCTGGCATAATGAGGATCATTGGAGCTATTCTATTAACTACTTACATTGGGGTGAAGCGAAAACATGGTATGGAGTACCAGGTAGTGGGGCTGAATTGTTAGAGACAGCTATGAAAGCAGCGGCACCAGATCTCTTTAAATCACAACCAGATTTACTTCATCAACTTGTGACAATAATGAACCCAAATATATTGATGGCAGCCGGTGTCCCAATCTACAGAACAGATCAGCAAGCTGGAGAGTTTGTGGTCACTTTTCCCAGAGCATACCATGCAGGTTTTAATCAAGGATACAATTTTGCCGAAGCCGTCAATTTTGCCCCTCCAGATTGGTTGAAAATAGGCCGTGAGTGTATTATACATTATAAAAATCTTAAAAGGTTCTGTGTTTTCTCTCATGATGAATTGATTTGTAAAATGGCGTTAGAAGGCGACCGTTTAGATTTAGAGACTGCTTTGGAAACACAAAAAGAGTTAGTGAAAGCAACTGAAGAGGAAGGTTCTTTGAGGGCTTTGATAGCCAAAAAAGGTCTTAAAAGTGTGCGCAGGACTGCATTTGAGTTACTTGTTGATGATGAACGACTATGTGAAGTGTGTAAAACTACATGTTTCTTGTCTTCAGTGTCATGTACTGATTGTAAGCACATGGTTTGTTTGCAGCATGCAGACAACCTTTGTCAATGTCCTCTAGGTAAAAAGACATTAAACTATAGATATGATATGGACGAGCTGCACATAATGCTGCAGACAATTGATTTCAGAGTCAATAGCTTTGACAAGTGGATGACTGAAACAAAGAACATATTGCTGCCCACAGCACCAGATATAGGGCGGCTTCATAAGTTAAAAGCTTTGATTGATGAGGCAGAGGAACTTAAAATACCAAAGTGTGCATTGTTGGCACAGTTAAAGGAAGATTACACAAAAGCTTCCGAAAATGTTGAACCAATTGTCATTGAGTTGGATGATGATTAATTAATATAGACTGGTTTAGTACAAAATACTATCATCATATAGAATAAGCAGTACATGTTCTTACAATTACTAAAACTATATTGTATTAATTAGCTATATGATACCTATTTACATTTTGACATAACACTTGTAATTTCATCACAAATGGCAGCTTTAAGCGCTCACACCTGGGTAATAGTGTGAAAGTATTGTGTGGGCAAAGTTGAAATTGTTTAATTTACAGATTTTGGTTTATTTTGTGTTTCTTAATGAATATAAAACTGAATTATATTATTTTGATTTCAATAGTCACTATTGTATTGAAAATAAGTACTAAATGAACATTCTTTTATGTAAAAAATCTTTTCTAATTGTATTCTGTATATTTGGGTCCTACATAGAGAGTATTTTTTTGACTGTATAAATAATAAACTTATGGTTACGCTTTTCCATTTCTTGCTATGTTTGATTGAAGTAGGTATGACTTATTATTGTAGTGAGTTCCCACCGTATTATAATTAATAAGATTCTGAAAATATTTTTAGTTTTCAATTAGTTATTATAATTGTGTAAAATCATAAAATATTGAACTAGCACAATTGATAGGGATTTTATCATTCGTGAAAATATATACCTATCTGTGTTAATATCGATGCAAACAATATTGCATGCATTGTCAGCTTCAATAATAATAACTTAAAAGAATTTGTACCTAATTTGACTGTATAATGAATAGGTATTTAAGACAAGGGTTGAAGCAAATTTACAAAAGCGAATGATATCATGAGTATTATATAAATAATAAAACACAAAATGGAATATGGTGGTAAATTTGATGGTACTAAAAATGAGTCATACTTTTAATTGGAAAAAAATTGCACAAGTCCTCATAACTTAGGTATATTGATCTCAATAAAACACCAGCATTATAAATATGTAATCAACAATAGCTTTATTTAATTAGCCTTTTCTTCCAAGGAGGTTCGAATTGATATATATTTATGACGTTGAGGGTAATAACACACATTATACAATACTTATATGTCATTGTAGTTGTATTTATTATTAGAAGAGAGAATGTGTATGTCAGTTAAAATCAATAGTATACTGGAATGTTATATAACTATGTACGCACTATGTGCAGCAGTTGGGTACTCTAAATATTTAATGCTTTCTCGTAATTGAAGCGTCTTCCGTGTTATTTTTTGATATGTATAAAAAATTGGTCTTGAGAACCATGAGGGTATAATGACAGAGATTGGGATCTATTTACGTGTAATTGAAAGGTTTGCATTGAAAGTTACCTGATTATATGATAAATATTGGGTTCTCAAACATTATTTTCTTATACATACCATGAATGACTTACTTAAACAGAATTATGTAAGGGCTGAGCAAATATCGCCTTATTATAACCATCCTTATCATACAGTAGTATAGCTAGCTATTGATTAAAACTAACTAGAGTAGTTGATAGTCATAAGAGTGAATGAATATGTTTGTGGTTATAACTGTATTGATGTAAATTAAGTACTTGTATAACAGGCTATGAAGTGTGTATTACTTCTTTTTTTTTCTGTAAAGAAAGTCTTAGCCAAAATTGATATTTATTCTAGTAAATAATTAAGATTCTCCATCAATTAAGTTTAACAAGGCGCACTTTTAAATTGGATTGAAGGGCCATTGCGTTTTTAGATGTAAATTCTAGTGAATCTACATTGTTGACGAGCAAAGTATATTTAACACATAATATAAGTAAAATAACATAACTAAGGATAATTAGTACACTTGAGGGCAAATATATGTATACACTAAGTGATCTATACTTTCAGTTACTTATGTGTGCAGAAAATATATTAGAATCGAGAAATACATTTTGTGTATACATTTTTTTGTTCGTTAATGTACTTAGAATCCCCAGTACCTTCGCCTATAGGTTTACATTTTTAGATGTATGACATTTTTTGACTGACAGCTTGTATTCATACGTTTAGTTTTATATTTGTTAGAATTATTCTTAATTACAGTGAAATATTACTAGTAAATTATTATTGAGTTGTGTGATTAAAACTGTGATTCCAAAAATTTTATTTGCATCTGACAGATATAAGAAATAATGAGTGTGAGTATTAATTTCAATAGCATTAAAATTAATTAAATTCTTATATTATAGTGCGTGTTTTATTTTACACAAAAATCCTTTTGCGATTGTATGCGTCTTCACAAATGATTAGAGATGAATAAATTGTTCTGTTTACAAGTAAAGACTTATAGACGGTATGACACACATAATTTGTAATAGTAGTTTCAAAAAGGTATCAAAAAAAAAAAATAAGTCATTCTTAAATTACCAACTACTATTAAAAAACAAATAAAAAAACAGATTTGTGCACAAGTTTTTATTAAAATCGTGTAAAACTTAACATAAGCATAAATATTTTTGGTGTTATACCTGTGATTACATCACAATGAAGAACCATTACAACTTAAATGAGTAGTTACAATCTACTTCTAACCTTATTTTGTCTAACATAAGTGCTATAGTGCTTTTTCATCAACAAAACGGATAAAATTTTCATCTCAACTGTAGATAATAATCATCTAAATATTAAAAAAAGTAGATGCCAAAGTTTTTGTTATTTTGTACATGATTAAGGAATAACTAAACGTAAACTAAATTCTATAAGTCAAGTAAGTACATAAAAAAGCGTGTAATATTCCAATTTTGGAGCTTATAAAAACAGGAGTATAAAATGTATTTGTTCAGTGTATTTCACTTTCGTAAAAAATCTATAAATAGGTAACTGCATTTTGTATTATCTTTACGGATGCGTCAACCATCAGTCAGCATATATTTATTTATATTTATTACATCATAGTAACATTATTGCTAAAATATTTCGTTTATAATATGATCTTTACTTTAACATCATATAAAAATATTCGACGAGATAAATCGGATACAAAATTGCTTTTATTAGAGCATCGTTAAAATGTTAACTATTTAGGTTACTATAAATAATGTAACCTAATAATAATAACAAGGATAATGTATAGCTATAGAGTAAAATTGTTATCTATTATGTTAACAGAGTCAAATCGAGATTCTCATTATTTATTAATTTGCTAACGCATAATATATATCTATAGCACCGTATTTAAGTACTGTATAATAATTTCACAACCTTAGGTCACTAATTACAAGTAGAAAGAGCTCAGACATACGATTACCATTTTATAAATCACCAGTTTCAATAATTACGATAAAACTAATTTAGGCCTTTTAAAATGTTCAGTCTAAACAGTTATATAAAAGTAGAAAAATATGATTTGAGTATATAGTTATATGCAATATTGAATCTTAATTAAAAATAACTATCGAAAAATTTAATAGGAAGTAAACGCTTTATTTAATTTTTAAACAAACAGATTATCGCGATAATAAACTATCGACCGATAATTTCAAGTGATAAAACTTACCACCAGTGGATATGTAAATTGCAAAAATAAGCCTTATGCCACTAACATTAATGTCTTAAAATAATGTTATTGGTGCCATTCATGTGCGGGCGTATCAATTCATCACATGGGACAATAATATATTTATCAGACGCTGAACTGATATTATCTACTTACCTACATCATATTTAACGAATGTCATAATATGACCTGTTTTTAATTATCATCATAAATAAATAATATTTATTTATGATGATAATTAAAAACAGGTAGATAAAATTAGTGATTCCATAAGATGCGAAATCGCTTGTCTCATCTCTACATATATTTTTTAAATGTTACATTAAATTTATAAACTAAGGAAGACTGGACGGATACGTTTCTGAGTATTTGTTAGTATTGAGTATTTTAAGTACATTTTGCATTTATAAAAATTGGAATTCTGAGTTCTTTATTATACATCGAGTTTAGTCATTTTAAAATGCTATATTATTTAAACTTATCCGATGAATAATTAATAGCTTATACAAAGGCAGTGTTGCGTAGGTATAATGGGCCAAAACGACGCCATATGTGGATAATGCAGCTCATTATCAAGCTCGGCAGTGTTGTTAATATTTTAACTCCTTTAAAATAATTTAATTTAAGCGTTGCAGGTAATAAAACCCCGTTTTCATCCGCGGCTGTGCTAAAGTTCCAATATGAATTCATTTGTTCACGGGATAGCAGCTACTGACGACGAAAACGGAATATTCAAAGGGACTATCGTGTATAAAAGCGACTAAAATTGCGCCCCTTTCTACTAACGGGCTAAAGCTACACCCAAGCAATTAAGCGCAAATAGTAATATATATATGTCTAAGCTAAGAAATACTGTTTAAATATTCAGTCAGGCTTGCTAAGCGACAATGACTATAAAAGTAAGTACATAAAACATGTAGAAAAAATACCTAAAGTTACATTTCATTAACATAATGTCAACAATATCAGATCTAATCTTAAATGAGAAAGATAAATTATCATTTTAGCACGTATTATGAGGTTTTTAAGTTCATGAATAATACTTAAAGAATTTGTTATTGTTACATATCAGATCGACTTATTTTTATCATATTTCTGTGATTCATGTGTGAGGATAAGTTAGTTTTAAATACTTTAAAATGAGGCTTAATCGTATCAACTTGATTAAATACAGTTTCAATTTTAAGGCTGAACTACAAAAATAGAAAAAATCAATGGACTTCCCGAATAGAGAATAGTTTACTAAAATGATCTGGGGTCTATCAATATTGGCTACGTAATATAATTTCAACACTAGAAAATGCAACACCAGGTCAGTGACCTGCTTGACACCGAAATACAATGTGTAATTTAACTTAGATGTTACATACAAATCGGTCTTAAGACCCCACTTTACACTGGGCTTCTTCACACGTACTTAGTGTAAATGTACTACTACAGTAGGTACATTGATTTGAACAATCGATTTACTACCGCGACAGTTGAATAATCGATTAAAATATCGATTTACCTAATTGGTTACCGTGACGGTGTCCCTCATCTCGCGGCCCTTGGTTTCTATCGGGAGGGCCAAGCAGGCCGCGGCGGCTAGCACGGCGACCAATGAGTATACGCTAGTTGCTATTACTATAGAATTCTTCAACAGCACCTGGAAATATAGTTTAAATATTTAATAGATAGTGACGCACTTTGAACATTGAAGGTACGAGTTATTATGCAGTTATTGATGACTTAAACATTTTTTTAATTATGTAACAACATATACTTCTTCGTCATTAAAAAAATAGAACGGTAAAATCGACTTACAACCCAGACAAACTTTAAGATACAGTCGCAAAAATGACCTCTTTTTTGAAGTTGTTTAAAACTTTTTTAAATATGCTGCATATATTGTTAGGACAAGAGTATCATTAGAAACGCACCTGTGCTACGTATGGTGTGATCATAGCACCGAGTCTGGCCACCGCACTGCATGCACCCACCGCCGTAGCTCGCAACGCCGTGGGATAAACCTGGTAATCATTACTATGTACCATATCTTAAAGGTATAAGAGCCAGTTATGGTCCAATCAATGGAAAATAATAAGAAAACTGTGTTATTATTATGTTTTATAGAATAATATCAGCCCTAAGCTGCTATTTCAAAAAGTTGGGCAAATGCCTCTTGCTATAGAGAATGATTTTTTATTCGGCCTTTCGTCATCATTTTCCTGCCCTTATCCCATTTTACTTGGGGTGGGCGCACGTTTTTTTTCTTCCATTCACCCCTATCAGACGTCAGACTATCATTGACTTTTTTGCATTCATATCATTCCTTATACAATCTATATTATTTGTCAGACCAAAATAGTTATGAAATTAAAAGGAATACAAAATATAATTATTGATACAATTTAACTTACTTCAGGTGTATAAACATAGGCCGCTTGAAATAGACCGGCAATGATTCCTCTCGCAAGAAATAGAACACATGTCAGGAATGTTCGACTGTAATAAACATGATTAATTAGAAAATATAGTATTAAAGTATAAAGAGAATATCATTTTATTAACAGTTCATTTTACACTCACTTCCCGTTATAAATAAGCACGCAGACGCACATCGCGAATATAACGAACTGTGTAGCCATCGTCTTTTTGCGACCGAACTTCTCGATGATAAATATTGTTGCGAATATACCTGAAATATTAATAACAATAGTTTTTTTTAATACAGACATTAGTGATGGAAAAAGATTAGTCCTTCCTGAGGTTTTTTTTTTCTATGCAGGTTTATAATTAGTTCATATGTAAGGTTAGAAGCTGTGATAGCCTAGTGGTAGGACCGTAGGACTGCAAAGTCAGAGGTCTTGAGTTCGATCCCCTAGGCACGTTATAATGTGGGTCCGGCGACTGAACTCTCTCCGGTTGTGACGGATTGCCGTCCCATCGGGCTATGTGAGTAAAGGAATAGAGAGTGCACCTGTGTTGGCGCAGACGCTTGTGCAATATAATATGTCCCGCATAGCTGGCTGGTGTCATAGTAACATTAGCCGCCGTGGCCGAAATCGGTCCGGACACATAATGTTACTGTGTCTATGTCGACAGGCGTGTATGAAGCGATTGATGAGTGTGGATGAAGCTAAAGTGGTATGCAAGGTTCGTAGCAAATGGAAAGATGTGATCTCTGCCTACTCCCAAGGGAAAGAGGCGTGATGTTAATGTATGTATGTATTTCCTTGAATTAAAAACCATCAGCTCCAAGTCTCACCAGGGAACTCAGCCAGCGTGGTCCACAGCAGGTCCATGTAGTCTGTGGTCTGCAGCGGGCGGCAGTCGGCCGCGCACGCCTCCTCCAGCCCGCCGCCCTCCGTCTCGAACAACTCGGTAGTCATCAGTACCAGCCCGTAGTAACAGAACGCGCACGACATCCTGATCACGAACGTGTTGTTTATTTATTATACAGAGCGAAAAAAAACTTCAAAATATTCTTTAAGAGTAGGAGAAGAAATTAAGTAGCAAAAAAAAATAGTGTTGTAGCACGTTGATCAAACCATAAATTTACTAGTGTTCTATTAGAATAAATTACGTGTGGTAAGTTGATGATAGTTAAATTATACGTGTTTTACTCATGCGTATTTATCGAGAATGCCCAAGTAAAACGGTACGACTCGCGACCCCGTTGACGCATCAGCGCATGATTAGGATTCTTAGCAAAGCATATCACAGAGCCATAGCGGGATATTCCCTGGTCGTCAGTAACCTTGTGTTCCTGGCTTTACTCTGGTTGGGTCCGAAACTAGCCGGGCATTGCCGATAAATACGTATGTATAGGCGTGAAACGTAGGTATAATTTAACAAATATACTGGTGGAAACAAGTATACTGCGCGCGGAATTGAACTTAGTGAGATGCAGTTACAAAATATTGTTTTCACTGTCATCGATTCTGCTGTTGATGTAGCAGATTACTGGGAGCATCAAGTTTGCAAATCAAATAGGTACCATCAATAAAAGAAATACTAATTACAATTGTTATTCTCACATAAAAAAGACTACAACGATGGTGGCTCCTAGATCTCGTACAAAGGCACACATCGTTGCATTGTTTTACATGAGAACAACACTTGACTAAAGTACCATAAATCTAGCAGTACTTTCTTTTGCATGCATTTCAAGCATTCATTTTCTTTCAGTTACAATCCTATGGCAACAGACTAAATAGATTAACCTAAATACTTTAGGTGCTTAATACGTTAGGTAAGAAGTATACATACCATATAAACCAAAGCAGTAAGCTGGTATTTCTCAGATGAGGTATGAGCAGATGCTTCAGGCGGCCTCGCTGTCCAATGCCCACGGAGTCGTCGCAGACTAAGCGTCCTAACAGCATGGGTCTTCCGTTGTCATGTGCTATCTGATAACATAAACAAAACGTTATCTTTTAAGATTAACTCACTAGAACCGTTTTTATGGTAATCAAATTCGATCGAAATTAATGCATCAACGCACAGCCCAAACTACTGGACGGATCGGGCTGAAATTTGGCATGCAGGTAGATGTTATGACGTAGGTATCCGCTAAGAAAGGATTTTGATAAATTCTACCCCCAAGGGGATAAAATAGGGGATGAATTTTTTTATGAAACTTTGTCAAAATTCAACCGATCGGGCTGAGACTACATGCACATAGGTAGGTACTATAACGTAGGCATCCGCTAAGAAAGATTTTGATAAATTCCACACATAAGGGGATGAAATAGGGGATGTTTGTAGAAATCTTCTTAGATTTTTGACTAGCCATGACTATAAACAAGTCTCAGGGGCAACCTCTCAAATTTGCGGGTATTGACTTGAGAGAACATTGCTTCTCTCATGGGCAGTTCTATGTTGCTTGCTCACGAGTAAGTTCTCCCAGTAGCTTGATAGGTTTAGCGCCAAATGACAAATTAGTTAAGAATATTGTGTACAAGGAAGTTTTGTAGGCCCTAATTTTTTACACTAACTTGCTAAACAATAATACTTCTTAACGCGTGCGAAGCCGCGGGCAAAAGCTAGTCATTTATATTTGCCTTATTGCTCTTCTAGCCTTTTTACACAGATAAGATATATAATATTCCTAATATTCGCAAATTAACAAAGAATATGTAAGCAAGTGTCGAAGTTAGTCATTCATATTAAAACAATGTATTGAATTGAATTATCTATGTTGCAAACTCATGTAATTTCACCTATTGGACCTACTAGCTGTTAGTCTTCCTTATATATAAATAAATAAAGTGTTTTTAGTCACCTGTTCTAACGTAGCAAGGGCTTTATCAGGTTCGCCGCTGGCTACATGATACCTCGCGGATTCTGGGAGCCACTGTAAAATATAAACAAATTATATGTATAATCATAATCAATAACATTGAAAAAAGTTTTCAATACTCACAAAATATAGGTTGATGTACTTACAGGACATATAAGAGCAAAGAATAGTAGAGGTACTGTGGAGAGCGCGAGTAGCCAGTGTACGCCAAGCGTCGGCATCACCACTAACGCCAGAGCAACTTCCAAACACGCTCCCAGCGCCCAGAAACACTGGTAAACAATAATAAAACTATAGTTAAAATAGAAACATTTTTGTGATGATAAGTATGTGGCAAAGGAGCCTGAATAAGTTGATCATATTACATCTGGAATATTTTGTTAAGTTTACTGCATAATTAGCGAGTTAGGGTAAGAACTGAAGGCACGATTTGCTACCGCTCGGACCTGTAGTTGTATTTCTGAGTCAGCAGCCAGCAGCAGTATATCGCGTCTTGATTTCTTAGCGTTAGTTTCATTTAAGAATTATTTATTCTTACTTTCAGTTTAAAATGTTTCTAACTGACTCATTCCGCTTAATGGTTGTAAGACACTATGCTTTTGCGTTTTGAGGGCATCATACTTTGGCTATTCTATGTGTTTCCTAATTTATTTTATTATACTTACATCAAGCAGAACTACACATTTGGCCCTTTGCTTTGTTGGTAAAAACTCTGCATATAAAGTAACCCTGAAATTAATTCAAATAAAACAATTACAAATCTGTAAAAAACACTTACTTATTCAAATAATTATTTGAATGATTGTCTCTACTTACGATTGTGGCACACATCCTATGGCGAATCCGACAAGACTTCTCAAGAATAATAACCATAAGAAGTTTGGTGCTATGGAACTCAATAATCCATAGTAAAACAGTAACACACCACACATACTTAAAGCCTGGAAACAAAAAAATTAACTCTTTAAATGATAAGAGAGCTATAGGTGTTTGATAGTTTGTAGGTGCCAATCTTAAGATTGCTGGTTAAAATTGAACAAATGTCTTTGAGTTGCTGATGTGTACACAAAATTTTATAAAAATCAACCGTTATTATGTTGCCAACTCCATTTATTATGGTAGTTTATAATTCTACTAATTTTATAAATGCAAAAATTTGTAAGTATGGATAGATGGATTTTTGTTACTCATTCCCATTCTGCTGGCTGGATCAATTTTGATGAAATGTGATGTAATATAGGCTACTTTTATCTAACTGACTGTGTTGCAGAAGGGTGTCGTTTTTGTAGGTATAACCAAAATTCACACAAGCGATTTCTTGGGCAACAGCTAGCATGCCATACAGTATACAGAACAGTATACTGCCAAAGATTTGGAATGAATTCACATCATTCTTTACAAGTTTTAAGCATACTTATTGTGTCCTGTTTACATAGATTAAATTTGTTTAATAATAATTCAGGAATTCATGTATCAGCATAGTAAACTCACTGTTTTTCTCCCATACCGGTCACTAATGTTGCCCCAAAATGTGGAACTTAACATCATTCCCATAAACACTATTGTTGTAGTTAATGCCTGCTGGTATCTGGAAATGTCAATCATTAATCAATTATACATCCTTGGATGTCCAAGAAATATAGGTGTTCAAAATAATTAGATTGTTGTTTTGTCTATTATAGTGGTGAGTTAGAAAATACAGGCAAGAAGTTAACTTAGTATTCAATGAATTAACTTCTTTGTGTTCAAAGTATTAAGGAAGACACTAGATACATTGAACACACTTATATATAATAATAGTCTTTTATTTCAGAACACAAGGATCCATACAGTGTTAGCAAAAATAAAAACCTAAATCTAATGTTAATAACTTATAATAACTTCTCAGAGTAGTAACTATTATTTAGATTCCCGAAATCTATAAGTAATAGCTACTACTCACAGACTTATGAAGTCCAATCCAATGACGCAGCATCGGACAATCCCACCTATCTCACAATGCGCTCAAGAAACTGTGGGAGCTGGCACGTATGCGACTAAGAATCGAGGCACTCCGCTTTTGGATGATGGCATGAAAGCCATCAATCAATATATGAGATATTATAAATATTTTTTATCTAAATTGTTTTTTTTTTATTTTCTTTGCTGTTTTCCAATCTACATCTAAGTAAGATTTAAACATTGTGTCTCCGATTGTTTGTTATACAAAAGTCTGCTAGTGATATTAATGTTTATTTTTAAATACTTATCACATACTTGCTGATATTCCATTCACAGTGCAGAGCTGGTGACAAAATGCTTAAAATAGTCATTTCCATAGAGTCAGCCATCCAGCACAATCCAGTGAACAGTGACAATTTAACTTGGAACCAACCAAACCCCAGCGCATTCACAGCTTGAGTGACAGTGAAAGTGTCTGAAATATGCAATGATAATAATTAACGCAAGTAATTACGCGAAATGCAGAGTTGCAAACATCTGATAACTTTTTATGACGAATGATTGATGTCAGATTTCTAAACTGTAAACATAACTAAATGTTACTTGTATTTACTTATAAACACATAGTGTAAAATATTTAAAGTGTTTGTTATATTAAAAAAACGGAGTTTTATAAAATCTAGTAAGATTTATAGCACTTTTAGAAGAAAATGAAAGTTCTCATACCGTCAGGCACGACTGACACTGAAGCCATTTCTATTTCTTGAGGAGGCGGCATCGGCGGCCCCGGGGACCGAGGCCGCACATGGCTGTCATCCAAGTCCTGATATCCCCTAGAACGACCCATCTCGGATCGTTAAAAACAAGACCTTCTGACGTGGAAAACACAACTAACGGGAACTTTAGCGGCTTCGAAAATTAACCATTTAACTGTAAAAACGACCACGACTACGACGTAATGAAACACAAAACTTATTGAAAAGTTAAAAGAAATGTCCACAAAAACTTTCTCATGCTTTTAATCTGATAAATAAATAAAAATAAACAAAAAGAAGTGGCCGTAGGCGATTTGTTTTGACTTCATCTGTGAACTTTTGATAGATTCGATGACGTTGACGTATTGTACAGTGTTGCCGTACTTCCCATTGTGGATTTTGACTCTAGGCTTTTGTCTCTAGGCTCTAGGCCTTTTAATACTGTGTTCTGGAAAAAGCTTTGTATGCTAAATAGGTAATAATAATAAAAAGCTAAAGCGTAAATAACAAAAATATATAACCCCTCGGGGCAAGTCGTTACCTCATCATGGGGATAACGCAAGACCTGGAAAGAAGGCATATTAGTATGCTTTTTCAAACCTTGAGGTATAAATAAAAAATGTATCTGAAGGTCTACGTAGGAGCATACATCCGCAGGGCAGCTTGTGGCGAGCTGTTTGTGAGTGGCGACACAACGGAACCTGAATGCCCTAGGGGGTCACTCTTCATGAGGACTCCCAGCTCTTTCTTGCCTTAACTGGCTGGCTAGAGAGGGGTCGCTAGAGCTATATGCTCGGGGGTGGAAGTGTCTAATGGCGTAATAACGAGGAAACCCGCTCCGGGTCTGTGACCCGCGATGGCGAAATCGGTGTCGCACCTCTCTACACCCCTTAGCCTTTACTCTCTGGTGTTGCCCACCTGCTGCCTATCGTGGCGGTATAATAGGGGGCCCATCTTGGAGTCGGCGAGTCACCGCCTGCCAATTTTAATTGCATTTTCATGTGTTGAAAGGCAGGTGCCATAGTTTTCCATAGTTTGAGAAATAAACACATCCAACATATTATCCTATCCATAGCCCAAATTCGTTTTATCCATAATTTACAATAGTTTTGTAGCTACCTTGGGCCGTCCATGTCTGTTCTTTCATAGAGCAGGGGTGGATGGCCCTTGGTAGTTGCCCCATCACATATTAGATTAAAGTTCTCAACAAGGCCTCTGCATGTTGGACCTGTGTCCCCGTGTAAGCCTTTAAAAAGGACCGGGTTTCTTCCCTTGAAGTTATCCCGTGAATTAAAAGAGATACAAATAAAAAGCTAAAGCGTAAATAACAAAAATATATAACCTAGGTATTTTTAAGACAACTAATTTGTGTGAATCCTAAATCAAAAGATACCTTATATAAAGTAAGTAAATACTCGAAAGCATTTTACTGTGGTGATGGGCACCACAGTAAAATACGAATAAAAATAAATAAAGATATCAACAATTTCTTTCAATATCTTCAAGGGACTCCAAGATACTTCGACAATTAATTTTAAACTGCATAAATGAAGACATTTTCGACATGATACATACCTTATGTTCTTGAATCTCTTTGCTGATAAATTGTCCTAGCCATTGTCTTTATGAAATAGTCTCTGTTGTGATGAAATAGTCTAGATATTCTAACGCATTCGACATGACTATAATCAATACCTACTCTACTCGATTATCTTCTATAACAAACGAAACCGTTGATCTGTTCTTATTTTTATTTTTAGAAAATAATATGTAATATCAAAATTATATTATTGGAATCAAGATTACAGCCCCATTTTTTATTTATAAAAGGGAAACTTAGTCTGTTACACGTTTCGATGATTAAGTTACCCGAGCAATTCCGTAGTATGAAAATAAAGGACGCCAGTGGGTGTTGGGAAAAGGTTAAAGGTGAAACAAGTACGTGGGCGGGTAGCTTTAACCAAATTCTTCGCTATTCGCTGTATTTATTTTACTAGTCAAGTCAATAAAAGCACTGTTTAACAGAAAATGTTTATCTACCTAATTCAATATTATATTTTGTATTATTTCTTTTACAGAACTAGCTGTTGTTGCAATATTAGCATATAGGTAGGTATTAATTAAAAAAGAAGTCTTTTATTAGGAGATGTTTTTTCGATGTGATCATTCACTGTAGAACGGTCTTACAAAAAATATTATGCTCTACGATCTCTGAAAATATAAGTTTGATATGTTGCTACCTAGAGCACCGACCATGAAGATTCTTAAGAATATAGGTACGAATTCATACGTCACCTTTTCAATCTCATTTTCTCGTGTACACGCGCACCAAAATGTCTCTCATAGATACCTGTAATAATGATGATAGATATATCTAATATATAAAATTCTCATGTCACAGTTTTCGTTGCCATACTCCTCCGAAACGGCTTGACCGATTCTCTTGAAATTTTGTATATTATGCATTCAGTAAGTCTGAGAATCGCCCAACATCTGTTTTTTGTCCCTATTTGTAAGGTTCCGTAACCAAAGGGTAAAACGGAAGGGTAAAAAAAATATTAAGAGGGTCCAACAAACGTATTTTTTAAGCAATGTTTACTCAATCCTAATAAACCTAATAGATTATAGTTAGTACGGAATTCTTCGTGTGCGATTCCGACTCACACTTGGCCGACTTTTTTAAGAAGTCGCAGGCACCATCCAGTACCTATATATTATATTATTATGATATAGATTTATTGAAAAACAAAAGGCAGTGTGCTTACGTAACTAAAACCAAAACTACTTATCTACTGGGAAATTGGAAACTGCAATTTGTTAACATATTCAAATTACTTGTTGTTTTAGTAATAACCTCTTTTCGGGGAACTGAAACTAGTCAGAGTTCGTAATAATTATGAAGGTTTACTAACAATCCTATCCTTCTTGGAAGCATGGTGATGTTCCGACAATTATGTTTATTCTTGTTACTGAACTATGGTTTCCTAATCATAACACGACCTACTATGAGCCATTATTATAATGGTCCATTCCTAAATTACGTAGGATGTGTAAACATCCTACACAATCTATGCCTAGGAACGTCTACATTCTAGATTTAGTAAACAGCTTTGTCTTTTTCAATTTTATTCTACTTAAGCCAAATTTTGTTTAACTAGCTGACCTTTACCGGCATTTCTGGATGTTATTTTTCAGATTAATATATAGCCTACAACACTCAACAATGTGGCTTTCTATAAGTAAAAGAAAAATCTAAAATCGTTCTACTAAATCCTAAAAATACTACCTGCTGCTATAGATTTAATTTATTAATTAATTTAATATTCTTTTAGTAGCTTTTTGTTTTCCGATTTATCTGGCTGTAAAAAAATCTTAAGAAAAGCAGATTTTTTCAGAAATAGATATATTCTCTTAAGTCTATATTTAGCTTTGAACCACACTATGCGACTTAGCTAAATTAGCAGAGGATAGTTATAAAGAATGGCTCTCCGACTGTCATTTGTGTTCATATTGTGATCATAGCTCTCTTTTGTTAATTTACATCAGACTCTCCCCGACTCTACATTCGTGTTATTTTATCATAGCACCTGATTCTGTTTTCTTCAATTCACTCAGCGGAACTCATTGACTCACCTTTTCCTTCTTTTACTTAAGTTCTAGGCAAGTATTTGTATGCCGGGTGAATAGGAAAAAAAATCATTTTTATTGTCATTGAATAAAGCGGATGACAGCAAAGTGATTAAATTGTAGGCCCTCTCAACCACACCTTTTGACAGATCGATAGCAGAAAATTATGACTCATTTTTTGTACAAATTTTACGTTTACATTGAAATTAAGATCTCAACGTTTTGTTACTTTATAAAACAATACTCTCGTAATTAACTCTTTTGACCATAGGTTTACTACGTTTATTCATATTTCGATATTTTCTTTCTACGTCTGATTGGGGATGCACTTATTGGTTTTGACGAGTATTTTTGGGCAATTTTATTTTTCACAGCTAGGAAGAAATACAAATGAGTGTGGGTTTGCTGTTCTTTGTACTTATCTTGAAATAACTACTAGCCTGTTTTAATTAGAGATACTAGCTTATTTTCTGAGAGATTTGTTAAAGATTTAACAAAGCATATGAATCTCTCTCTCTCTCTAAATAAGAGAGAGATACAGAGCGACACAGATTCAAGACCTCTAATCGAAAATCGATAATCAAATTATCCTTCATGAATCCAACAAAAGACATGAAGTGAACTGATTTACCTTTTATTACAATTATTTACTACTTAGTGAAACTGAGTTTTTCTGAATAGGTCTGAAAACCATAGGAGGACAGTTGCAGGTTAGTGTTTAGAAATAAAACGATAAAAGATGCTCGTACATTTTACGTAATGATTTAATTTTTTTTCTTGTTTATATTGATACAATTTTCATAGCTCGCTAAGGTTCGGATTTGTATCCATAGGTACATTGTCAGTTACAAGTAGGCAATAATTAAAAAAATACCTATATCTATTAAAATTCGGTAATGCCTATATAAAATACAAATACACAGATAGCCATATAGGTATCTACAGATAATATTCTGAGCAACACTTTGCAAAACGGCATCTAAACACCTGTTTGGACAAGTATTAAATATATGTATGAAATTAATTTTCTCTAGGTTTTCAGGTATTTACAGATTGTAAGGCTTTGACTATTGTAGAACATTGCAACATGTTAAACTATAGCGAA
The DNA here is from genome assembly GCA_941860345.1 of Chrysodeixis includens. NCBI lineage: Eukaryota > Metazoa > Arthropoda > Insecta > Lepidoptera > Noctuidae > Chrysodeixis > Chrysodeixis includens. The sequence continues at coordinate 5,802,498 of OW796096.1, read as the reverse complement.
CATTGAACAGAATACTTGTATCGAGAACCTTAACAGACTGCAATTTACAACGTTTATTACCTTTAATGTTTAACATCGACTAGTAATACTTTACAGGTTTACATAATTATCACTAATTTAAAGGATCCGTGTAGTTTAACGTAAGAAATTAATTTGACTTTACTTTAAACAGATATGTACTTTTGAAGGATAATTTACTTATTAAATCTTAAATGGTGATTTGATGACAAAGTTGGAATGTTAGAAAAAGTGGGTACAAAATTTGTTTAAAGCATAATATACATTTTCAAGAGCAAATACAAAGGGGTTGACAAATAAAAGTAATAGTTTTCGATTTTTCCCAAGATCTCATAGATCAGCATTTTAAAACTTTAGTTAAGAAGCAGTAAAGCTTAAAATATCACGCAATCCTCTATTTTTTGAGAGAATCTTAACCCTTACAGATAAATAGATATACTATATGTAATTTGCTATGCAAAAAGTTTGTTTTATGGTATTGTCTGCGTAGACCGTAACAAGTTTAACTTAAAATATTGAGTTAGCACCCGAGAGAAAATACAATGTTTACCTGATAGGCCGATAACGCATGTGAATGTAATACAGTTTACAAAATACTACGCAATATACAAACAATTAATAATGCTTAATCTAAATTAATAATACAATAAATAGTTACTTATAGCGAAGAAAAAATGTTGCAAACTTTGTCGGCATGATGAGTTTAATATGCAAGAGAAGAAGCAGTGAGATTCTTCTGCAAGTGATTTATACAAAACAAAAACAAACAGTTTTTTTTCTTACGTTTAAGATTTTTTGATGTATTGACTTCTATCTAAATAATTATAAGTCTTAGACAATCAGTACCTACACGTATTTACAAATTGCACTCATTGTGCGACATAGCTGCCAAATGAAGGAGCAACCTTTATATTATTATACTATCATGCATTACTCAGTCATCGACTCATTTGTTACATGGATTATAGTCACTTTTTGTACCATCATTTACACCCGTACTCCGCAACACGCTTAACATATCTACGACTAGTTCTGTACCGAAAGTAGTATTCTTAGAGATCAATAGAGATAGAAAAGGATCTTCTAAACTTTTTTTTTGTATTATAATCATTGACACAAAATTACTTATTATTCGAAGTGGACGACGAAATTTTATGAAATGGATACATTATACGCGTGACAAATGTAATATATTTTTTTTGTTGTTTTGTTTGCCCCGTAACGCGACCTTTTCATACCGTCGCCGCTGCGTAACTATTTAGTCTACTTATTACTCAGTCTCATATTTGTTGGCGATAATCAGATGTATCTGTTTAGGTTGCGATGCGGTGTTTGAGGCCTCGGAGTTCCACGACGAGATCGGAGTCATCGGCGACGAAACGTTTTTCAATTCTTCGTCCTTTTGCGGGGTCCTGTTGACAAAGAAATGAAAATTAGTTAAGTGTTGTTTATTAACAAGTCGAATCTATTCGGGCTGAGTCGCGCTAAGCTATCTGTTATGTGGTGAGCGCCTGCACCCCCGCGGGCGTCGATTGACCCGGCCTCTGGGCCCACTGTGTCACCCGCCGCCCCCGACCCGGCCTTGCTATTTTTAGACTTCGGAGCTTCCAGTCTTAGCACGTTTCAAACAATGAAACATTACTCGTTTAATATTTTTAATGAGACAAAGACATTTTTAAACGCAATTCCAAGAAAACAAAATTTAGTGAATTGATATTTTTATAGTATTGAATATTTTACTTACTTGTGAGTTAGACTTTGCGGACTTGTTTGCGAAGTATTGTACGATGGTATCGTAGAAAGCATTGTTCCTTTTAATTTGGGTCTTCTGATGTACACGGTTAAATGGGTTTTGTGCAGGTCGGGGCATCACGACTTCCTTGTCTCCTTCTTTGATTTCAGTGGTGGTTTCTGGGGCTGCGGTAGTTAAATCTATTCCGCTCCTCTTATTTCCGTTCCAGTTGATGAAGCCGTCATCGGAGGCATAGTCGTCCTCCTCGATCCTGGGCACGGTCTTGGGCACGTGGTACAGAGGCTTCCCGGCCAAGGCCTTCAGTTCGCGAACGTCCTCGTCCTCGGCGTCGCGCTCCTCGTAATCAACAGGCGGGAAGGCTGCGCGGGCATTCTCGCGCCGCCTCTGTGCGTCTTGGGCCATTTGCGTAAGGATTAAATTGTCGAGGAATGCTGCACTGACGTCATCGACGTCGTTGGATTGCCAGCGGGGCGTGGTGTCGCTCTCGAACCAGGTCTCTTGTCCGATGGGCAGAGCCGCTAGCCTCTCTTCCTGCCTCTTAGGTGCCTCGTTGGCAACAAAGTGGCCATAGGGGTCATAGAAATACGGGTACGGAACTTGAGCGTGCATCTCAGGTACAGTCATTGCCGGGGCTTCGTAATAGTATTGTACTTTAGGCGCATAGTAATATTCTTCATCGGGGTACTCCCGAGAGGTTTGTGGGTACATAGGCCATCCCTGCATAGGGTAAGCCTTTGCCTGAGCTACCAAGTAGCCAAGCAAGACTGATAAAAGCCTAAAACAATGATAAGAATAAATTAATTTATTTTGCTATATTCTTATTTATTTATTATTCCTCCCTTATTTATTAATAAATAAGGGAGGAATAATTTCAATTAAGATAAATAACACTGTTTAAAAAATAATAGAATAAAAAAAACAAAATTTTCGGTCATCCTAAACATTTCCTATTTACTTGCTAATTAATTTAAATAAAATATTTAACTCACCTTAGGCTCGAAAGACGAATGTTGCACATGATTCACAGTTCGATGTTACTCTAGGCACGATCGAGACACGACTACAAGTAGGAGGGGAGGGCCGGCCAGCTTTATAAGCAGGTCGCCCACGCGCGCCGCCCACACGTTCTCAATGAAACAGCACCCCCTGCTCCCCAACCCCAACCGGCCCGGTCTCCTCCCGGCTACCCTCAACCCGCGGCATACTGGTATCGATCGCGCCCACAGATTATTCATCTTGCAAAACTACGACACTGTTTTTATTCTCCGCAAACTGATGACAATTGACGAGCGATTATTTCATAACATTTTCGAAAGCCTTTCTAGCCTGTTATCACAAAGGTTGTATCGATTTTAGTTCGGTAATATGGAACAGACATAATAGTCGCCGAGGGTGGCATTTGCCTACCGGTGGGACGCACGACAGTTGCCTATACGTAGATAATGCGGCGCGTGGAGCTCTGCAGACATATTATATTGAAGCTCTGGTTTAAATTTAGAATAGGTCCTGTAAGGACGGGCTCAGAATGTGTAATATAACATTAAGAGTTCGGGTCTACTTGTCGATGCTTCCAACTTAATCCTTTGAAACGTAATTCTTAACTGGTCTTGATGTTACTTCAGACGAAATTGGGCGCCTACCTGAAATTGTTTTCAGTTTCAATTTGTCAAAGAAAAGTTACGGTCCTTGTAGACGAGTACTAATGTATTCGCCTAAAGTACCTTTGAGATACTCCGAAACATCTTTGTCTTTCGAGAAAATCGTATTAAGTAAAATGAATGAAAATACAGTTAACCTTTATTCAATGTGATGTTCGCTAGATTGTAGTACAGACATGGCAATTAATTCGCTGGCTTCAGCGGTAGTTAAACTCGGGCTAAGTGCTCTGCAGTATAAAACTAGTGTGGGACGTAGGTGGCTACGTCATGTCTATCATTGTATTAGTGCTGTGACACTTAGCGTCACTGAAAGCGAAGTGAATTCATTCACATACATGATGCGCCGGACTTTGTAGTGGCCATGAGTCAGTGGGTTTCACTCATGGGAAAAAGGTTTACAATCTTTGTTCTAAAAATATATTACATGAAAATTGATATAACAATCAATCTGAATTTAATTAAATACATAGGTGTTTTTACTTATTCGAGTAATCCATATATTTTCATCGAATAACTTCCATTTGTAACCTTAAGAAAAAAAGGTTGGATACATGATGTGTAGATGGATTTTTATAAAGATAGGATTTTTTAATAAAAAGGAGACTGAATTAAATCGGAACTTTTTACTGAACCTACCTTTACAGTGCATCGCAATAAAGCAATCAAATAGGTTTCTATGAATTGAATCTGAGGAATGTCAGAGGAATCTCATAACTGATTCCGACTAGGGAGGATTACTGGGAAAAATACTAATATAACTTGTTATCTACTAAATTCTGACTTAGTACTTGCGCCAAGATGGAAGTTAATAATTTTGACTAATATCACATTTTTAAGTATTCAAAGGATTTATTTCCATTCAAGAATTAATATGCTCATTTGTTTTCATTGTCTAGTGGCTTACTGATTTGTTTTTCCTGTTATTCACAAAAAAAACTCAAAGGCTTAAAAAACAATTTAAAAATATTGTATGTATAAAATCTTACCTTCATTTATTTATTTACATCAGTAATGCAGACAACATCAAAACGTACTTATATGAAAGTCCCAGTTGACAGATTAAATAAACTTTAAAAAGAAAATCATTTTCTTTAGAAAAACCTGGACCGAACATATGTCCATAGAAACACAGTTGTTTCGAACGTAGGCAGCGCGTGGGCGGCAGCGACTCTAGAATGTACTTCAGAATGTGCAAATTATGTCGCATTTTCTACAATACATTTTCTTTGTGCTTATTGCGGCTTTCTTGTATTTCTTAGGTAGCTATTTCATGAAATACAATTTTTATAAAGTATTACTTGGCTAGAATTCTACCCACACTGCCTACACACGAATTATGTGTAATGTATACTTATATTTTATTAATGAGACCCACAAAATCTAGTTGAATTTCTTTGAGAAAATCTGAAAATATGAGTCTGTTTTTTAGTATCATGGTTAATTTGGTTGTCTTCTTAATAAATAAAGTGAACATGATTTAAAAGCCTCAATTATCAAAGGTGTAAGTAGGCGGTCAAAATGATATTTATTCAAAGAAAAAGTGTTCCATACTTAGGTGTTTACTAAAGCAATTCATGTAACTAGGACAATGTAAATCACTTCTAAAAATAGACTCTATCTAGGGCTAACGATGATTATTGACGTCAAACGTAGGAAAAACGTCAACGTACAAAAACAACGATTTTGCGAAACGTAACAAATGAATGTTAGGTATTATAAGGAGTTATGTGTAGTTATCCTAAGCGCTGGCTTTGACTGCGTCACCGAACTCATTCCTGAGACTTTAGAAGCCTTCAGACAGCGCAAAGATAAAACCTAATTACGTTAGCTACGTTCACTAAGAGTACCTATCCCTTGCTAAAAATTTTACGTGTAAGTTGCCTTTCCGAGTAAACTAAGCTCAACCAAATTTTTGTCTTAAGAAAACGTTAAAAGTCGGGATGAAGCGGAGGAGTCTTCATTCAAAATTTACTCATTATTCATTCGAAATATTACCCAGCAACAATGCCGGCTTAATTAAATGGTCAGAAAAAGTGAGTTACTTTAATTTACTGTAAAAGAGAGATAAATAATTAATTTGTACAAATGTTAAAAGTAAAATCTTGTCGGGATTGTCCTTGACGCTGGAGGAATTAAGTTTATTCACAAATTGTTATCTACTGTTCAGCAAGAAACATTGGTATCATTTGAGGCAAATGTCATTCATGCTTTTTTGAATCCTTGATTTTACCTACTATACTTGGGTATTATGCGGTGACATTTAAGCAAATTTGCGTTCTATAATTTGTAATTAATCTAACCCTTAACCTCAAAACATAAAATAACACATACATATATTATGAGTTTATAAAATGACCACTACGAAAAGAAGTGCCCGTCGCATTAACTTATGTAAAACTCTTTTTCTAAGCGTGTCGAAAAACGGCATTAAAATCATATTTCATTAAACCAGAGCCCAACTCTTTTTCTTAATGTTAATGAAAGCATAAAGGAAAAATACACTGGTTTTATTAATTTCCTTCACCCCATCCAATGCCGGAAAAGCTATAAAGTCACATACATATCTATAGCACCACATGCGGCGTGGGTATTACGAAGATACTTCTACGATACATGTGCAGTTTCCCCCTCCGCCCACGCTTCATACAACTTGTATAGAAGTTGAATGAGACGCAAATCATAGCATACAGCTATATAAACCTACCTGTTCGTAAGGTAAATGAAGAAAACTTATCGTCGGAAGTAATTACACGAAAGAAGGTTTTATTAAACTTTGTCGGATTGCCGGCTATTTTAAGATCTTGAAGTTCGAATGTGTGCGTCTTTATGAAGAAGGATCGCAGCTATTATTAACACTCACCGCAATTATTTTATTGTGGCGCAGAGTTAAATATAGAAATACAATATTAGAATAACGAAAGCCTTCGAAGTGAAAGACGTTATTGGATTTCGATCTATTTTTGTCTTCGACACCAATCATGATTGTGGTGTTTTAAAATGAGGAATAATTGGTCGGTGTCGAGTGCTGAATCGATCGCTTGCGCGGTTCGACGGAGTCCGGGAGCTATTTGTACCTACACTTGTATGAGTTCGGTTGCTATTTGGTTTCGTAACAATATAGATCGCAGTTTCCTCCTTACTCCTTCCGTGGGGTAGGTCGGGAGGGGTGTATTGGGTGATTTTCGGTGCAGTCGAAGTGCATCGTCAGGTTTGGGAGCGGAAGTCGTCACAAACAAGGGTTGAATGCCCGCTTGGCGCCTGACAGTCGTGCTTTTAGTCGATATGTTGCAATTTCACCTGGACTATGTAGTAAACCTAGTTTGAAAAATTCTCAATTTCAAAATAGTTTCGTAATGGAACTTTAACAAAACGACATTTGTCGGGCTTTAGCGGCTGGTGAACCACATTATTTTATTATTAATAAGTTGTTATTTTATTATTAATTGGTGCTGCAATTTTACCAGAACCTTTCATTAGCAAACCTAACTTGGTAAAAAATCGAAAAACGAAATCATTTTCTTAACGAGAACTTCTGCAAACTTGAACAAAACGGCGTTCTTCAGGTTTCAATGGCAAGTAAACAGTTTAGTTTAATATTTGCAAATTGCGATATTTTGCAATCTACCTGAACTTACCCTAAGTAAACCTAAAACTTAAAAAAAAAACACGATCACAAAACAGTTTTTTCTTTAAACTTTTTAAAACTTGCACAAAGCGTCGTTTTCCGGGCTTCAGCGGCCGGTAAACAACATTGTTTAATATTTGCAAATTGCGACATTGTTTAAACTTGTTTTGAAGAAAATTTCATTAGAGTAGAGAAGTAGTTGTGTAGCTAATAGGCGTTTACAATGATTCAGTACTTAATTAGCTACTTATACATGTGTATTTGTTTTGTCTACCACTGGCTTGAACGTTATTATCGTGATTGACATGTAGGTTTTATGATTAAATACATATCAGTCGAAAAGATTGATAAGCAGTATTTTTTGATGCTATTTTTATCTTATCGATGCCATAATTTTACAACATAACAACGAGTATTTGCGTCACCGAAATGTTAATGAGGTTCTTTTATCTTGAGTGGGGTGTAAGCTGTCACTAGAGAGACATCGCTTTTTAAGGCAAAGGATGTAGAAAATAATATGTATTTAACTTAACAATAAGCAGACATTTTTAGGCTTGAAATACTAAATATTAGTCTGACGAAATCATTTAAACATCGTCTTGTGAAGATACTAAACTCGTTTCAAACCCAATTCATTTAAACTGTGGGTTCCGTCCTAGATTTTATATTAATTAATAAATGTCTCTCAAAAGTTATACTTAAAATATATGAAAGTTGAAAACCAGAAAGTGGTTCATTACTTAGATATGCAGTGTAGGTAATATTAACTGTGTTTGAGAAGAAAAATAACCAAGAAATTATGTCTGTATTCGTTCAGGATTCGAAGAAATAGAGTAATAAATAACTAGTGCTAGTGTCTGGCTCGCTTCTATTGTCTTATGCGAGACTGAAACGATTCCAAAGCTATTCAATGGTTTGGGAATCAGAAACGTTTGGATTTGTAGATGACAAGCACACTTTTCACCAGGCCACTTCTTTTTACTATTATGCAGTTTATTTAGAAAAACAAGACAGTAATTTAGAAATGTCCGTGTATGGATAGTTTTAAACTTGACGCAAGGTGTGTATGCCGTAAATATAAGAATATGCAGTAAATAGTTATATAAATAATTAAAATATACTTAATACATACATACCTAAAATACTTTTTTAAATTAATGTTACTAAGAAGATCTACCAGATTCAGATTGAACAAAACACCTCAGAAAACTTATGTCGTGAAGCTCTACCTAGCTCTACCTACAAGAAGTTTATAGTCTAAGCTCCGTGTGACCAACGGCAGTAAACAAACAGTGTTTTCCACTAGAAGGTACCTCCAATACTTGCTTTTCTGTCGGAGTTTTCCGCTGGCCTCGCATGATTCATTAGTTCACTCGACTATTGACGTTTGAGCTTTGGAAATAAGCTATAAAGTCGCGGTTGTAATATTATATTAGCCTTATACATGGGAAAAATAAACGTATCGGTCCCATCAATCGTATTGTTGGTCCTAAATTGGACGGTTATTAATAAATTGGTTGTAAAAATACAAACAAATACGCTACATTTTGTGTTTACTGCTGAGTTTTGACTTTGTCATACATAACAATTTTGTTACAGATTAAAAAAAAAAACAAAAAGCACACGGAATCATGCTTGATATTATTTTAATGGAATTGATATCGATTTCAGTTTAGTATCAAGACAATTTGACTACAACAAAATTGTTGTGTGTATACGAATACAGTTTCTTATATTATCAGCCTGTTTAATTCTCAATTGTTAGCAAAATAGTGGTCGCGAATATATTTTTACGCTAAGATACAATACACCATACTTAGTACCACACCATAACGCAAATATCCGAACGTAAAGACTCCTGCGGAAATTGTAAAATTACAGTCTTTCTAAAATTATCTGCTGATGAACCGACCAGAATTAAGTTCTCGAAATATAACTCCAACCTAACCACAGAGAGAGTTAACCAACAAGAAATTAGGTCATTATCATGTCTAATATAACAGCCCTATGGGAAAGAGCCGCGATTTTATCAATATGTAGAAAGTCCCACGCATCATTGCCGAAAAGTAATTAGGTAAGCTCTTTGGAGAGATAAAATGTTACACGAGTACAATGTCGGTTTGTTGTGGAAATAATATAAGATAGTGTTGTTTTTTGTACAAAAGAGATCGGTTCCCATTTATGTTTTTTTTTGCTACAATTTTATATGTTTTAACTTAGAGGTAGGCTCAATCGGTAAATTTTACGGGCAGCTTAATGTCAAAAGTCAGTCGGGTCAGTATTAAAATGTAAAGTTTGAGACAAAGAATTTAAATGCAAATGGTATTTTATATTTTTAGTTTCGATTATAATTATGTATTTGGAATATGGTACAAATATTTTCAATCCCATTTTTTTATACTCCAAACCTATTTACAAAAAGAAAACACTTTCATAGAAACTGATATAGAAACCAAAACAATATGCATAAATCGTGCAAAACGAAGACTCTACAAAAAGTTGTTTACAATATAACTTGCATTGTTGCAATGTTCTATCTACTATAGAACAGACTCGCCGGGGCTCGGCACAAGTGACCTGCAAGCTCTCGGTGAGGCTCCAGGTGTCCTATGGGTCAGCAAACCGTGTCAGGTCGGTAAACTGGGTCATAGGTCCAGCTTTGAGATTGAGCAAAGCATTGAATATGCACTCTACTTGAGCAGGCTTTGCTTCTACTTTGTAAGGATTCTGTGGAAAACAGGTGTTGTTCATTTGTTTGTTGTGAATAAGCGGTATTGTTGTATTTGAATACGGTATTGATTTTGGTCGGTGGATGTCGATAAAGGCTATCGTGAAAAATTGTTTGGGTTAATTTTGAGTTTACAGTTTCACTGATAGCATAAGTAAGACTGTTACAACAAACAGTTGCATTAGCGAAGCTTTTAAGATCGAACTAATGGCAATGCTCATTCAAATAATGACTATAATGACACGTGTTTAAATGTGACGATCATAGATATTTGCTCTACATTTTCTTTGTAGCAGTAGTGTAAATTAATACCTACTACTTACTGGTGAGAGATTAAAAGGAACTATGAAAGATGACCTTAGAAAGACTAGTTACGATTTCAAATGAGTTTCACAATAAAACACTTTACAATTAATTATGAAACAACACACTCGTAAAGCAAATTAATAATATAATTTCAAGAATTCATAGCATAATAGGGCGAACAAGGCGTGATTCATTTGACGTGGGAGATTTTACAGCAACGCCCGCGCTTTGCAGGCTGGGTACTCGGAACCCGAGGTTATGGCTCACAGTTCTATTGCCTATACTCGTGAACTTGAGTGGGCTATGTGATAATTAAATACGAGATAGAAGAAAATATTTGAGTTTATAAAATGTTCTTTAAGATATCTTAAGAGTATTAAGAATACCGCTTCTGTGCCTAGAGATTGTGTGTCCTAAGTTGGGTGTCAAAGTTCCATTTTTTTATTAATGTAGTCATAGACGTGCCACTGTCTCATTTAAAAGATGTAGTGATCAGTAAGGTGCCCATCAAAATATTATACCGCGTACCACTAATCCCATTTCTGGTCTATTCTAAGAAAATAGATTTCCCATTTAAAATAATGATCAGTTAAAAAAAATCTTAGAGCAAGTTGTTTATTTCAAGGCACAGAAGGCGTATGCGGTTGTTAGGCGTCGCTGCCATACGTTAGAAATGCGCAAATGTTTATCGCGTTTCTCAAAGGCCAGTGCAAAATTATAGTTTTATATTGGTTAGTTTATCCATTTATTGAAGACAGGCGTTTAAAATGCATAACATGCAAAATGACTTGTAACAATATGTCAATTGTTATAAAGTAGTCTCCTGACTAAGTATTGATTGCTTGTATCCTGGAGAATTACAGAATTCGTTATCACTATAGTAGTTGTCATTTTTTACCCTTATAAAAAAATTAGCGATTTAGTTTAATGGGGCAAAAGCCTTTAGTATTTTTCTTTTACCAAGAAAATTTTAAAAACACTTTGAAAATACACAAGCGACATTTATGTTGCAGATTTATTATCCCGATTAATTTACAGCTTAAAGGTTAATAGAATTGATATTTTGAATCCCTTCAAAAGTATCGTGTGTAAATAACATTTTTTCAGTAAATCTGATAAACCGCAGGTAACACCGCGGGGTAATCTAGTTAATAAACAAAAATTGAAATACTGGCAAGTAAGATAACGAAACTCGAGTATGAGGCGTGGGTGCCAAATAACACGAATGTTATAAAATGATTACTTTTATGTTAACAGCTTTAGAAAAAAAAATCTTTGCCTAAGGTATTTAATTATTCGGTTTTTGCTGGTCCCTTTAACGCCTACGTGTGTCTATGCCTTTGTGGGTACATCTGCGGCCTTTGGCGTTATTGCAAGTGAGGTCGGGCGAGGCCCTGGTTTCAGTCCTCTATTGATTTAAACTTGCTGGGTCAGCGTTGTGTATCAGATAATGCTTATCTTGGCGGCCTTAAGAATATTTTATATAAATATGCATGCATACATTTTATACTCTATTTTAATGGTTCACTCATCTAGCCGTGTCCCTACTTTAGTATCAACTTGTGATAATATATTTTATCAAACTTCATATAAAGTTTTTTGTTAGTTTGGTAGTCTGTAGGTCAAGCAAAAACGTGCGTAGGCGATGGCGAATTTGAAATCACATTATATTGAATAGTTTTTAAAAGAATTTAAAAAACTTTTCTAGAACATTTGGGAGACAGAATTTCATGAACTATTCAATTTTCATTTCGTTTTTCAATGCCATAAATGTTTTTTCAAGATGTCTGTCACAGTATACAGAGCATCTTTACTAATTAATTGAAACGTAAACAGAAATAATCTATTTCTGTTAAATGTTTCTAAACTTGATTAAATACTGACACACCCACTTTTTCCACACTATCAATAAGTAAGACACACCTTTATTCCACAACGTTACCATCACCAATTACATAGCATTGCCCGAGATCAAACCACAAAAAATGTCACATTATTATAATTCAAGAAAAAACTTGTTTAGAAATGTTTGTTCTAGGAAAACATCTGTAATTGACGTTGTTATCAGTTTCAGTACTTTCAGTCGTTATGCAGAGTAACAGGTCAGTCGTGGGCGTTCGCCGGGGCTCAGGCCAGTCCCTCAAGCCTTTGGGAAAATTTCAGGCCTACGCAAAGTTCACCGAACTAAAGCCTCCTTTCAATAATCTTAAGATTTTATGAAAAAATTACATTACGAACAAGGGTCTTAGGCTAGATGATTATAATAATTAATATTGTTGAAATTGTTATTACAATTTATAATACAACAGCCTTACAATACAACAGATTTTTGCCTATGTCTCCACTTGCGTCTGTATAGCTTTCTTATAGCCTAGCTAAGTTATTTTTTTGGTCTAAAGCTATTCTCTTGCCAATCTTTATAATGTCGACCTGGCAGAACGAGTTAATACACACACACTCGTTTATAATTATTACATTACTATTTAGTATGGATTAAGTGATTAATATTTAACTACATAATAAGTTAATTGTCCTTACTTGAGCCGCTATTGCTTAAGTATATACAAAAGTCGGTCTACAATATTCATTTAGCAATCTATTTCAATACAAAATAATATACTAACACACGCGCTGATGACTTACTTTGTTACTTTGTGATAATACTGAGTTCATGAGTTTTTTTTTCACGTGTCAAATCTCATCTGAAGCGCTCTACGTGATTTTGAATCCTATAGTAAACAAATTTTGGTAATGATGAAAGAGATTGAGGGGGAAAGAAGAAAGAGTTATCCTGGCTTCGTAATATCAGACAATGGACCGGGGTCGCCAACGTGGAAGCAATACCACAGCTGACAGCCAACCTCCAGTAGTGGAGTGGCACCAAAAGCAGGGGAAGATTAAAAATTATCAGTTGTTTAGGCTACATATTGTGTAGAAACTTCCAGAAAGATATAAGGCGTCGAATTTTCCATTAACCATAACTATTAAGTCACGTGACATGCCGTGAAGAAATGTTATAATATATACCTTATTTTCGCTTTTATTTCTTTGATAACTAATATAGAAATGTCACTCGGTAACAAGGGTTAGTTTTCGGGATCACTTCAATAGTTTACAAGGTTATTTGTAAAAGGTATAACAAATAGACAACGGGACTTCTTTAAATATTCAATGTCTGAGTATGGATAGTTTTTGTCAGTTCGACGTTAATTTTCGTTTGATAAAGGTATTTGTAGTCTTGATGTAAATTATAAAAGACTAATATAGTTTAGGAATGTACCAACAGCTCTTAAAATAAGTCTAGCTGTTGTGGAACCATATCATAGAAAACGCTACATATCTCTTCCACAGCTTTTTTACAAACGTGTGATTTCCAAAAAAGAAACTATTTTTTATTTGGTGAATAATCTGAAAGAAATAAAGTATTTGCAACAAAACGAAAACCTGGCACATCAAGTTAAAAATAACAATAAAAATCAATCAGTCTATTGCAAAAAACAAAACATTGTCTATAGAAACTCATAATGGAATTTGAGTCTAAGTATCTACTATTATTTTCCAATTAACCATTAAAAGGTATACCCTTTTATAGCGCCTTATTTTAACATAATTATGTTTCTTAAACAGTAAGTTTTAATATAGAAATTTTGTGGTCACACAAGTACCTCTGTGCCTTTCCAATGTAATGAAATGTATATTATTATTACACGACTGGTTTTCAGACTACCTTTTTGTATATAAAGGTTTTCATTAGATCTTTAGAGGTTTCAACGTTAGAGGTTATAGGCTGGTAGTAAACTCGCTGGAAACAAATTTAGATGAAACCTTTTTGTGCAAGCGTGAATGTGTTAAAAATTCTTTGATTTTTTTTGGTAAAGAAGAAAAAAAGCTAAAGTTAAAATATATGTGACTACTGTTGGGCGGTGATGAATCACTGGATGATTTATAAATACAAGGCATTTTGTAACGCCTTTTTTTTGGAGTCATGTTTAACGTAATTTAAATATGAAAATATAGTACATCATTGGTGTATATAAAATTAAGTAAAACAGTCAATAATAACAATTAAAAAAAAGGTTTGAAACGACATTTATTTAATGTAGAAACAAAAGCACAATGTAACGCAATGCGAGGACCTACTTATATTAAGTTATATAATACAAAACTAGAATATCAAATTACATTACGAGACAATTTGAAACAAACTCAATCATATTAATAGTTCGAAAATTGTTACTTGCACGTACAAAATTATAATAAAAATACGAACGCTCCAAATAATTGTACCATTACCGCCTAATGTATTATGAGTATGTAGAGTATTTTAAGCTAACACGTGTTTCAATAAATGTACTAGTAATTGTGACGAAATTAACTCAATTTACTCGACCTTCGATGTATATTTATACATATCAAACACGCATTTGTTTCCTCGAACCATTTCTATTTCAGCTCCAAATATAGAAATGAGCTTGACGTTAATTAATATTCAATTCCCACTTTTTCACGATTAATTTTCATGTTTTCCCCATAACGCTAGTAATGACTGAAATAAATAAACATATAGTGTTATAGTTTCCTTTAGAAATAGTATACATAAAAAGTTATAGAGCAAAATTATGTTCAAAATAGGTTTCATACAAAACACATCCCCATTATTAGCTGGAGTTCCGCACTCAATAGTTACGTGCGCATAATACAATCATAAAATTGAAATAAAAGTATTTTCGTAATAAATTCTGTGGAACATTATTATCGAATATTCGTCGTTCCGGAAGTAATACTAAAGGAAACGTTTCTCGAAACACATGAAATAGAGTTGCGCAGGTGGATGTAACTTGTCTTCTTCCCACGTCCAAGTATTCGTATACGCCCCTCCCTTTCTGTAGGGGGTAGCTGCTTCTATTTTTAGACGTGCCTGGTATACCCACTAGAAAATTATTGGACTTCAACTTTGCTCATTATTGTAGCGCAGACGGGCGAGGTTTAAAATAGAAATGGTTGGGTAATATTTGTAATAAGCACCTACAACTGTGAAAGACAAATGACATTATAACGCCCCGGTATTACCTCGATTCTCGGAAGTTACATAGCGATGGCAGTTAGAAGAAAACCAATTAACTTATATCAAAATTTGCACTCAAACTAATTGGTTTGGTATATTATTTGACCACTGTATTATAGTCTACGTCATCGGCAACCAATTAAAAAGTATACCCATGTTTACTATTTCGTATTACGTTTTTAATATGAATGGTTTATTGTAAAAGCGTAGTAGATGGCGGCGGGCCCACAAACGAAATGATTCGCCGAAACTTGTTTTGGCTGTCTGCCTGAAAACAGTATGAAATGCCACAATGTGTTGGTGCAGACTGGCCGACGTAAAATAATGCGTAGTAAGAATATTTTAGATGTTTCAGTTTACTACTTTGTTCAAAGATATCAATATATATAGTACAGTTATTGAAAGCAGTTCCTGTATTTATATTAATTACAAATACGCCATTACAGACACAAAATATGTAGGTAAATGATGTCTGAATTGAAATCGTTTTTTGATGGTAAGTCTTACAATATCTCAAATATGTTTTACTTAGTTTTACCAGAATCATACTAATTATAAGCGACATACTAATTATAAGCGACATATTAACACAAAAACCGTGAAATAAACGACTACTGCCGACCCGCTACGTTGTTGTTACAGTATCCAATAATAACATAAGTTTAAATCTGTCACAAACTGTTCATGCTAAAATCATTTTATCAAAACAATTTCATTCTGTAAATATTATGACATCGTTGGGTGCATCCTAGCCCCGTCCCCGTCAACAATATTGATTGCTTGCCGGAGTTGCGTCACAGTGGCACATTGACGTAAAATAAACGTCAATGCAACTAAACTATCTACTACTATAGTACACTATTTGTAGTCTTTAACCTTTATGGAATGTAGAGTCATTTGTAGAGTATAAGAAAACTATTTTTGTGGGTTATTTTTTTTTAAAGATTTTATGGCTTTAATGGTTGCAATTGCAAGTAAAACTGTTAGCAAATGTGAACGTATAGTGACATGCAATTTATCTATTAAATGTCTTAAATAAAATTATTATTATTATAGCTACAAGCTAAGCTTAGAGGTTAAAGATAAAAGCTGTCTTTGTTACTGCTCATACTTTCTGGATATAGATTGAAAGAGACTGAACTCCACAACAAAGGGAATCCTAGTGTGGGGTTCAGGGCATCTACATTTCTAAAAATAATTGAGACAATTTTTTTTTTACTTTTCCATTTCACCTCCAACTGATAGAAGCACCCATAACACTTAACTGCTTAAAACTGTTTTGATTCCGATTTTTTTTAACTAAAATATGGGACTATTTGTCGTTATTACTAATACGTTAAGGATTTTACATCAATGATCAAGCACATTCACATCTAGTTTAAGAATAGGTTTCCAGGAATGTATTAACATAAATTACCTAGACCTTGTCATTAATATGGACACGTCATCATTAATATGATAAGCAAAATACAATTTATAAATAATCCACTTCCAAAAACTAAAATAGCAATGTATTATGTTTATGTTTCATTAGGATTGACTGCCAGTATCATTCATATGATTATTTCTTAACAACACATAAATTAATGCAACATTTACATATAATATAATAATAACGAATGACAACTAAAACAAACAAACAATAATTGAGTCAGTGTTTCGCTTCCAGAAAGATCGAATTAGATTCCAGAAACGAAACTTAATAAACCTTCATTAATTGAAGTGGTACAAAAAGAAAGCTTATAACCTCTATGGTTGCTACACAAACGACCATGATTGTTACTGTAATACTGTCCTTTATACCTATCCAATCTGTATACAAAGTGCAATATCGAGCCGTTCTGGCCGACCACAGCAAAGCCAAAGGTTATCCTTGATCTACTTTCAAACTAGCACAGGATAAACTACACAGTACTGCCGCTTCGCTTCAGATTACGCTCCAATATTATCGTTAAGTGGAAACAGATGGTGCTTTGTTTAGGAGCAGATGGTTATAATAGTTGAAAACTAAGTGGATGGAATAAGGTTGTCATAACTGAATTAAGCAGACTTAGAAGCAATTCGATTTAGAAGACATTAATCAATCAACCCTTAACGGTCAGTAACTGGTCATTGATGTCTAGTATAATTATGTATGTAAGGATAGAACGCACATACCGAGCTATTACCTCGTTGTTTTCGAATTTAATGACTCTTTTGTCGATACCTACGTGGGATAAAGCAAACAGACGAGAATTTAAACAATTTCTATTTGCTCGAACTCAAAAAGTAAAGCCAGGATTGTTTAGTAGATTACAAGTTGAAAGGTACTAGATAATGCAGGTTTACTAAACACGATATATTTATTTGTACGACAGAATCTCCTTCAATGTCATGGACGTTCACGGGCAGCGTTGATCACCCATCTTGTTTCACATAAAGGTCACTCAAACGATCGTGTATTGTTTCACGCGTTTCTATGTGGACTAGGTTTCTGTGGTTGCGTGAACTCGACTTAAAATAGAAATGAGACCGTACCACCCTATTAAGCAAACATATAATGCTATATTTAATAACTAAAGGGACAAAGTGACCGGGAGAATAAGACGAATGTATCAACGTCTTCTCCGAATAAGATAAATTAAGGTTCCAAAGAGTGTCTACACTATAATCCACTATTATAATCAATACAACATGCGTATGGGTATTAATCAAGCTATGGCAGACTTGGGTTTCAATCCATTCATGAATGTAAGTGCTGACGTCAGCAGCTCCCCCCTTAGGAGGCGCGGTCCCCCCCTCCCCCCCTCGGCACTAGCGCACAAAAGGGAGGGAGGTGTGACGTCAAGCTTTCATGCAACAAGTGATAGGTACCTAGGTATAGGACATGGCTATTTTTAGACTCCCGAAAAAGGCTCAACCACCTTTGTAAGTAGGTTGTGTGTTATGATTTCATACTTGATGTAAGATTTACTCATTTAAGTTATTCGTAAGTCCCTCAGGTGGTGGAATCTCATTTTTGAATGTTAATGAAGCTGGTAATGCTATGTAAATTGCTGAGTTATTGTGTGAGTTATGTGTGATCAAATAATACGAGGTTGAATTGGCTGATTTAATTATCGGGTTCCGCTTACTGGAATGTGGGTGTTTCATGACCTTTACACCCTGAGCTGCATAAAGGTCGTGATATTCAGTTGAGTTGCTAAAAATATTTTGTATTAAATAGTTTGATAGGTGGGTGGCATCTGGTTTCACGTGTAATGGATTATTTGAACACCTACAATGTCTGTGGATACTTTTCAAACTATTTTTGGAACAAGAGAAGAGAAATTTGACATGACGAACAAGATCTATTCTACGACGTCACAAGTCAAAGCTACGAATAGTCTAATAATAACTCGTATTGTTTAATCTTCTTTGTTCAGTCTACCCCGACGCACACATTCTCCTTGAGAATATGTAAGTTTCAACCTAACAACGAATCTACTCAACCCAGTAAATTGACATCGAGCCTAATCCTAAAATAGTACCAAAAACAAAATCGATAGATATTTTAGTATTTTATTCAAGACCTTAGCTTACCTCAACAGTATGCAATTTAAAAATAGGTACATGATCGATAAACGTAGACGCAATTGTCATTCCGTGGAGACGAGATCGAACCTCCCTCCCTTAGCCACCCGACGGCGCGCGCCGCATTTAAATTAGACAAATGAAAAACAACTTTAGTACCAAACAATTAAAGCTTAAATCTATTAAAAGAGCCAAGTCAGTTATGTCCTTTTTATTTCGCAAGTAAATCTATTATGCTCTACAGTTCTTAATCAGAAAATAGATAATTCGTGTCTATAAAATTAATTAATATTCTATTTCTGGTCAAAAGTTTCTTGACGCCATCTCTATACAAGTAACAAGAAGCACGAATTAATTGAACCATGTTTTTTTTGTGACGGTAAAAAGCTTAGAAACTCCTTGGTTTTGTTAAAATTTAGACATTTTCCTATATTTATTCCAATCTGAAGCATGAAAGATGTTAGTGTATTTTTTCAGCAGAAGTAGATAATAAGTATAATTTGAGGTGGCGAAAAAGTTTGCATGCAACGCCATCTATCCCAAAAGCTGGAGTTACAAAGCTAAGCTTTTTACATCAAGTTCCTTCGTAGATTGATCATGGAGCTTTTCGGAGCCATAGAAACACGACAGTCTATTAAATACATGTAATTTGATAATTTGTTTTTCATTATTTAAAATACAAGTATTTGGTGTTACAATTTATGCAATACGTTAAAGAAAAAAATAGAATTAGTTTAAAAGTTATTATAAATCACTAAAGTTTGTGTTACATTTCTTATACATGTATACTAAAAAAGCGCCATCTTTTTTTTTGTCCCGTTGGAAATCCTCATAGACTTACCAGTTAAAACCACCGCATCTCCGTTCCCAATTGTCGGGAACCAGTGAGCCACACCACGAAGGGGAAAGCGCCATCTATGATAAAGTAAGGGATACTTAATAAGCTTCTCTGAGCAAACGAGCTTTGGCTAGCTCTAAGCTCTGTAACAAGCTTTCTGTAACATCCGATAGATGGATTAATACGAGAACTATTCTAGAAGTTACAGAATATTACCAATTCACTTTAATGGAAACAATCTTGTTATTAGATATTAAAGCTTTATGAAGGAAAAAGGAATAACAACTGTTCATAGCAGATTATAAAAAAAAAATGTTATATTTAGGTGTATGTGGATTGTCGAAATATTAGTATTAGTATATTGAACAAATCGTAGGTAAAAAAACTATTATTTACTTTGCGTGATGATTAGTATAAAATAAAATTATTGGTTTCGATTCTAGTGACACCCGTTATCGAATTAAGGTTAAAGAAAAAAACTTAATTTCAATTTTACTTTTCTTATCTAGCTAGCAATAAATAGGTATAAAATATTCCAAATAGCGATAATAAACCTTAAACAAAAGTCAAAATTTCATAACTATACTCTATTAATTACAGCAATTAAACAAACAGTATAAATTAAGTAAGCATTGTCAATTTGACGCGGAACTAACTAGCACGCTGCAGCATGCACAGCTGACCGAAAAGTCTGCGCCCGCGCATCGTCGTAGCCTCATATAATAGACATCAACGCACGCGCATCGTTTGTGCTACATGTGAAAATATAAATACAAATAATATGTATTTAAATAATTATTTATATTCTAAATTAAGAGATAATTAATATTTTATGTGAGTGTGGGGGATATAGAAAGTTAAGAACTTAGCAATTGATATTTTATTTAGTTTATTTACCTTTTATAATAAAGTTATATCGCTACTAGAAACTTGGCAACAAACAGCTTTAAAGTAGTTTAATAAACTAAACAAGGATCATAAAAATAAAGGATAACAGTATTGCAAACCATTGTAAACAAGAGTACAATAATAGTTACTAACACAGTTATAAAAACAAACTGCCGCTACGTAGATTTCACAAGCTTAAAACCAATGTAATACCCTAAATATTTATGTGGTTACGTTTATATTTGTTTACCTGTGCTCCTATAAGCATTTCTTAGAATGGTAAGTAACTCGTATCGAACAATAAATAGTAGAATCCTTCGACGTCCATTATCTCGGCATCATCATCACGCAGCTACAGTGGAAGCTTTCAAAGCTGCGGGGGAGGTTCGCTGGCCGGAGGGAGGGGCGCGGGCCGCGTGGAGCCTCCGCCTGCCAGTGCCGCGCCGACTGCGACGCCGCCCGCATGCCGCATCCGCCGCGTTCTACACTTATCAAACATAACAAAAACATAACTGAAAAGTGCTTTCAAATTGTGTTGCGTGTTATCGGGTGACTATAGTGTTTAGATTCTTGTTCAGTGCAACTCGGGACGTACATGTTAGACTACCGTAGATTGTGTTTTGTCACGTGTTTACGAATGAATGTGACGGCGTAGGCGCAGCCGCGGCGGGTCGCACTCTCCGTGAGATATTCGTGCGCGCGCAGGTCGTCGCGGCCATGCTGCATACCTGACGAGAGCGAGTGCGCGAGTCTGCGCGAACGGGACACAGCGAGTGCTCCCGGCGCGCGTCAACTTTCGCTGACGAAGAACAACCCTGCGATGTTTTTGTCGGTGTCATGACGAGGATGTGGCGATGGCACGTGGCGCTGGTCGCGCTGGCGGCGCTCCTGAGCGCGGGCGTCGGCGCCGCCGCCGAGCAGATGCAGTCCCGCGCCGTCGATACCGGTGTCGACCTTCGCGTGCTCGAGGACCAGCCCGTCGGTACCATCGTTGGCAGGATCCCCACTAAACCCGGTTTCACTTATCGTTTCAATGAACCACCCAAGGAATTCATCCTCGACCCGGTGTCCGGTGAGATCAGGACCAACTTGGTGCTCGATAGGGAAGCGGTGGACCGCTACGCGTTCGTTGTGTTATCCAGTCAACCGACTTATCCGATAGAAGTGCGATTACGGGTGACAGATGTGAATGACAATTATCCGGAATTCCCCGAACCCAGTATAGCGGTTGCGTTTTCTGAAAGTGCCGCGGCCGGGACAAAGTTATTGCTCGATGCGGCTACTGATATGGATTTAGGAGAAAATGGTATCACTAACGATTACAGAATAGTTGATGGTGATACTGAGGGGAAGTTTCGGCTTAATGTCACCGTGAATCCAAGTGGTCAAACATCATACTTGCACTTGGAAACGACAGGAAAGTTAGATAGAGAAACAACAGACTTTTATATCCTAAACATATCAGCACGGGATGGTGGTAATCCACCTAAGTACGGGTATCTCCAAGTGAATGTTTCTATATTGGATGTGAACGATAATCCTCCTATATTTGATCAAAGTGACTTTTCAGTGTCTCTAAATGAGAGTGTACCACCGGGAACTACAGTTCTAAAAGTAACAGCCACGGATAGTGATTTGGGTGATAATAGTAAAATTACCTATGAAGTGACCGATACGGAACGGCAGTTTGCAGTGGATCCTGAGTCTGGAGTGATAACGACAGCAAAGAAGTTGAATTGCCCTAAGTATTGTAGTAATACTACTTGTAATATGACTTGTGTTCTTACTGTAATCGCAAAGGACCATGGTGTACCGCGGCAAGATGCACGCACGTACGTCACTGTTAATCTCATAGATGCCAATGATCATGATCCTGTCATAACGTTTACTTATGTACCTCCTACAGCCAACTTCGCTACTGTAGATGAAAATGCTAAAAATGGATCACTCGTAGCTGCTATCACAGTAACTGATTTAGATGCGGGTTTAAATGGTATTACAAGCATTAGTATAGTTGCTGGTAATGAACTAAATCATTTTCGCTTGGAAAATTCTTCCAGCGTGTATATAGTACATGTAAACGGTGTCTTAGATAGAGAAGAAATTAGCAAGTACAATTTGACTGTTGTCGCTACTGATAGAGGATCACCTCCACGTACAGCTACCTCATTTTTAGTCATTCATGTTAATGATGTTAACGATCACGAACCTGTGTTTGAAAAATCTGAGTATTCTGCGGTTCTCACAGAACTCGCTCCTTCTGGATCTTACGTGGCCAGTATAACAGCTACCGATGAAGATACCGGAGTAAATGCTGAAATATTTTACGACTTTTATGACGGAAATCAACAACAGTGGTTTTCTATTGATCACTTGACAGGTTTGGTTACCACAAAATCTATGCTGGACCGCGAAATACAAGGTACAGTTGAGCTGAACGTTTCAGCTAGAGACGGAGGACCAAATCCTAAATGGGCGTACACTAGACTGAAAATAACAATTTTAGATGAAAATGATGAAGCTCCTTGCTTCTCACAACCACAGATTAATGCTACTTTGCATGAAAATATAAAACCTATAAAAGAAATACTCATTCTAACAGCTTCCGATTACGATCAGGGTACGAATGGTTCTGTATCATATTATTTGCCTTCAAGCATAGAGAGAAAATACCCGAATACATTCATATTAGATCCCATTACAGGGCAGCTTAGTACAGTGATTGAATTAGACAGGGAAAGAATACCATTGTATGAACTGCAAGTACTTGCAAAAGATCAAGGTTTTCCTCCACAATCTTCCACTGCCACAATATTACTGAAGGTCCTTGATGTTAATGATAATGACCCCA
The DNA here is from genome assembly GCA_941860345.1 of Chrysodeixis includens. Classification (NCBI taxonomy): domain Eukaryota; kingdom Metazoa; phylum Arthropoda; class Insecta; order Lepidoptera; family Noctuidae; genus Chrysodeixis; species Chrysodeixis includens. The sequence goes on along the minus strand of OW796096.1, from coordinate 5,779,216 downwards.
TGTTTTACCCACAAAGGTACATTGAAAGTATCAATGAGGACTTGCCAGTGGGTACAAACGTTTTGCAAGTGAAAGCCTTAGATTTGGATGAAGGCGAAAATGCTAGAATTATGTATAGACTGGAAAGTGGGGGTGACGGGTATTTCGATATTGAGCCATGGACTGGTAACATTGTTTTACAGAAAGACTTTAGAAAAGCCCCGGAAACTGTCTATACTCTCAAGATATCTTGCAAAGACAAAGGGAACAGACGTGCCTTTGAAGACGCTATTGTTGAAATAGTGAAAACATCCCAACGAAAGAATCTTCAGTTCGATGGCTATAACGGCTACACCTTCAAAATCCTTGAAGATGAAGGAACATCGAAGGCTGAAATTGGACGTTTAGTAGGAAAAGTCAATGCCAGGATATCCAGTGATACAATATCATACTACATTCTGGAAGGAGATCCAAAACATATCTTTAAAATGGACGAAAAAACTGGAGCAATCACTACTGATTCTAATGTGGACCGTGAAGATAAGATGACCTACCATCTCAAAGTTATGGCAAAAACAGGAGTAGCATTTGGATTTACCACAGTGAACATTTCAGTCCTAGATGTAAATGACAATTACCCAATATTTATTGAAGACAAGGATGAAATACACATTCCTGAAAATATGGCAGTTGGGCAAGAGGTTTATTTTGCCAGAGCTACTGATCGTGATTCTGGCTCTAACAGAACCATCTTTTATACTTTGAGCTACAATCCAGAGAGTAACTTTCGGATATCAGAAACGACTGGGGTTATTTATTTGAATAAACCAATCTCAAGTGAACCTGGAACTGTTATGTTTATTGAAGTAACTGCCACTGATAACGGAAGCCCATCTCTAGCAGCAAAGCATTCCATATCAGTTGTCATTGATGACGTTAACGATCACACCCCTGTATTCGACCACACGTCGTATGAAACTTCTTTACTAGAATCCACGTTAGTAAACACAAGGTTTTTCGCAATTTCTGCGTCTGATGCTGATCTGGGAGCTAGCGGAAGGATATCTTACTATATCGCAGAAGGAAACACTGATGGAAAGTTTGGAGTATTCCCAGATGGCTACTTGTATGTGAAAAGTCTTCTAGACAGAGAAGAACGTGATTACTACTCGTTGACGATAATAGCAACTGATTACGGAAAGCCTGCAAGATCGTCTCAAGTACCTGTGGTTATTCATGTCTTAGATGAAAACGACAACAGCCCACAATTTACTAACACCACATTCATATTCAAAATTAAAGAAAATGAGCCACCTGATACTTTCGTTGGAAAGTTAACAGCTACTGACAGAGACATTGGTCGCAACGCCGAACTTACATTTTCATTGCCGATAGCACAAAATGATTTCAGAATAGATTCTAGGAATGGCTTCATAAAAACATTGAAATCATTTGACAGAGAAAGCTTAGCACAGAATAATGGTCAAAATTACATAACCTTAACTGTAACGGTTAGCGATAACGGTAAAGTTAAATTGTCCGATTCTGTACGAGTTACGATTTACATAACAGATGTCAATGACAACGCGCCTGTCTTTACGCGTACTCCGTATAAGGTCGAGGTATCTGAAGGTGCCGCTGTGGGAGCTTCTATTATGCGGGTGTACTCGACAGATGCTGACGAGGGATTGAATGGTGACATCTACTACAAACTGATAGGTGGTGACGACTTAGGGAAGTTTACCTTAGACGAAGCTACCGGACAATTGCTGATTAACAAACCGTTGGATCGCGAAACAACTGACCACTATCGGCTAACAATCATGGCACACGACTCCGGTCAGACAATCCGCCTTTCTGCGACCACAACAATTACAGTTGATGTTTTAGATGAAAATGATAATGCACCGGTGTTTACACAGACCCAAATGAAAGTCTCTGTGCTAGAAACTGAGCCGGTAAACAAGAAGATAATCCAATTCCATGCCACTGATGCAGACTTGGGTATTAATCGAGAATTGCAGTTTTCTATCTCATCAGGTAATAGAAAGGAAGCGTTCTTTATCGACAGTTATTCAGGCGAATTGTTTTTGCACAAACAATTAGATTATGAAGATTTAACGTCGTACGTGTTAAATATTACTGCGACAGACAACGGCAATCCAAGCTTATCTTCAAGCATATTATTTACCGTTAATGTTATTGATGCAAATGACAACGCACCCATCTTTACTAACACGGCTATTGTACGACAAATCAGAGAAGGCATTCCGAAGCACACTCCAATAGTGACAGTCACCGCAGAGGACCCAGATTCAGGCTTAAATGGTAAAGTTTATTATTCCATCACGCACCAAGACCCTAATGACAGCAAGCGGCACTTTGCCATAAATAACATCACTGGGGTCATTCATACTTTACTGCCTATTGATAGAGAAAGTATAGACACATTCAGAATAACCGTTGTCGCTTATGATAGAGCAGAGCCACCATCGGCGAGGTTATCTGCAGAGAAATTAGTTACTGTAATCGTCGAAGATATCAACGACAACGCTCCAGTTTTCGTATCTATGAATGCAGCCGTGATCAACACCGAGAGACTAGGAAGAAGTGCGGGCCGTGGAATATTTATCATGAACGTTTTAGCCCGTGACTTAGATTCAGGAACAAATGGATTGGTCACTTACAAGCTTATCCACGGTGGCAACGATCTATTCGATTTGCACCGAAGTAACGGTGCATTGACTTTACGTTATCCTCCTGCGACACCGGAGGCTCGCTGGAACTTGGTCATAAAAGCTACGGATGAGGCAGTACTCAGTGAACAGAAGAGTACTGAAACCTATCTCACAGTAATTATGGGCGGTGCAGACTTGCAAGGTGTCACCTGGACTAACGTAGGATCGGTATCCGTGGCTGAAAACGAACCCGCGGGTACGGCTGTGCTAAACTTGACTAATAACTATAAATCGGGTTTAGAATATTACATAGTGAATGTGACCGGTGACGGTAGGCAAGTGGACAGGTTGTTTGACATAGATTCTTCCTTGGGAATACTATCCACAGCTGTGTCTCTGGACCGAGAAGCCGGCGTGGACCGGTACGAAGTGGAGATATGTGCAGTGTCTACAGGAGCACCGCTAAAAACGACCACGACTAAGGTAAGTTTAAAATAAAATAATATAATTAATTGGACATATTGTATGGTCGCATCGAGTGATTTTTAGCGTTGTAGTACAGTTAACAATTCAAAGGGAACAATCCAATTAACTTGGCACAATCGCCGGTAGAGACAAAACATCGGCACCGTACTGTTGTTAAAACAAAAATAAATAAAAAATGAATGCTCGTTAGCGTATGTCGGCCGGCGCAGTCTAATCGGGGGCTCTAAATTACGATAAGTCGCGTCTCGCAAACGATATCAGAACACTCGTTCTGAAACCTTCCAAAGATTAACTGTAGGTAAAACATGACTTTTGTTTGTAACACGTATCATTTTATTAGTATCATACACATTATGGGAGAGATATGAAAGCCTTGCCAAGCCGTGGGACGAGATGGACTACGCAAAAAATACGCAGAAAATCTACTGATATGAATCGCAATATAATATTAATATTGAACACTTGTGATACCTCGTCGAAAAAGCTGGTTACCTTTTAAGTGTAAAATATTTCAAGTTCATTGAACACAAGCCAGCTCAATAATAACAATTTAACCTTCAATCCGAAAAAGCCATTTTGAGTCACAAGTTTTAAACGCAATTTCGTTATTTTGCGAGAGAAATAAAAAGTACCTAAAACTGGTCGTGTGCTCGTAAAAGATCTCGTCACATTACGATTACGATATAGTACCTCACCTTTGACGTATAAAACGCTGAACCTCTGACATACGGGCGTGGCCAGTCCACACCACACGACACATTTTGCAATTCCATTCCTTTATTTTAAGAACAATGTGTATTATTATTAAAATAACTTAAGTCAATTCAAGTAATAGTTTCTACTCGCCCATAAACCTCATAAAATATACAGTTAATATTTTTGCAATAAAGCAATGAGAGCATGTTAATTGCAATGTTCATAAAATAAACATAAAAATTCCTTTACAGATAAAAGTTAGTATTGAAATAAATTCAGAGCGCATTATGGAATACACAAGTGTCGGTTTTAGTACAAATAACGACTATAAAAAAATGGACTGGAACTAGATGGAAGCCTTTGGAATAACATGGTTAGGGATACCTTAGTAGAAATTATCAGGCGGCAAACGTAATGGCTCTGTCATAAAGTTGTTTCTTACGACTACAATAAAACAGTGACTTCGGGGTGATTCAATGTAAAAATCCTGCACGGCGTCGTAAATGTCACACTTTACGAATTATTCTATTTAGGAAGTACTTTGTTTTAAATTATCGCGTTATTTTTAAGTCTGCTAACACATAAAGCTGGCGAATTATTTTACATTGGCACAGCCGTTATCTTTAACGGGCGACCGAAATGTCCTCAAACTTACAGTAAAATCTTTAGGAATTGGAGTAATAATATAAAAACGTATTAAAATCCGAGGCTCACTTATTTGAATATACGAATCGAATATGTTACTTAATCGAAGGCAGGCGATTGGTCGAGCGAGTGAGAAGTGTCACTTTTACTACTCAATATATTGTCGTAAGCAGTACTTCTCAACAACATTTTATTTTATAATGTAAAATCTCGTTATATTCAGTTGCTGATTTACATACAATTAGGGCTCCAGACGTTATTTGGCAATATTTTGTATTATATAAAGATAAAGGATCGTCTTACCTTTATCAAGAGTGTTCAGAATTGCATGAATATTTTATTATTGGGATAAGGATTCTTCGTCAATAACGATTCATAATATACGTACATACATGTCTTCTTCTTGTGCTTATACAGTTTTAATAGTTACATTATCAAGTTAATACAAATTAGATGGTCCGGTTTAATACTCAAATTGCAGTGTTAGGTGGAAAGATTTTTCGTGCAGGGTGTAAGTAACAAAAAATGTGTGCATCAAGTTAGAGGTGTCAAGTTTGAGAAACCGACTCCAATTATTTTTATGATCGTAATCTGAAAAGTGGTCAGGTGCGGGCTGACGTGCATACCCGAGCGATCATGACTACAAAACCGTTACGGGTCAGTTGACATTAAATTTAAAATAATTAAGTTATATCGCGTAACGATGTGAACCGCGATTACTGGTAAATAGAAATCTTTTGTTTCAGACGTGTTAGCTATGCGTGGGGATTTGTAAAAAAAGATATTATCAAATAGATTACTCATGCGTTACGATCTCATATCATGATAGGGCTTTTTTCTTGTCGAAAAAAACATTCAAGATAATGTAGGAAAATGTTAATTTTAAACGTGATTCATGATTTTGGTATCCTATTTTAGTAACTTGAACAAGCGCAGTATTCGTAGCCATAGAATTCTGAGAATGCATTTAGTGTCTTTGCTCAATCTCCAGTAGTCGTGTGCAGTTACGGCCGTCTCAATTATCATTGCATTTTTAATGGAGGCCGCCATAAAATCTTTGGGGGGTATGATTGTGTGAAAAGGAGCGATTTAAGGTAAGAAGGGGAGGGGGGTGACTATCAACCGACACCGAAAGCGCATTAGGGCGCCGGGCTGCATTCCCGCGACTGATTTATGCAACTTGCACCCGGCGGCGCGGGCATCGACACCCGCCTTAATGAACGTACAACGTTACGTTCTACTGTGAAATGGCTTTCATTATTTCACGCCACTACTAATAGTCCTGTGTCCTAGCGGCGCGTTTAACCCCCGATTTGTGTAATGGTTTCTTTATTCTTTCTTGCCATTTAAAGATTATAAATATTGGTAGATATGCATGCGAAACGGGTAGGAATGTTGGATTTTATGTTCGGTATTTGTTTTTGTTTCTTAGTCATTGATTAACTTATATTGTGTCTTCTATTCATTACTGTAGATCTATATCTTGAAACTTATACTAAGTTTGTTTAACAATATAGCAAAGAGTACGGTATACTTCCTTAAAAGTAACAGTAAAATGTTTCCAGCTCCTATACAATCCTGAATAACCGTTTTTGCGAATTCTCACATTAGAGCGGAAATGACATTCTTCAGTTTCGACACAAAAATCAATGATTTGAATCGACAGAGAGCGTTGCTCGGAATTGCCGATTTAAAGTCGGCTGTTTTTAACTTATTAGCGTTTCGGTTTTTTATCAATGAATTTATTGGTGGCCAGCGCAAACGTGCCGATTGGACGAAAACTTTAAATGTTAAATCAACGTTTATTTAACCTGTTACCCCGCCTAAATGCGTTCCGAGGCGCAATTGATAACGAGTTTGGGTGGCACGTCCCCTAAGAGCCTTATCGCCGGGAAAAAATCACTTACCTTGCTTTTCAAACTCAAATAAACACAACTTTTTGTTATATCTTAAAAAGCATTAAGTAATTTCCGTTAATTTTTTAATTTAAATACCGAAACGAGTGTTATAAAGTAAATTTATTCATTATTAACACTTCGTAATTGCATAATAATGGAAATGAGTGCATTCATGTTCGTTGAAATCTTCTCGGCAGTGAGATGTTTGCGGAACCTAACAAGCCAGAAGCCGCTGGGTCGTGGCGAGGTTTGCTAACGTTAATGAGCTTATAGTGACAATAATAAACCAATTATAAAGCTCGTGTCACGCGACTAGCATTTGCCATTATATTGGTATAATCGGCAAGATAACCGGTGACTGACAAGTTGCCGAAAGACGTCAGTCGTGACTTGACTTGAATCGCAGTATCCTTAGTGAAATCCTACGCTGCACCGCTGTACCATTTGAGTAAGTTGCGTAAATCAGCGAAATCGTGCGAGCTTTAACTTTAGTTCGGTATCAAATTACTTACACAGCCCTAGTTGCTTAATTCTACAAACTTAACTTAAAGGATAAGTTCGTTTTACAAGCCTTTGAGAGGTACGATAACATTTTAAATAAAAGTTAAATGTAAAGCTGAATTAAGAGGGGTAATTGAATCTTTGTATTTATGTTCACAAGTTGGAATAAAGATGTTGCTTGACTGAGCTTTTTTTCTTTCTTTCCAATTAAACGTATTAATGGGATGATTATTACGTTTTAATTTTAGTTTAGGACAAACAATAATAAGTGTAGAAAATGCCAGAAAAGCACAAGGTCTAACATACTTTTGCAGCTTTACACCAAATAAAAATATGTAGGTATTACTGTACTATGTACTTAGTAAGTACAGACACAAAGTACAGAAATTCGTTAAGTATATAAAACATGACTGGTTACGAAAATGGAGATGAAATATGTGGAATTAAAGAGAAAGGCAAATATTGTGAAACCTAGTACCAGACATCTTTCCTTTAAAGGAGGCACTATCCATTGCAGGGATTGATACTATAACTCATTATACGATGATGTACTTACTATAACTTTGTATGTAGGATGATCTGGTCTATTGACTCTTTACTTATACTATTTATACATATACAATACTTCTAGTTTGTCAAACGCTGATCAACACAAAAATTTGTTAATCGTCAGTCGAATCTCATGTTAAGCTCTGTGATTGGTTGTAAGTTTTATAGTCAAACAATCACAGTTTTAGTTAATTTGACAGCAGATTCAATTCATCACCTTTCCAAAAACCGGGGGTTAATGTACTAAACAGTTTATACCCTGTGCTACAATGACCATATTATATATTTAAATCTATGATTTTTTTTATGTCAAACTTTTTTTTTATATTTGCGTGTTCTTGATCACCAGTATTAGTATAGCAATAAAACCTCTTTAGTTTATATATTTTACATTTAATCGTATACAAAAAATATTTAGGCAAAAGTATTTCGAACTTAATTTGAAACCTTAAGACTGTCCATTTTAAAACGTATTACGTAGCAATCATCAAACTTAGTGACTATTAAGAAGCTTAACTGGTTTTTAAAACAATAAAATACAAGAATTTATAGTCAAACGCTGACAGAAATGATTAGTTTATAGTAACGGTTTCCTGTCAATACTGACACCTTCGTCAGTGCTAATTTTTTGTTTATACTAATTGAAATATCATTCATACTTATGTAAAGAAACAGGACATGATTATACCAATTTGATTTAGCAATAGCTCTGGAGAAAAAGTTCGACATACCCGGAGATGAGATAAAACGGACAAATTGAATCATCATTTATAGTATACAGCACTTTTCATTGATTGCTGTCAAGTTATACGTCTATAAATATTTTATTGTTGCATACCAAACCCGTATCGCCGTCTAGACTCTTAGATCATTGATTTATAGACTACAATATAAAATTATTCATTTGTTCATTGAAATATGGGTGTAATACAATATCGCCTCTTAAAACAAAATGTTAATGTATCGCTTTTTTGTTATCCAATTATTAGTTTATCAAGCTAAAACAACAAGCACTAAAATACTTTAAAATCTAAATTTATGCTGCCTTATATTGAATACCGGTTGTGGGACATTAAAGTTGTATAAAATCGAACATCGTCTACCAAAACTGATATCGAGTTGTATTTTCTAATATTTCTACTTTTTGTGTAAGAAAGGCGGAATACACGAAACGAGTTATTCTACAAGCCTCAGTTTTGAGATCCACTTTCAAATGAATCTAGTCGACATTTTTTAAACAGAAAACGTTTTATGAAAGTACAATAAAATTCTGTAGGTACGTGGTTTTGTCGATCCTAAAAAAAACAAGTTTTGACAGTGGAACCGTAACAGACTTGAAATCTCCGATCTAAAGCTTAACGCTAAAAGTATTGCATGTATCTAAGATCAGATACTAGCTTTTCACTAGCAATTTCTTAACACGATAGTTTATCATAGGAAAACATAGCGGCAATAAATTATGAAGCTATCAGGTGTGGTTCACATGTCGGGCGAGTTTTTCACGTGTTCAATGTAGAAAATCGGTTAGCGTCACCTTCGCAGATGATACTGTTGCTAGAGAAATCGCTCACTCCGTAAATACACTCTATTCTGATCGTTATGAGACCAAGAACACTTGAGTATTTATCAAAACAAGTCCTGTCCCCATATAAGGATTAAGCCAATTACATTTTGATATAATATCTTGAAACTTAGTTAAATTAATAGTCGCTATTAGTTATAATTACTTTTAATAATCTTTGAGGTATTTGCAAGAGAGTTTGTTATTCATTTATTTATTGCAGTTTAAACGTGTGTTAGAAAAAACTGGTAAATATAGGTATTAAAGTAATTTATTGATATTTTAATTTCATAGTTTAGTGCGGATTGGTTCGAAAAAAGCTTAGAGGCTACTGAAATATTTCATAAGCATTTCGTATTATAATTAGATATTGATTATGGAATGTAAATGATGTGAGTTATTAGGTGTATGTAATGTATGGATATTTATAATAAAATTTTATTATAAGTAATCCATAAGATTCTAAACTCTGATAAATTGGTCAAGATTAGAAAAAAAAAAAACAAATATGTTATCTTCGATTGTAAAATTAGTCAAACTTTATGTTCCAAAATTTTGTATGGCGTTAATGCGGTAATAAGTTTTAATATAATCGGCGGTTATAAACTGTTTTTATATTCAGATTTTATCGATAGGAATGTGTATCCAATCTATTGCTATCTATTTTCGCAACAATTTTTCAATATCTGTCCATAATCACAATACAGATTGTTTCTTGACAGTCCCTCGGCGAGTCCGCTTTCTTATCGCTGTTGACTATAACGACCAGTGAAGCATGACCTGCCCCGTCCGCCCCGGCATTCCTCACAGAGACCTGCGCGGGGACACTGATCGGCCTGTCATAGGCCTTGCTTAATTGGACAGTTTATGTGTGTGCATTCATGTGAAGTTGAACCGGTTCCTAGTGGTTCTGTTGCTTTCTACGTCATACATCGGTGTTTATGTAGGGATACTTATGAGATCGGTGTGTGTATGTAGTTCACAAGTTGAACTTGTATGAAGTTTATTATGATTTGTGTATCATTGGCGAAGGCGCGATGGGAGTTTAGCTGAAGCGAGCTTGTAGCTGTCGTCTTTATTATGTTTATATCTTGGTTGCGACTTTCCGAGTTGCTAGACGAACAACAACATTATAGGACGCGGCCATAGCTTAGCGCTCCGGCACGCATGTCTTGCTTTCTGCGGAAGGCCGGCCATCTTTAACGAACATCTCATTATATTAAAATGCTTTATCGAAGCTGTCGTATAAGTAACTCCGCGATGTCGTTAAACAAACTTCAAAATGTAAAGCTGTCCGGAGAAATAAAAACATAAAAATAACCCTTACGGAGTAATTTATGTGTATTGATTATTCAAATTAGCTAAACCGAATGCATGGAATTTTAATCTGAATGTTCAAAAAATTATGTGTTTATGTACGTACATTGCACAGGCGTACCGATTTAATGTATAACGAGATTTAAGATACGAAAGATATATTGTAGAATTATAGTTACCTTCCTGCCTGCAGGTGATTTGTGTAGAGCGCAACTTAATTTTTAAATCACATAGCTCGTGCTCACATTCTGATTCGTATGAAAAATTGCTTTGACAACCGAGTATTTTCAGTAGACCAAGTAACTATATATTTACAGTGAAATTATTATTTTTAGTTATAATTTTCAATATTTTCCAAAGTCATCGGTAACAATTTCGTTTCACATTTATACATACATACATACATACATAAACGTCACGCCTCTTTCCCTTGGGGGTAGGCAGAGATCACATCTTTCCATTTGCTACGATCCTGGCATACCACTTTAGCTTCATCCACACTCATCAGTCGCTTCATACACGCCCGTCGGTTTCACATTTATACGATTTGGAAGCTCAATAGCTTTTAAATCGACATAACACCGCCACCTGTAACTAAGGGCCACAAACTTTACGCCTCCACGACGTTTCATTGCAAAATTGATTTCCTGATGGTATCTAACCTCCCGAGGGAAGGCTGGATAAATAAATACTTTACGATAATCTTCGGAGATCTGAGACAGGCCAGAATTACAGCAAGCGCGGGATATTACTGCATTTTAATTCCGTTCCCGACACACCCCCGTCGCATTACCTGTGATATGATTTAGTACGTTATTGTATGTGCAATGTTCAATCCGAGCATCGCATAAGTCAAATAAATTTTGGAAAGACTGAAATGAGCGTGGCCGGCTGATCTCGATATCTCCCGTGTATTACCTACTAAATTACAATTAAGTCCGTCGTTTTGACATATCGTGTTATATTTAAGCGTGCTTGTTGGTTCATCTTCGTTTTCTTTTTTGACCGTGTTTTGGCATGTTTTATGTTTAAGCGCCTTTTGGTAAAGCTTATATTGATTTTTTGACATTGATTATTGTTTAGTAATACTATATATTCTGTGATTTAACTGTGATTCAAAGCAAAAAGTAATGATATCATCAAAAAAAAATTGTTGAGATTGTTGAGTATTGACTAATGTCTAGTAATAAATCGTGTAATTAAAACATCCAGTGTGAATATAGGGTCTAATCCTTAACGCCCTGGGACACAAGATATAATGTAAGCAATATGGAAGACGCACTGATTCTCGCCATCCGCGGTAGAATCTCGTTTAGTACATCGATAAAAGTTGTAAAATGCAAATGGGTCTAGTGAAATGTTAAGAATCTTACGCCCACACCTCCAATCCCGTTACTTTATTCACATATATATTTTCACACATTACATTAGGATTTCGTATTCACTAATAAATATAGATAATGGTAGTTTTTATGTAAAAAGTTTACATTTATTTTACACTTTTCACGGTATCGCGTCAATTTATCGGGGGAACCGTTTAGTTTGTTCGTAAGTGTAATTTTAGATAGGTAAGTTTGGTTTGAATGTTAGCTATTGACTTACAAATCTCTCGCTTCAAAAAACGTATAGTTAGAGAAAGATATGTTATTTGGCGAATGTTTTGCTTCGCGTTTCGTAATTGAAGTGTGCTTTAACAAATTGTTAGGTAAATATTTTAGTAGTGTTGTTGAGTATTTATGACCATTCTTGTCGGATCTTCAATCTCTCCTGGCTTCCATACGAGGCCGGCTTTTAACGACTTACTCTTAACAGCTTTCAAACTATCCTTATCTCATTTTGTGGCATTTTTGTTTACTACTCACCTCCTTAATGACTTAGTCGTATGGTATTGTCAGTGCATGTTTTCTTCACTTCTAAGAACACGAAGTAAAATATACATTTAAATTTTAAAGCAGTACTTATTGTATTACGGTACACTTTCAATCTCCAACGATTTATTCATAAGTTTAAATTTAGTTTATTTGCTTAATTAATATGGGCTCTTGATTACAAATACTAAAAATATTTTAACTTGAGGATACATCCAACACCCTTTAATTTCTAATTATGCAGCATTATGATCCATAGTTTATAACGACTACCTAGTTGTATTCATACTGGCTTATCAACTAAAGCCCGACTTTTTATACACCATTACCTAACTGACAACAGTGACAACTCACACCAAGGGTTTAGCATTCTTCGTCTTTCTCAGAACCCGCTGGCTTATTAAAATGCGGTGTGTATTGGCACTGCGCATAACATTGTATTGTAGTTAAGAGCGCTTTTGTTTCTGATGCCTCTCTACAACTTAAATACCTTTCTTACTCTTCTTTAGTACCTACGTACACGTAAAGAACATCAAAAATCTTTGCCCGATTAACAAAAAACATAAATAATCTCGAATCTATAAAAATATTATCTAAATAATAATTGTACGTAGCAATTTGAATGTGATGGGAGAGCCGAGTGTGGAGTCCATATATCTAGAAGGGCAAGACAATAGACTATAGCAGTGACTACATTTCATCCGATAATTGTAGAGGGCGCGTGAGTCGATCGTCCATGCGCAAGCGCCCCGAACGGCAGCTAAACGCCATTTTGTTATTAGGGATGCGATTCATCGATAATATTCAATATTATTTATTATGTCGATTAGCGATCGATAGCTTAAAGTTAAAAATAATAAATAAGTAAAAAGCTACTTAACTGACACTTTAACGATTTGGTACTATCGGTATTTATCTCTTAAGTAATTGTCAAATGAAGTAGAATTATCTACTGCTAAAGATAATAATTTATAGAATTTGGACAAGTAGAAATGTCGTTTGTCTGCGGTGAGGTATTTATGAACGTCTACTCAAATTCCTTACCGACATTCATGGGACAAATATCGGGCTCAGGTAAAATTGAGACATGACAGCGTACAACGAAAGGTACGGAAATGACTGTGTACACAAATAATGCAAATTATAATCTGAACTAACTTGCATAAACATGAAATTATATAAGCCAGTTTACTATTGATATGCAATTTGTTAAAAATGTCACATGGTATAACAACTCTACGGAGTTTACAAAAAAATACGGTGCACACTGACACATCACTATTCTGAGGAAACGGGCCGTTAAAAATATTTAATTTGGTTGGCGCGTAACCCGTAATTACCTGTTACATAGTTATTCACGATCCTCAGCGAGTGAGTAAATCCACTGTTCAAGAGGTTCGAAATGTTTACAGAAATGTACCGGCTTGTTGGTTTGCTCGTGAATTACGGCCACTTGGTCATTTAAATTAATTATCGGTAAACTGAACCCTCGTATGTTTTTAACATTCGTCATAACTGCTGCGAAAGACGATGAATAACTTTATTTATAAATGAATTTTAATATTCCAAATGCAACTTTGTACTAATTCAATCACGGCGTCGTGTTTTTTTGTTTAGAGTTTTATTAAACGATTGAATCAATTCTAATTGATAGGATATCTGATATCATTCTATTTTTGTAAAAAACTTTTGCATGTTCACCGTATTTCATTAGTATTGATGGCTTACTAAAACCAATTAGAAATTCTGAAACCTGTTTGCAGGTTCTAGAACAAGTGTGTGAACTTGAGTTATTCTACACCATAAAACATGAGCCCTCCCTTCCCTTTAGTAATAAGCCTATTCAATTTAATTATTCAGTCAGTGAAGGGGTTCAGACGTTTTTGTTCGTCGAGTGCTTGAATTCTGCCAAAGATTATAAGAACTTAATTATTGAACAATGACCTTGAGGAGCGCCAGAGGTGAATGACACTAACGCTTTTAGTAAATAGTTTAATGCAATGAATGCGTAAGATTCCAGTCATTTCTCAGCGGGAGGTTTTTATAAAGCTTCTATTGAACTTAATATTCCATTATGTTGCCTGGTCAAGATGTATTAAAAAACTGTTTTTTAACCAGTTTAGCTACCATGGGTATAGATATTCATATTTAAATGTACAATTCCACCTTACAGTTCCATATTTCTACCGACATTCTTCTCGTATCTGAGTGTATTGCACGTTCGTAGTGTGAACCTTTTCTCCGTAGAGCAGCTTATAACGGTTGCAGTGACTCAGGTAGTTTCTAAGAAATGTTGTATTTTTTAACAATGCCACTTGTTGGATTAACGCCAAACTTTATAAAATAAAAAATATCTCAGAACAGGTTAATTTAAAATTCAAATCCATTTTGTTCCACACTTTGTCAGAAATAATTTTAAAACGTATCTCTTTTATTTATTTCATAACATGGTGTTGTAGATATGAATCTTTTCTCTGTTAGATAACTGTTATCTTTATCTAATAAATATCAATGATGTTTGTACATAAACCAAGCAAACAGGTTTTATACTTCGGCCGCAGAAGATATCAATTTAAAAAGCCCCATAAATATACACATATTCTGCAAAAAAAAAAACATAATGTGGTGTGTATATGCGAGAAATGTAGAGTGTACGATTTGAGACTCCTATAATGACTTTAGGTCGAAAATAAATCAGTGAGGACGTTTACGATATAGCTTCATTTAAACTATAAATAATTACGAGTTCATGTGCCTCAACTGACATTAAATCAAACCAATTTATGTATTAGAATGTCACTAAATTACATCGCTATTAAACAATACGTTTATGAATTATCCGACACCAATACCATATGTAATTAAAGCAATAGGATTGCCTTTACCCAATATAATTTGTTTTCTAAAGACGTGTTCATGTAGAAATAATTGTATCATTCAATTTGAAGTTTATCCATACCTGCGAATAGGAAGTAACCAACCATTGTTTGACAAAATGCTTTGCTGGAATCTAAAAACGTCTTGCCCTCGTCCATTGACGAATTAGGCCGTGTCAAAAGTTTCTTACAAATGACGTGGATAAGTGTAGTATGCGCGTCTTACTCAGCTGTAAGAAATGCAGGTATAGTCGGTAGTATCGAACAATGTTTGGCCCAACAGGTTGACCAACTCGGCGAGGCATCCGCCGCTCATCCTTACGTAGCTCGCGGCTATAAAGGTGCGCCATAAAACGGGTCTTATTTTATGACCATTTGACGAAGTTATATACGTTTTTGAAGCCATTTCTTAGTCGGGCCGACCATTGTGGCTGCGTGACCACTTCGCTGCGTCTTCGTGCCATTCTTATTATTCTAAAAGTTACTATTGTGAGAGAATGGATTCTTAGCTCAAATTTCTTTGTGATTTAAGGATAATGTTTAAAGATCTAATACCATTGTCAGATAATCAGTTTAGGTTAATTCGTTTACGAATCGTGCTGGCAGAGAGTAAGGGCCCGGGCTATCGCGGAGGAAATCTGCAATCTCGACAATGCTGTATCAATATTCATGCTTACGGTCGCGACCCCTACTATTTGCATAACTGCGCAATGCATTCTCTCGGTTGCAACTGTTCTATTGTTTTATGATCTAAATGACCACGCGATATAGGGCCGGTCACGATAATCATGTATGTTAATATGTATAGATGCATGTTTGTACTTTGCACTATATTGTAACAGACTAAATTTTAATCTTAATTTCAAATGTGTTTGTAGATTTGGTTTAAATTAGTTCAGTGTCGTAATTAATAAACAAATTTGGAGTGCAACAACAGTTGCATCAGTAACTTAGTTAACTGAGCCTTATTCCCGATTTGGTAAATTCAATGTGTTACAGTCTATTAGAACAACAAAATATTTATTGTCTTGGTATTGACAATTACAACAATTAGTAATTGTGCACGGTCCATTCGATTTGTGCATGGTACGATCGCGGCTGATGATGGAATCTGTGTAATATGAAACAATTTAAAAAACAAAACCGGTTAGTGCCAACTTGGACTCCCAACTATTTCCTAGCAACACTTTCATAATATATGTATATTCCATTCTAGTATTTTGATAGATTTTGGCATTCTTACTTTCAATGCAGTCTTGTTTGTCCATATTTCAAGCTTGAAATCTAAAAATGTTTAAGAGAACTTTGGCTTGAATTTGAAAGATGATTTAATAGAATTAATATTCAACAGTATTTTCTAATAATAATGAAACGTTTATGACGTACCGTTATTGGACTTAGGAACCAAAATTAGGTAAGTCTGATTCGATAAGTATTTCTTAAAATAAGGCTGTAGTTTTTGTTGAAGGCGGCCTACGATAAAAAGTGTGGCGTCTCTCTTCCACAAACGCAACAGTACTGCTTCAAAATTTGGCCGTAGTGACACAGTAGGCCGTAGCCTAACTATCTGATCGTCAAAGTATGAACTTATTTAAAAACTTGCAAATTCTTCTAGAAAATATATTTTGTTTTTTTTTTTTACAGGTAAGCATTCGACACTATTGCTCTTTGTTTCGACTATATGTAAGTGCATGCTTTCTATTTGAACTTGAATTACGAATATGATAAGATACTCAATTATTTTTATGAAAATTATAGGTAGAACTACAAAGTGCATAGAAAATTTAGTTCGTCTGGTCTCCAAAAACATCGCCTGGATTTTATTAATTGATTTTTGCCTCAAACCTTGACAAGACTTAGTCATGGCTAGCTAGGTTATACACCTATTGGTTTATAATATTTGTGCCGTAGATATGTACATGAAAAATATTTTTATAACCATTCAGAGCTCGTAAGTGTGTTTAGATCAATAAAAATGACAGTGGAAGCGAAACTACAGATAACTTCCACTAAGCCTTTTAATAGCGGCCTCTCGGTAATAAATTATGTTTAATGACCACTAAAATAAAATAAATTGGAAAATACGACGCTTCAGAGTACAAATAAAAGAGCGTTTCCCTTTACAAATCCTAAACGCATATATTAAGTGAGATAGAGATATTAAGTTATGAAGAAGTCTTGTACGCGCGTGTGACCCCGAGCAAACGTCACGCGGTTCGTTTAAATTGAGAGGAAAATAACGGGCTCAACAAACTAATGGGAAATGTAATTTTGTACTGTTATTGTAACTATAGCTATTTAATTTATAAGTATAATCTTAAAAAAACTCTTGAACGGTATTTATTTAGTTAATAACAAAAACTTGATGTTTGGAAATAATGAGTTTGTTTGTGAGATTTTGAAGATGAACTCACATTTGTCGAGACAACTTGTCGGACGTTTTATAGTTCTACAACTCAATTAGCACAAGCGTGAATGTCAACGAACATGTTATGAGATAGTTGCAAGCAAATATTAAATATCCTAGAAGTAGAATTCCGAATTATACTACCTCCTGTTTTTAATTACATAACAACTCCTAAAACATCCGGAATTTAAGTACGAAATTAAATTTGTTTATTCAATTAATCAGTTCCGAGTTAATCACACACAATAAAAGTATTTTCAAATAAAATTTCACGGTAAATAACTTTGTAGGCGGCTAATTGGGTCTATCTTTGAACATTAAGATGGCGATAGACAAAAATAGCGAGTTTGATCAAGCATTGATTTACGGGGCACGCAATATGTAGCTAGTCGGCAGTTGTGTGTGTGAGTGTGTAAATTTTATTATTTGATAAAAGAACCGTGGTGTATTGTTGTCGCGGCTGTATGCATGTATATATTTACGCTACCTTTTATTATGCGAATCGATTTATATAATTATTCATAGGTTGAATCTGCGGAGGCAACGCGGTTTGATTTGTAGCCTCCACATAGTTGGTCTAAGTGTGATACGTGACTGTGAAGTTGCTAGATCAGGTTGACAATTTTTTTTTAAATAAGTATGTAATGTTTTTTCTTAACTGACTTCAAAAAAGTTCTATTATTCAAAGGCTCTACTTTTTTACTTTAAAGAAATAAACTATTTGTTTTACTTCTACATACTTCAACAAACAGCTCAAAAATAGCAAAATCTTTAAACATAACTTAAATCACCTAGCTACGATGTGACAAACTTACCTTAACTTACAGCATTCTATAAGCCACGAGAATTTCCGCAGTGACTTCATACCAAAACATTGCTCAATTCACTTTAGAACAGTGAGAAACGATTTAATGTCAGACGGTTTTAGACAACGAGTACTTATGTGGACGTTGACAAGGATCGCAGGCGTAACTGAGCGATAACCTTCGACCCCCAATAGGTTGTAATGAAAATGTAAGGCTTATTACACGCCCGGGCACAGAGTAGCTAGCACACAGCGCTTACTGTACATTTTTAAGCTTTTTTGCTGATGTTGGTATTATAAAAAAGGAGAGTCTTTGTACCCAACTGCGGCAGAAGAAGGGTTATGTTTCTCGAGAGTGTGTATGTATACGACAACAGTATTAATTATTTTTTTTCAAAAATCTAACTGAAGTACAAAAATAAAAAAGGAGAGTCTTTTGCTTTTTGTTCTCCAATTCGATTTTTGAAAAAAGTTTGCAGCTGTTGTCTATTCGTTTTACACGTATTTGTAATTATTATGTTCAAGATTTTGAGTGTTTTTGATAAATAATAACAGCGAGATTGTTATAATGCATGAAAAAAACGTAATTGTGTTATTTTTTTGTAAAGGTGTTTAGCATAAAGATTTGGTGTGGAATACTCGTGGATTTCTTTTCATATTCTATATTCTGTTAAAACTCTTTACACACTATTATTATTTTTTATTATTCAAATCTATCAGTTAAGTACTTGTGAATGCAATTCGCGCATTTTCTGGTATTAAGATGTTTATGAAATTCTGCATTAATACAAATTTTCCTTCAATGAAATACTCTTTCATATTCACAGTGTGATACGAATATGTTAATAATATTTTTGTCTATAGCAACAGTTTTCTGATATGAAAATAAAATGGATGAAGGAACATGTAAATACTTTCGACACAAAAGGAATTTACAACAAGTTGACTCTGAATTAATTTTCGAGTTGTCTAAAATGAGGCTCGTTTAAGACTCTATTTCAAAACTTTAAACACTGTTTTATGTATGTAGTAGGTACTTTCATATTTCGAAAATCCCAAAATTTTCGTGTTTATTCTTTTTAAAAAGATTTTCGCTTATCATACTAATCATAAAGGTATCGACAGTACATTTTTAATGAATTTGAAATTTAAAAGCCGATGTTAGAAAGTCGTCGAAGTAACACTCGTTAAAAGGTACAACTTAGAAAAAAGTTTAGAATGCCTTAATTGAATACGAGACGGTGCGGATTCACTTAGATTCCTCCAATTCCTTGGGAGGTTTATGTTTTATGGCCGTAGGGGTCAACGGTACCACTGCCTATCATGGAAGGGAAATAAAAAAAAACTTGTCTGATCTGGGGACCTACCAACATCTCTTAAAGTGAGACCGTAGCTAGTGGAAGCGTGACAGAGCTCTACAAGTTGTAGAGCGGCGTCTCTCTCCTACAATGGCTGAGTATCACTGAATGACGTAGTGGTAGGCCCTTAGAGGAATTTTCACTATAAACCCGCCATTTTTAATTAGTGACATGTAGGCACTGATCGTCGAGTACTATTAAAACGATACAATAAATTAAACTTTGACGTTTCCATCAACTTGTCATTTACAAGGCATTGTGAAGGTATTGCTATGCATGCATACGACGGGTATTTATTACTACAAGAATGGTTATAAAAATAAGATTTTCTCTTATATGTGGTTTTAAGCATTTTAAACAAATGTAAAAATCCGTTTATTTATTAGTACGGATTTTAAGTTCATTTTTCTGTTGTCATTTTTAATATAAGATCACTTCAATATGCACATTTTCATAAATTACGAGTTATTAGCTATAGACAGCTTCGGGCACACAATTTTTTTTCAGTGTTACCAATCTAGTTTAAATTCCTAATCTAGATAACATAAGACTAAAGATGTTTCAATTAACTAACCTATTACTTTTAAACGTGTACATTAATTTGTCTTGTATCACTCATTATTTTAAAAAACAACCACCGAGAAAAAAGCAGAAATTAATAGGGTGTTCATAAAAATGCATCGCAAACACGGTTTTAAACGACCATAGTGTTACCAGTTATAATATTTTTAAGTATCGTGTTTTATAATAAGACAAAGGATGGTCATGCATAAGTATTGAGAGGACGTAATAGCATTGTCATTATAAATCAAATGGAGATATTGATCGTAAATAAAGTTGCGATTTATGACAAAACTGAGATATCTCGCGGCGTTAGTGGCTGGTGTAACATACATACACCGATAGCCTCTGCTCCGCCTGATGGAAATGTCAGCTTTCAAGTAAATATACGCATAATAATGTTGCCTGCCTAACGTGCAAATCGCGTTTGCTGTAATTATTTTCATATCAATGTGTACTTAGTGTTTTTCTTTTTGCTCTTTCGAGTTATAACTTGAGCGAAGTATATGGCAACTACTTTGGAATTAAAACTCTTTTTGTGTTCCCAGTTGTTGTCATAATTAGGTTAAATAATCACATTGAACTCTGTATTAATTTGTTAAGAAATGTGTAACTAAACAGGTAGGGAAAATATGAATGAAGTTTCTAATATCTTTATTAACACGTAATATAGCAGCGGTGAAATAATGGCTAACACTAACTTACGCTTGACACAATTGCAACGTCGCGGCAAGTAACAAGATAATAAATAAAATACTATGGAGTATTCGCATTTAAATCACACTGTGTATGGAGATGAGGATGTTTAATACACCCCTTAATTGATATGTTGCGTGTTGAGTTATAGTATCTGATGCGAGCCTAGGCGTGTTCCTCCGGCAATTCTATTGGGCAATTTATTTATATTGATTCCAAACCAATCCTACAAGTAGATGGCTCATGACGACTTTATATATTGCCACTAAAATGTCGACTGATATCTTGTAATCAGCTAATTAATATTGCGAATCGAGAATATTATTGGCAGACGTCGCGTCGTTCAATCATTCGTCTATTTTCAAGGTGTAAAGTTATGTGTAAAATCATAATTTGCTTAAATCTTATGAGAAAAAAATACCTCGCTTAATGGCATATGGCTGAACCACGATAAGTTATAATTTTATATATGAGATTAACATAGAATAAAGATAGAATCGTGGAATATAATTATATATTCTATCTCTTAAAATTTACGGCCTACTTAATTCGAGGACTAGCAAAAACTGGTCAAGTGAGAGTTGGGTAGGATTACAAGTACCTAATCTCAAAAAAAAAAATCTATAGAACGATGTTAATATCCCTTAGTATTTCTTTTTTAGCTTTTAGATTGCGTCATCTAAAACGCAGCGATTACGTATTTTGAAAAAGCAAAGTAACAAAAAAAGTGCACAGGAATTGCACAGAAAATGATAATCTCGTAACGGGATGACGTAATATAAATTAGGAGACAGCAATCTTTGTAATTTTTCCTCTGTCAATTTCTATCGCTTTGCATTCGCAAGATCAGTAATAAGGCCCCCGGTCTTGCGCTGTTGCCATCCAATTCGTTCCTGCAGTTTTCTTGATAGTCCACAAATTGCTTTACCTTTAGGTCTGTTTTTGTACCAAGTCTTCCATTCAAGGACCACTCTGCTGCAAACTAAATTTACTTGGTTATGTATTCTGTGACTAATACTAATACTCAAGTAATGAAAATTCTATTGCCCTTTATTAAATGTATAATTGTATGTTGTACTAAAACATCGTGACACCAAGGCATTATTTTTAAAAGTATAAACACTTGTCCACAACATAAAACAATTATTTTCATAACTGTAAACACCTGCTTACTAAGAAAAAAGGTCATGACATTGAAAAGACAGATGACAAAGAGGTTTAATACGTGTGCCGTATCCGTATGTGAAACGTTTTATAATTTCGGTACGGAATTCCAAAAACAAGAAAAAAATTAGGAAGTAAATTAATCTCGACTGATAGAGTCTATTAGTATAAGTCAGAGATTATGTTTGAATAGATTAAAAACAAAACTATGATGTAATTTGTCTTCTCTATATTATACGGGCATTTGTACTTTAGGCTTTTGTACTTATGTTTAAGCTTGTGTGTTTTTTATACTTTAATTATTGAGTACTTGTGTAAACATGTAGTGTGTTAAAGAGACTTGGAAAGATATTTATGAAGGTTTTTTAAATTAATTTGTTGGATTTATATCTCCTAAATAGTAACACGGTTGTTCAAGATTTGTTGATATTTTTACGATTCTGTATTTGGCTTAATTCGTTGAGATTATATCGACTAATCCCCGATATTATTAGGATAATACTGCAATAAAAATCGAAAATATCTGATCGGATTTAAATATTATATATCTACACAAACTCCTTTTAAGGTGTAATGAAGTCGGCCAATTTATTAGTCTATTATAGTGTTTAAATATTAATTTTATGCATCATCGAGACAAGAACACAGACGTCGATCGTTAGATCATTGTGTGGTCACAACAAACAGGACTTTTTTGAGCTTGTAGATAATTTATTCAGAACATCGTTCGACGGTTAAGCATCCAATTTGTCACGGACAAGGCTGTGTTTAGTTTTACCAACCTTGAGTACTTTCCCGCTGGGATTGTGTGCGCTTGAATAATTGTTACATTTACTTACATACGATACACTCGCCGGCTCACGCAATACTCAGTCATTTTGATATTTAGACGTAATTGCTTTCATATAATGATCGATTTATCAAAACTTACACCTGTACCCGCGCTGGGGTCACGCTCTCCCTCGTGTAACGTGGATTCTGACCTCTATTAACTCTCCTCATACTTATTTAATCTAGAAATATGAATAATGTGCGCCCCGTATAACGTTACGTAAGCAATGCATGATTAAATAGTGTTTACGATTCAGCAAGTTCCAATAATTGAATCGCCTGGATGCAGATAATAATTTAATCATTATTCGATCGATTTTCTATTCGGATGATGTTATTATAGTAATACCAGTTTTGTTCAAGCGACGATTATCTAATAGACGTAACGAAATTGGTTCCGAAGGTCAGGGCTGGCAGTGGCTGGGCTACGATGGTGCGTAGACCAACGAAAGGTATTAAACATAAATATATGGCAACATTATGCGCAGGCATATGAATAGCTTATCTACCGCGTAAGAATGCCAATAGCGTGAGAACTGGCCGTGTCCACTTCCAAATTATTCTGAATACGTTCGATCCACGTCCTTGATGCGTGACCGGTTACTAAATCAGCGAACAATACAGTAGAACGTGTGTATTATTTTACTTCGCACGTATGTCTGCACCCAGACTACCTATTTATTATCTATAAAAATGTCCTATGGCAATCATACATGCAACACTTGCTTGGTGTATCATGTTTTTTCTCGAGTTTACTTGAAATATGAAGGACACTTTATAAGAGTTCTAGCTTGTAAGGGGAAACTGATTGAAATAGCAATACAAGTTTACTTTTAATAAATTACAAGTTCAATGACTTTTCCTATGACTTTACTTAATCAGATACAAATCGTAGAGGCAATCTATCGATTCAATTCAAATTGTCTTTTATTTATATCTTTGGTAAAGAATATAAATAATCGCGGTACAATCGTATGAGGAACAAACGGATATAGCACGTGAATCGAAGTTAAACGATTAAGACGAATAAGCCGTATCGAATTCGATTATGGCGGCGGGCGCTCGGCCGAGCTCCCGATGACAGAATCGAGAATGCGATTTAAGATTTTGAGAGGGCTATGTGTACGTATAATTAGCGGTGCGGAAGCCGGGTAGTTAGTGCGAGGGGCGGGTTGTCCTCGTAACGATAAATCATAAGTGCGCAGGAGTCGCTGGGCGGACGATGGGCGGAGCGAGTGATTTTTAAACGGTTTTTTGAGTTTCGCGACGGCCAATGCACGAGTAATTCGGGCATCCTTTTCTGGCGCCTCGATATGGCGACACTTTTTCGTTAATTAGGAGAACCATGATTACGACTAATTTTCCGGACAATGAACCCGTCGACAAAAAGTGGTATTCAATTAAAACAATACCTATCCAAAACGTAAGTTGTGAAAGCTTCATAAAAAGAATTCTTGGTCTCCGCCAGAAAGTATTTCTCGAATGAGAGATTCTTGCACACAGGCCGTAAAACGTTCGCTTCCCGATTTTTTGGGTGGCGTTGTCACCCTATGGCTACTAATTAATACCCCTGCGCCGGGAGCCAGCCCGCAGGTACGCTGCGCGCAGTGTTTGCGCTCGCATGCTGGTTTTTGTTCCGCACTGTCTCTATTGTTCTCTGTCGGATCACATGATGTCGCTCTTAATTCCTTCTCACTGCCTCATGAGCTCTGAATACTGATTGAAAGGCTAGTGACATATACAGCGAGTAGTTATAACTGCAATCATCTTCGAGACGTCTTTTCAATGGAAAAAAGACTTGTCCTTGTTTTGATTGTATTAATTGAGCTTATAAGAAATTAATTCGATGTTATTACGAACTAACTTGGCATAATCATCAAAGTCTAGTGCAGAAGACTCTATTAAGCTGTGCAGATGTCGTGGTAATGTGTTTACTGCTATTATTGTGTGTTAATATCGGTATTGATGAACTCGCAACTGGTATGTGATACTTCAATCATTTGTGAGTCGCTTCTACACTTAAACGTTGTTGTTCCGACGATATGCAGCGATTCATATTCTATGTCAATTAAATGCGGTGGTACATTTTTAATGAAACCGATGTTGGTACACGTACGTAGATGGAGCCGTGGCCGGGCCTATTTGTAACAAGTAGTTATAACTTGAAGGCTTATCGGCTCATCTCGTTTAAGCGCGTTTGAGTAATCTACGAGCCGTAGAACGTTTCGTTAACTCGATACGCAATAAATAAAAAGAACGGATCAAAATAAACATTCCCAACCCTGATAGAGATACAAAATATCATATTATTCGAAATGCGAGGCAATATTTAAAATGCTTCATAACAAGTAGTGATCACCTCGGGGGCGTTACTATCTACATATTTATACCAGATACAATTCAAAACCTGTTTCTTCTCGCCACTCGATTCTAACAAGAATTTGGACTCATACAAAAATAAATACTGTCCACGAAACATGAGAAAGGTAATATCGTCATATTAAAACATTTGCTAACTCAATTTTGGTCTAAAATAAAAGTTGGTAAGACACGTTTTCGGTTGACCGGTTGTGAGGTAGTTAGATCGAAACAATTCTGGAAATGAAAAGCTATATAGCAGTATTTATTATGACATCCGACAGTAAAGTACAAAATTGATTTTATCGAGGCTTACCAACATGCATAGTTTAAATTTCTCCACAGCTCTGTTAAAGCAGGCTGTACTAGGGTAATTACTTCCCTGCTATTAATTAAAATTTAATTTAGGTAACCGTGTTTGAGTAACGATATTGTAGGATGTAATATATGGTAGGTCTGAAACCATGCCAGTCAATTAAACTCGACTTTGGAAATACCTTCGCAGTCCATTCGGCAATAGACTGCTCTACTCTATTTGTTAGCGCAATAAAAACTCCTTACAAATTATCATTAAGGATAAATTAAAGCTTATTATATTTTTTGTTAAAGCTTTTAGCATTTTTTCCTACTTCGTTTTTGGAGATGTTTAATGAGGCAAAACCTCTGTAAATCATTTGATTATTCGCTAATTGAACTCGTTTAGTGCATTGTTTAACTAATTATCGATTTGTTATGCTGATTATTTTGTTAACATAAAATCAATGCAATGGTTGGATGATTTGAAGGTATACCGCGAGGACTGGCTCGAGGTGGCAGGACAGAAAGATGTAGAAGGATTTAAAGACACAATAGGACAGGAAAAAAAATCATTACAAATCCTGAGCTATCATTACAAATAAAATCTTTTTGCGAAATATTGATTAGTAAATACAAGTTAAAGATGTGCCATGATGTACAGGAAACATACATGTATCAATATTTAGAATAAGGAATTCTTTCGCAAGCGCCCAAGTTATAAAAATTAATAACCTATTGATACATTGTTACAGGCCCCAACAACAGCCTCTAACACTAACTTGATACCCGATACCAAAATGATTAATTCTAAGTTCAGTCAACTGTAACTTTTGTCAGTTGAACTGGTTCTAACTCGTATTCAAATGCAGCTAATATTATTAAATTGTAAATTAGCCTTCAGGATAGTGTGACGTGAAGTACACTGCGAGCTTTACGACAACGGCTAAACATAAGATAAGGGTGCGCTTTATTCGTCCCATGTCCCTTGAGTAATCGTTCCGATAGTTGCTATCTCTCCTTGTGAAGTCCGCGTGATTTTTACAGTCCCCACGAGGCATTAGCGTGATATTTATAGCGCAGACAAAGCGCGAAAATACGACACTTGTATTTATTATATTGATTGTAATATGAATTGTGTAGCGTTAGTGGATTCTAAGGGAATGGTCGCTGTGTTCGTGAAGGTCGTTGATACCTCTTTTATTAAGATTAATCATAATTATCGTTTTATTACACAGTACAGTTAAGCTACTGTATAAACCTGGTAAGGAAGTCTAAAAAAAACTTTTATCGTTATAGAATTTTCATATCGTAATATAACAATATTAGCAATTAAAACACCCATGTTGGTCAAAGATAAAGCATTACCTTATGGACTATGCTTAATAAAGCGAAAGTTAATTATACAAGGCTTTCATCTGGAAACTCAATTATTGTTAAGTACGCAATAGAGTCCCAATAAATCATTTAAGTTTACTCACACAAATTCCATAACTCATGCGTTATGTATTTTCAACATTTTGCCTTGGTACTAAAATGCGGGCTATTTTAGTGTATGGTGGACAATGCAGGCATAGCCGGGGCGCGCGGGCAGCGGGGCGCGGGGGGTGGCGGCGGGGCACGACGCGCGTACGCAGAAAAAAAGAGAAAATCCTCAATAGTCCTCCACGGCCCACACGCCAACCTATGGCCACTCAATCGTTCGTATTTCTCTAACGGAATACGGAAAACTCAGGAGACGAGCGTGCGACGAACGCACAATTTATATACACACCTATAATACTTCAATTTAGAAAAAAATAGGTATCAATCCGGGGAAAGTAGTTACCTACTAGTAATTTGGTTACGTTCATCCATATGTGTCAATCATTAATGATCACATACACAGTTCTGTAGATATCCATTGAATTTAATTCCTAGATTTTTCCATAACCAGTGGTAAACGGAAGGCAATCGTTGCATTTATATTGATAGTACTATAATATGCAAGTGAAAGAGCAATAAAACGACAAAAAAACCATAAATACATACCTACTGTGTACAACTGTCTCCTTAGCTTTCCGTGTTCCGTTTGGTTGAAGCAATGACACAGCGCTTACTCTCAAGTGATACTTCGATTCTTTAGGAGTTAACTTCGAGCCAGGCCCTAGCTAACGAGTAATGATTGACTTGAGTATTTTCAAGTACATAAACCCGACGCCTTAATGATTTATAATGATTTTGATGCAGAAACAATAAACAAAGTCGGTCCGGATTTTTCTTTTGCCGTTCATTGAGGGTATCTTCAGAGACTCTACAAGATTATGTTTGTTTATCTTTGGTGGTCTAAAAGTAACTTCTTAGTATTTTTTTTGTGATTAGTTGGGTACTTGAGAAATGTAGGTTTTTTTATTTGAAAGTATTTTTACCCCCTGGTATCAAAAAAAGTTTTAAAGTTTTGAATCTTATAATTAACATTTAGGAGTTGTGTATATTTCCTTAATAAGGTTTAATTTGTTGCTTTAAACAAAAAAAAAACTGTTGAACTTGGAAATTAAATTAAGGCCATAAGTCCAGAATTAAGCCAGACGATAATATTAAAGATTTCTGAAGAATATACAAAGGTTGGATTTTCAAATAAAACTTTTTAATGACTTAATTGTGAGAGAATTGTTTCCAGACTTTTCTCTATTACTTTTATGTCTCAGTCTGCAAGGCGACTACAATGTAAGCCCCATTATTAGTAATATTTTCTGCATTATTCTAAAATACCGCGAATCTAATTTGAAATTATTCGCAATTAGCATACATAATCTCATCGCTTACTGCGTGGGAGAACCGTCTGGTATACAGGATCGAAGTTTAGAGTGAAAACTCAAGATACCCGGGATTAATCTTAAATTTTATATATTTTTTATTGTAAGCAGTTTCCGGCATTATAACCGGCAAAGGATTAGACTCAACGGAGTTATAAACACTGCAGTATTTTTCTCGTTTCCTTGAACGTAACAGTTGCGCTGTTTTTAAGTGTTTTTGTCGTTATATGACAGAAAAAAATAAAAAATTGAATAATTCACTGGTCGAATATATCTAATTTGAAATTTTGAACGAAAAATTAGATATAAAGAAAAAGGAAAGACCAAAAAAGTCGTATAGCAGGGCAACTATAAGTAGGAATGACGCCTTTAAAACAGGTAAACTCATTTAAATTTCGAATTGTCTCCGATCAGGAAAGTCATGCACGTCTCGCCTAATTATTCGAAGTCACATGTTCATCAAACAAACATTCAAATTTGGAACAGTCGAGACACACCCACGCGTCGAACGCAATGTTTTTCCACATTCAATTCAAATAAGGCTGAACTTGAATGCTTTGTCCATTTGTCTAAAAAAAACAGTATTGGTATGTGGTGATCATTATTTAAATTCATGAGAAGTGAAAATGGACCACTGGTTTTTAATTTAGTGATTAAGGTATGCAGATAATGTTAGTAGTAGCTTAATTTGGACCATATTAAGTACTAATCAGGCAAATGTCACAAGTAGAACATCAAAAGTGAAGGATTCCGACGTATTGAGATCCTCCTTCCTTTTTGAAGTCGGTTAAAAAGCCTGTGTTTATACTACGAAAATCTAAACCAATTTTAATTATTTATTTGTTAAGCTTCAGATTAAATTATAGTAAAATAAATCACTACATTCACGCCATTTTATCTAAGTTGCGTTAAGATTTGAACCGTGCCATATAACTTAATGCAAAATATGTTGTAATAGAGATTATGTACCTTATCAAGAATGCAAATTAGTTTTCATTTAACGACGACTATATCTGGCTGAGCACAAAATCATTATATTTTATTATTATTTTAGCACCTACATGCCCTATGCATTGAAATTTGTACATAGTTTATTGTTAAATCGAACATTAACATAAGCTATTAATAAATCCAACGATTGGTTAACTTTACTAAAGCTTTATTATTTTTACTACTGATAAATGTTTTGCTATATGTAGTAGAGAAGACCATCTATGTCTTTTAACTAACCGATAGACCTATTGACTGTTGCTCATGTATTGTAGATATAAGGCTTTATCTAACAAAGTTTAACACTTACAATAGCATACTTTTTATAAAGAGTCCGCATTGTTCAAAGTCATTTAAGCCCGGATAACGCTAGAGGATTACCGGCTTAATAATCACAATGTAAAAATGTCTAGCAGTAAAAGGATAGGGACACGATTATACGCACATACGCCTAAAGTATTGTCCTCACAATACATCGGCTGCACGACGTACGACTCAATGCCTTTCAAGTCAGATTAAGTTAGGAAAGGCACATTATTAATAACGGCCAATAACTTAACTGCCGCTTGAAATATCGAAGTTACTTTTGCTTAAGCGACACTCATATATTATGTGAACTAAGAATATGTTTCCGGATCGAGAGGGGTTTTGTCATTGGTTCTCAAGTGGGATTATTTTATTTTGTAAGCGTCAATTGTAATGTATACAATTATTTATTTATGGCCACGCTATTTACCTACATTGAAGATTGTTTATTTTATGGCACTGGCATTGTGGTAACGATTATATACGTGTAACGTACGACTAAGCCTTGTCAGGTATTATAATTAATTACGGAATTGATTCAGTGCTTCTGACGAACCATATTCGCAGTAACGTTTGTCAAACAAATGTGCTCAAAACTTCTCATGTAAAAACAGCAAAAAATAACGTCTAAAGTATTCACTGTCGTCATTTTGAAGTCGTGGAAGTTGAGCAGTGTGAATAATAAATTGAATGCAGCCAACAAAAAATACGTTGATTTTATATAATGGCGCTTGTAAAGTTGCATTTGGACAAATGTGTAGGAACATGCCTGACAAGGGTCGTGAATACTTTTAAATGTTTTGTGAAACAACATTAAAACAAGCACCCAAATTATGTTATAATATGAACATAAAAACCTTTTAAACATTAAGTTTTTGTACAAAAAGTTTAAAGCGAGATACACAATAACATATGATCTTTTAACAACAATCACTTTAGCTCTGTTTAGGTAGTTTCATCTATTAGCCACACATTTAAGAAATAAGTATCATTCTCAAATTACGAACACGTTTCAATTACTTTGCACATTTGCCGAGGTAATGAACTTAACACTTTACGTCCAGTATTTAACAAATAGTAAGAAAGCGTGAATAAGCGCAGCGGAGACTGAACAACGCCTGTAGAACCGCGTAGACAAAGTGGTAACACTTTGTATATTTCAATCTGGAAACGATGCACTAGTCAAACGAGCCGATTTATCTTGGCAACAAAAGCAAAGTAGATAAATATATTTATGGAGCAGGCAACATATCGTCGGGAGGTTGTTACCAGGTTTATCTTCACTTCGGCTTAATGCTCCGTTCGGCCTCGGAAAAGCTTTTAAAAGGTTCGCTCATCCCTCGAGCGACGAAAGCTCATATTGTGATACAAGGCTTCACGTGTTATACTTTTTTATTTATAAGTTTTACTTCGCTTGTGAATGCTCTCGCATTCCTGTAAGTGAATGGTTAGCGGCTCCGCATCATGATTTCGCTTACCTAAGTATCGCACCGGTGTTCTATAAGTAGCCGCCTTAAACGTTGATGACTCGGGAATAATTCCCGCGTTATAGATGAGTAAGGAGATTTCATACAGTACAGTGTAATTTAAATATTATTATAAAGAAGGTTGTTATTTCTCGTTCATTTTTATGGCTCTATTTAGATATCAATACTTCTCTTACTTCATATATGTTTATTATACTTTGTTACAAGAAACAGGTCTTTAAATTTATTGTTCATATCAATTGTTGCAACATTTGACAATACTAAAACAATCTACCTACATCACTATTTGTTCTCTAGACAGCTTTTAACCTCTAATCCTACAAATGTTTTATAAAGCAAAGCAGAAATACGTTCCATTTGCCTGTTTACGGGTATCATAAGCTAATATTTTCGTATTATACGACCAGCATCGCACACATAAAATTTAATCTCTCACTTAACACTGTTACCGTGGGTTGCTTGATGTGCTTCCAGTATAATCTTCTTCGCCGACAGTAAAAGTAACTTGTGAATAATAAAGAAATCTGTAATATCTGATCTACTAAATATTCTATGAATTGCATTGCGTATTGTAAATAAATAAATATTCCACGTCTTTCACTTACAGCTTTCAGCTTGTATTATGAGTACTAGATAACTGATAAACATATTTAAATACTTCTAAATTATTACATGTAATGGATAAATTACACCCAAATACAGAATAAATGATCGTGTTCATTACACAAACATTTGGGGATCGAACCAACGACCTCTGGTATAGCAGTTAGGGCCACTAACCACTAAACCAAGCCAGTCAAAATTGTCATTGCTCAATGATATAGAACCTTTTTTGTTTCGGTCGGTACTTGTCTACTTATTTTACAGCTTTTTAACAGTCGTTAAGTTAAAAAAAAAATGTTTTTTTCCACTTAACAGTGAGGGAGAGCGCATGACAGTTACTGTTAATATAATTATGTGTCATAAAATATTTATGCATCTAGTTCTAATAGCTAAGGTTATCATACTTCACTTCAATCATCACTCGAACGGTATTTTTGCGCCTTATGACGACGGTGAATAAAACGTCGTGTTTATTTCCAATGACATTCTTCGTAGAATAACCAGGGATTTTATTCATTTTATCGTCTCTCCGGTGTGATGCAGGTTAAAACAGTTTGTTTCAGTAGATTCGCAAGTAATACCTGTTTCCTAAGTTGTTTAATACACCCACAGGAAGATGTTTATTGTTGGCAGTTTAGTCACACAGCACAAACTGCTAAAGTTTGCTCTATTTTCTGCAAAACGATTTTAGTCAGGATTTTGAAGTCACGTGGTTTGTATAAAATTAAATAATACAGGTCAGAGTAAAGTCGTTGGCGAAATAAAATAGATCGTTTAAGTGTGTTGTGTCTACTTGAGTTTGCTTTTTATGTAACTTTAAAGGTAGCGTGTTTAATACGGTGATGGTAGGTGTCCTGGTTGCGCAGTTTACGACGGGCTTAAACCGTCGCCGGTCAAGATGTAACAATTCGCTTTGGACTTTGTCGGCCGTCCAACGAAGTCTC
Source organism: Chrysodeixis includens (assembly GCA_941860345.1). Classification (NCBI taxonomy): domain Eukaryota; kingdom Metazoa; phylum Arthropoda; class Insecta; order Lepidoptera; family Noctuidae; genus Chrysodeixis; species Chrysodeixis includens. Next base: position 5,746,563 of record OW796096.1, on the reverse strand, counting down.
TTCTCATGTTCCTACAACGTACCAAACTTTACTTTTTTACTCTCAGATTTATTGAGGCAAATATTAAGCCGGAAATACTCGCTTAGATAACGATGGCGGTACTTATAATCTTATACCATAGATTTATAGAGTTTGATAAGGCAGGATCACCAAATCGTGACCTCTTTGTTTCTGAACTCCGTTATACACTCAATAACTTTGTGAACCAGTAATGCCTTCAGATGTTTTGTTAAGTGTAGTTTGAATTTATTAATCGAAATATTGTTTAAAGATTCGAATGAATTGAGAAATCAAACTTAAATTTAAGACATGTTCGATTGAATAAAATTAAAGATGGCTGTTATGAGCTTACGTTTATTTTTCACAGCAGTTAATGACGAGAAACGAAACTTAATTAAAATTAATTTAATCCTTATTAATTCATTAAAACGTTTTACGCTTTATTCCTTTAGATAAGTTGAGGTTTTAAGAGATTGTATTTTTATAGAATATTGCTCAAGTGATTCATTACATGCTTTTTGTTTTGATTGGCACAACACACTTACAGGCCAGGTTGAATGCTAATCATCGGATTATCTCAACTATTTATCTAAAACTTAAAAAAAAACCTGTAGCGTTTTTATCACGTAATTTTACGATTTCTGAACAAATTCAATTTTATTTGATTATTACGATTATGAGATATAATTTCAAGGTTCGCGACTAATCCGATTGAAATGTTTTTTTTTGTATAATTTATGAAACTGGTTTTGATATTGATTGTATGGAATCATGTCTTGTAGCAGTGACAGTGGTGTTTTCGAATGCGATAGGCGCCATGCAAGGTTACTGGCTATTCACTATGCGGTCTTGCCACATAGGGCTGCCACATAAACAATGAACTAACTACCAGCAAACCTCGCAATTCTAGACATTTATTTAAATATGTATATACATTTAAAGTGTTATTTCTTCTTCGCCTTCCGTTCTTAAAAAAATATTATAGATAAAAGACAGTAAAAGTAAACAATTCCATGATGTGGATTTTTTATAAGACTTTATTTCACCCGAGCATCGCAAAACGATGGTTATGTTGTTCAAAGACGTCATTAAATCTTACTTTTTTGAGTAAGATAAAATGAAAAAAAGGGGTCAAATTTTAACGCTAGACTAAAGGACTTATTAAAGAAAAACTCTGATTAAAAAGTTGCTAAATGGAATAAAGTCACACTTTTAAAATGTCACTTAGCAAAACAGCCCTTCTTACATACGACCGTAAAACTGAACAAAAATTTTAACAACTATGTACCGCATGCGCTATGCATCATAGCAAACAATTGAACTCGTAATAATTTACATCCCTACAGAATGCAAAACAAAATTAATAGAAGTCAGATACATTAGCACAAAGGGTATTTGCTAATATTATTTAATAGCTCGGTTGCCTATAATTTGCGTTATGTATCTCAGTAGATTTATAGACACTAGGATCGGCGCCGGCGATTTGAATGGCGGCGTGTGATTGGCGGACGCCGGGTGCAGCGCAGGCGCGTGTATTTAGGTCACCGCGCCGCGTGGGCCTAGTCTAGCAACAGCTTTTATAACAGCCCTGCATAAAACGATTGCGAACCTTATGTTAGTAATTATGTACCAACGCACAATTACATAATGTCATTATTATGCCTTTATGATTCATATCTATTGTATAGTGGAATATGGTCGGCTACCAACGAGATACTTGAGTTTGAATGTTTTCTAATCCTTATTTACTCTTTTGTTTTATTGAAATATGTAGGGTGGTAAAACCACTCCTTCCTTGTTTTTTTTTTCTAAAGCCAATAGAAACATGATTGTCCACAAAAAACTTAACAGTTTGAAGAGCTGCCTAAAGAGTTTTCATATAGTTTAAATGCTGGAATTTACCTGTATTTTATATAAGCTAAAAAGATAACGATGACATAAAGCAGGATGTAATAACCGTCTTACTATACAGGGATTATTTTATAGCCGTTTGCTAGTAAACTCTTCCTTTTACTTTAAGTATAATATACTATAAAATAAAATAATATTAAACACATTTTAGCACTTAGCACTAAATTAGCAACTTAGGTGTACGGTGTAAATTATTCAGCTATTGTATGATGTATTTAAACAAAAACAATTCCGTAAGAGTTTCTGCAAAGGAAAGCGTCAGCTTTAAAAATGACTTACGACCGGCTCCAGCTTAAAATTCCTATTCAATGAATGTTTCGGTAAAGCGTAAATTAGATTTACGTGGCGGACGCCTGATTCATTCCATCTAAAGGCTATAAAATCTAAACTTAAAAAGGGGATTTCTGGAAAAGTGCAAGGGACTGAAATAATCATAGGAGGTCTGAGCACAATAGGGCTAGCTCGTCTCAGCTCGGAGGGCACGTATGCTCGTAAATACGACGTCCCTTATTATTAGCAGCCATTGTTCGGGATTGCTCGCGTACAGTCGCCAGCGGCCGTGGACGCGCCGAGCTTGTCACATGAGCCCCTTTGCTTTTGGACATTTAAAAACATGGCATGTAATTTATTTTCATAATTCATGTCCGTGTTAGTTGACAACAAAACCCATACGACTTAACTAAGTGATAGTTATAGATCATTACTAATAAATCACTCGTTATGTTCCGAGTACGCGTTAAGTACTGAGCGAAGGCTATTCTTCGACGTTTCATTCAGTCGTAATAGATTTAGATAAAATGGTGGATGGAGTTTTATTGGTGGCGACTGTACTTCTAGCTCGACGTCGGATATCCGACACTCGTAGCTTTAATATGCAGCCCTGGTTCGCCCGACCATTGCACAATTCAATCCTAAATAAACGCAATCCCGCCATAATTAGCTATGGAACTGATGAATTCACGAACCGCCATTAAAAATTCTGAACACAGCTTAATTAAAAATTGTGTTTATTAAAGCGCATTCCGATTTCGATAGATGTTAAAAATCGACATTGTAGTATAGGTGGGTTGAGTGAGTAACGGCATTTATCTCAGGTAGAGTCGGTGCATGAGCTTGTGGGACGCCAAAATTCGAATCATTCATCTTATAATCTGACGTGTTCTATTGTGGTCGGCGCTGGTATGGGTTTAGTGGGAGGCCGGCTTGAGTTACTACGAATATTTATTGTTGTACAACATATGGTTTCGTATGTCTATATAAAAACTGATAATTTACCTGAATGCTTTTAAATACTGTCATTTAGACCATCGCCTTTATCAAATGTTTTTTTGTTCTGCTGCTCCACGAATCATGTTTCGGTAGTCGTTGTTTTTGGGTTGTTATTACATGTTTAAGACATAAAAATAATATACTAAACATATATTATTAATAAAATGCAGATTTGAGTAGTAAAAACTGATAGGTTACATTAAATACAAGCTGTAGAACGATGATAAGATTTAATTAAACGAAATCACAGCAACTACTAGATAACGTGAAAAGATTATTATTATTATCTAAACGTTTCAATATTTACTTAGGTATTTACGCGCAAGTTTTATTGCTACGAGGCTAGAAAACGCTGTACAAACAGGTGCTGAGATAACGAGAACAGAATTATTGTACAAACATTTAAATAAAAATTCTAAAAACGCTTTGCGGCAGCCATTAAAGGGCACTCGATTAGAGCCCGAGCAGTAAGAGAGGCTTTTTAACATCGATCCATCAGACACTGGCCGCAGATAAGGGCATATACCTGTCACAGTAATAAGTATTAAAGCTTGATTCATACAAAAAAATAAAAAATAACTTGTAATGGTTTGGGTTCCGCGGCCGATCGTGTATTGATTAATACGTTACAAGGTCCGTGTATTTATTGGATCTACCTAGACAACAAATTGCTGTGCATAATAACATTAATTTGATTAAATACTATAATTTATGTATGTGTTATAACTTATTAATTAATGTATTAATTAGGAAAGTTAATGTTCTCATTTTAATTCGAACTTAAAAGAAATTGCCATAGAGTTTAGAATAATAGTACGTTAGATAAACTCTTAATAAGTATACACTTAAGTTGGAGAGTCTAAACATACGTAAGCCTACAATTATATGATTGTGTTTCTAAAAATAAAACGGTATTCGTATTAACTGTCATAAGGACCGGTTCTTGCCACCTTTTCAATGCACCTGAGTAGATTCTCGCGGTATGTTCGTTACATTTCTACGTAAATTCTTTACTTATCTTCAAGCTGCTTTTCCTCAAAACGGTGAGCAGAAAGCTAGGTACAACATACTTTAGATAAAAAATAGTTTATGAGATTATAAAAAGTTTTTATACCATTTTTAAATTTATCATATTATTTTATGTATTGGTGTTTGTTCATATGGATTATATTATGACGTTTTATTACTCAAAGGTGTTAAAATACATTTTTTCATATCGCCGGATTACACAAAGTAGTCTATTTTTCTATGAATAGTATTATAAACTTAGTATATGTTCTTGAATTGAAGCAATATTGAAGAAAATATAATATTATACTTTTAGTATAATATCTATTTAAAGGAAGTTTTGTTGAAGTTTAATTAGAAAGGCATTAATAATTTATAGGGTTGTGTACGTTGATCGAAGTTATGAAAAGGGACAACTACATCCCACGCACACTTAGGAACTATCATTCTCTTGGTAAACCATAGAGAGTACGTGTTTGATCATAAGTGTCAGAGGCTAGGACATTTATTGAGACACAGAGACTATTCAGACTAAATGTCAAAGTTGGAACAAAGGCTCTTGCTAGAAAGCCTTCGACAAACTATTTGTATCAAAGCGTAGTTCTTTGTAAAGGCGTCTATCTGAACTATCTTATATCTATCTTTTCTCCTCAAGTGAAGCTAAAAGGCTTTTTTATATGTCGACAGTGCTAAAGAAGGTTTTCGACGTCAATGCTGTAGTGTAAACTGTAACTGTTGATCCACTAAAACGAAATTCTTTGTCGACATTTGAAAGTAACTGTCCCAAAATGTGTATGTGGCAAGATACGAATCTTAAGTAAAAAGCTGCACCGCAACTAATGTATGTTGTTGATACATGTTACCAGATAAATGTATCTGACAAGTGGGGGGACTACTTGAATGAAACGCCCCAATTACTCCTCTTAATATATTGAGCCGACATCTAAAGCTGTATGGTGTAATCATTTCTAAGCTTCTAGTTTAATTTCTGCTCTACATTTTTTTTATCAAACTTGAGACTTAAAAGATGTATGTTTGTTGTGTGTAGATGAAGTTTCGGAAGTGACAATCCATATAAATAAAATAAAATGAAATTATTATGTAGTTGTCGGTCACCGGGGACCGACGTTGCACTAAAATGCTTGTCTCAATAAAATTAATACAAAAAAAATGGAAAAAAAACTCTACACATATTGCATGCATTTTATTATTTTACACCTTAATAAACACGTTGGAAAATCTATTTATACCATAATTACTAATTAGCAAGTGGCAATTTAATACGGCCAATTGACACGCTATCCTTAACGAATCGAGATGTTTATGTATCGCTCCTATGAATATACGATAAGTACTTGTTATAAGAAGAAGCAATTATGGATAAAAGTAAACCCTGCACATGTGATCAAATTTCATTAAAGATACCACTATCTACACCAACGATATGATATTAACTAGAATGACTCGCACATTTTCGCATTCGCAGCATTAGTCCAATGCGAAATAAAATTTCTTTGCATAATTAGTAAAACATCATATTGTGTATAACGCGTATTACCATAAGGAGACTTAAATTTATTATTGCCATCAAAATAATACGAGTAATAATAGTTTTACAATCCAAGTTTTACTGGACAGTTTGGTATCTATGGTCGTAAACTTGAAATTGCCTAATGAATAACACGGGATTAAGTTTAATGGCAACGTTACAACTCTTGTCATTTGTGAGATTTTTATAATTATAAATTATTATAAAACTAGTGATCACCCGCGGCTCTTTCCCAACAGACGTTAATTTTATTACGACGCCCGGCTGAACGCATTGTTGGTATTTAATGCCTTACATATGGAAATTTAAAGTTTACAGTTTTAATATAAGGGGTTTCATCAAGTCAGTGACAATATTCTAAATGTTTGTTCATTTTGAATGCTCAATCACCCTAAGGGAATCATTTCGGGTTTCGCTGCGTCGCTTGAGGTTCCCAGTTTAATTGATATCGCTAACTAATCACATTGTGCAATCACCGCTACGTTTAGCATGAACATGAGAACATTATGTTCGTATGTTTTTGTATTACCTTTTTCGCCAGTAATTACGAACGGTGAACATTAAAGTTTTGCTGGACCACGGCAGCGAATATAAATCGGGTGTTTCATGAAATATCGAGTCGCAGCCGTGGGCTACGCGGCACGAACGCGTCGCCGCCCTTATCTCTGTCGATACGATTTTATACGATATTCGATTTTTCTTTTTCTGACTTTTATGGATCGGTTGTTCGCGGTGTATCGATAATTCGAGATCGGTCTTTTATGTTATAATTTCTATACAGGTAGCGACGCTCGCTCTGCTTCGCTCCCGGTGGTTTCTAAAACACAACACTGTAACATTGATTTGTGCCGTACTAATAAGCGCCCAGCTTTGGCACTATTCCAATGTTCTCAAGTGTTTCAGAACTCGCTCGGGTTACGATGGATCCTTTTTCCTATAAAAAGCGTTAAGCCATATAAACCGGTTGCAAACCGCGTTCTCACAACGTACGGCCGCTTCATAACTGGCTACTTTATGCTATTGTAATGATCTAGGAGCTGCTACTGCCCACAAAAACACTCGCATTGTCTCTAGACTTGTTACCGTATACAGCTATGTATTTTATCACTTCGCGCGTCCACATCAACACTTCCGAGAAAAAACTAAAAAGTCGCCGAGTTTTTCTCTCTTCAACTTTTTTCTGAGACGTCGAGCGTCGAGCGTATGCTACGTAAATACGGACGAACTGTGACAGTTTTCATACCTCCACACTATTTGTTTAGGGACCAATGGTCCGTGTACTGAACACCTTGTAAAGATAATCTACATGTGCATACATAATCGTTAAAACTAATAGTAAGCAACAACTATTTCACGGTGCGGTTGGTTAATGAGCATAAAAAATGGAGATGCTGCTTATGAATTCCTGTTGTGTACACAGTTTTCGAAAAAGTTTCGCAGACGAATTATTCATAATGAGTATCTCAGAGTAAAATGATTTCAAAGAATTTTATGACTTATGGCCATATTATTACGACACTTTTCTGGTTGGCGAATGTAGCGCCCATGTTCGGAATTTATATAACGTATCGCTTTAAAATTTTAAAAAATACCGTGTTTGTTGCTCGAGGGTTGAGGGTATCGATTGAGTTTATGATGGGTATTTTTTATTATATTATGTTAATTCACTAAATATGTAGTTACACGGTTATGATTGCATGTATGAAAGTATTATTAAGAACGAGAAGAACATCTGGGATATATTTTATGTGAATCGCCTAACTCCGTTAGGATTCTGATGGGCAAAATATTACTGGAGTCTGATGTTCGAATAAAAAAACAAAAGTTGAAGTGGTTCTGCAACTCAAATAGCTGGTTTCCTTTCATTTATTTAATATCAGTTAACTTTCATCTTCTCCACATGGTTTTGCTCTCATCGGGGGAAGCCCGAATTGTGCCTACTTTTGTTTTTATTCTTTCCAAATGTGTTTCAGGGCTATTTCAGTCGAATAGAGAATACATCGAACTCTTATCCATTCAAATAAAATCTAATTTGACTGTGTCAGCGGGGTTTGTAACAAAAAGGTCCATTCTACAGCAACACGTCAATTTGTTTCTAAGTTGACGTGTTAGAGCCACATTGACGTTTCGCCCGGAATCAAGATCGGAGGATTCGCAAAAAACGTTTTACCAGGAGTCGGTATCAAAAATAAATGAAAACCTTTATCACGGGTAGTGTCGGCGTTTGTTGTCGTGTCATAACTTGTCGCGGCGAGGTTCGTTACACGCCTGTAACGTGACACGACAAGCAACCGGACACCTCGTTGCGTGTTGCATGCGTGTGGTGGGCGGTATCCCCCCGGCTCCCTACAAAATACAACAATAACAAACCAATAATGCTACCTTATGTCCGTACAATATTAGCAACAGATCTGTTCCACGCAGCGGGGATAGCGGAATAATCTGCGTAAATAACAAAGGTCACGGGGCTGCAGGACGGCAGGACGGGACTCGCGGTGTCAGTTACAAATTACATTCCACACCGTTCAGACGTCAATAATGTTCTCGATAAAGTAGCGTAGCACACGTAAACCGACATTAACGTTGATGTAAGTGCTAAGCCAATTGTGGAGTTCCTGTTTTACAGATAATCACACCTAGCGAGCAAAGAAATACTTTTACTTCAGTCGACTCTGCGTCCAATACTGTGACGACTAAATACGACGTGTCCGCATAGAAACTGCTCATTTTGTTGATACAAGTAGACCTAAACTGTCATAATCTCATACTGTATTTGCATAATAAGGCAATACATTAGGATTAATTGGCATATCTGTTTAAATTTAAAAACTGTCAAACAGTCATAAATATTATTCCAAGATTTTTCACATTAAGTTGGATTTTTCATTATAAGGGAAATAGCTAGATTAATAAAGGTGTTTATTATTGCGTGAGCGCAATAACTGTAAACCGAATAAAAGGTTTTTTAATCTCCAAGTCATGCAAAAGAAACTTCGAAGCTTTATAAAATGTCATTAAAACATGTTTACGACGCCTTGTTACAGGTGACCAATTGAAATGACAAAATAATAATAGGTTGTTAATATAAATCTTATAAACTACTGCAAAAAGTCTAGTTTTAAAGTTGACTATGGAACTCAACAGAAACCCAATTTTTACACGAAAATGTGTTTCTCATTTCATCTCATCAACATGAAATACTGGAATATATTTAATAGAGAAATATAAATTCAAAAGATTTACAAAGTTTTGTAACTATGCATCTTCTTTACCAAATGATATATCGCAAACAAGTAGATATCATGTATCAATTATAAACGACTGCTGATAAATACCTATTTTTGATGATTTATGTTTATAAATAATTCGTTGAATACATTACCGCTATTAACACATATATTAACTTCATGCAAATCTTTGAAGCTTAAAAGCTTATTCGTACGACAAAAAATTATACGTAGCAGAAAAACTAAAATAACCTTTCCATATAGTAAAAATGTATTGGGTACAGGATATAAATATTTTATTGCCCAATATTTTGTTGTCAGCCTACGTGGCTTGATCTACGCATGATCCTGTGAGATCAACGACCAGTCATTGTATCAATTTAGTTGTCAACCAAACAAATCGATGTATCCTGACCTGGCAAAACTGTAAGCATTCGCGAACCGCTCGCTCGCATCGTAAATTTATTTTAATAATAGTGCGTGAACTTGTTCTTACCTCAGGGCTATAATTTTTCATTTATTTATTGATATCTAATTATTTAAACTATCCTTAAAAATAATACAACATAACCTTCTAATCGTATCGTTCTGCCCCCGTTCCTAAATCTACCATGCGGCGGAATGCCGGAGAACGAGTTTTGTATCCGTCCCGCTCGTTTCTACGTTATGGCTATTTCCGTCCTTGTCGGGCGCTTGTCATTTTCTATAAGTTTTTCTAACATTCTCCGCTTGCACCGCCCCCTCTATTTCGGACAAACGCCTGTCTTATGAGCGATAACTTTTGTTTGTTCAACAGTTATGACTATTGTTTGACACACCGATGCTTGTTACGCTCGGTTTGAGTGTTTGCTCTCTTAATGAAGCTCTCTTACCTCATCCTTATTATGACTCTTTGCTTTTTCAAATATGCGTTTAATCATTTGTTACGAAACTGCAACAGATATAAACTATTGAGTTTTAGTGTTTGTTAACGTGCTGACAGTTTACTCGTGCACACATTCAGTGTTTATACAATTAGTAGGAGATTGTAACTTTGATGAACTTAAATTAAAGCTCACTTGATAATATTGGAGCCAATAAAATACGACAATATTGAAAATGTTCTTTGACCGCGGCTAAAATCTTAATCTAAGCATGCCACGCACACCGGCTGCTTAATGCTAACGAGTTACAAATTAAAAGAGACCGAGACGTGTGCCAAAGGTAACTTTATGGGCTTCGCATGTCTTATATCAATAAATTATTAACTACGCTCCTTGTTTGATTTTACATTCATACTTATTATTACTTACCTTAAAGTAGACTTTAGCCCCTTTGTTTATAGTCTAAAATTGTGTACGAAACATTTGAGTGGAGACTTTGGAACCTAACCCTTATGACACGGCATTAATGTTCAGTTTGTAGTGACATAGGTGGGGATGAGCATGTACAAATAGTAGCAAGTAAGTAGGTATTTCAGCGTAAGCGAGGAGAGGCGAGAATCTTTAGTTTTAATTAATACGCTGAATCTAGGACCGGGTATTCGCAATTTTCAATTAGTCGTCGGCGCCAGTAGCATGTTTTGAGCTATGTGATTTAATGGGATCCCGTATTTCCCATACAATTTATTGGTGAACTGCAAGTTTCGTTGGGAGTGGGGTCAATACCTGGCTCAGTCATATTACTGGCGCACTAACAATCAGAGAGTGGTCATGCGATAGCTTATAATGAATATTTCATTGTAGGACGGCGCCTTTTGCCCGTTGGATAGTGTACCGCCAACGTTTGCCAGTGTATTGGTACCTAGTTATGAGTCATAGGTCATTAAAATTAATAGTTTTCAGCAAAGGCCTCGACTTAACCATATGCTTAGGTCGGTGTAGAGCTTAATGCGTAAACCGTTATCTAACATAGTTTATCCTTAAAGCTTTGGTGTTTAATCAAAAATTGTTATTTTTTGAGAATACCGCAATTTTATTTGTAGACGATTGTTCGTTTAACTCTTGTGTATTTTCCCATGTCGAGATCGTAAGAGCTTTTAGAACTTTAACAAAGCGTTTGATAATACAACTATTTTCACTCTTTTACAAAAACGGCAAAAAACAGTAAAAGTAAAAAAGACAAAAGAAAAAGATATACTTGTCAATTTACGATGAGGTTTCCAAGTAGTTATAAAGTTTTACAGAGAGTGGTCAGCGCGCGTCAGTGCCCATACAGAGTCACGAGTTCACGTTCCCCTGATGTTATTCTCACGACTTTTCTCACTATTTGACACCAAATAATAATTATCGCGTCGCTTTTCAAATATCTCGTGTCAAATAGATCGCCTACACTTACTAAATAAACTGAAATAACAAAGTGTGAGATAGTTGATGCAACAAGAACTCTATTTGACTGTTCAATAAGAAAACAGAGTTAGTGTAGAGCAAATCACTGCTCTACATATTGCTTACCCATACATATTATGCTAATAAGTTCTTAGACAATAAATTTGAACATTTGGTGTCGTTAACCAGACGGTTATCGCATTATGAAAGACCCAGATGTTTTTACAATGTGAAGGATAATCTCAGTATCATTTTAGTTGGACCAACTTTAAGATAGAGCTATGTGTGATTACGTTGCAATCGATATGTGTATTTAAATATATTATAAATATGTTTTTAATTCTATTAAAAACAAGACACGTCAAAGTGCACCTACTTATCATCGTTGCCTTTGCTGGATCTGTTTATGTCCACTTTGAACCTTCGCAAAGTCTAAAAAACCGGTCAAATAGAGATATTTTGCGCTCATAGGCACTTCAAGTCGATCTACTTTAGTCTTTTTCTGAGGACATTATCAGTCTTGATATATACATTTGATGATACTGGTCCATAATAATATAGGCCGTAAGAAAAACGTCCAACAAGTACCTTGACCAAACAGGATCACAATATTTATACGCTTATAATAGATAAATTGTTTAATTGGCGCTAATCGTATGTACATATTTAGTTGTATTGTAAATTCAATCCAAAATATATGATGTCGTTGAACTTGTGGACAAGTGGGAAGAAAAGCAATAAACATTTTTATAGTCTAACCAGCCTATTCCTTCGGATTTGGTTTACGGTTTTCTTCTCGCTATTGCGTAACTAACGTCAAGAGCTTGGCTGTTGATTATGGCATTTATAAAGTTGTTTGTTTATGTGCCTCTATTTCGGCGATCAGCCTTACTAATGCCCCGTAGCGATCTGAATCAAATAAAACGTGCCGACACGCTTCGGCAACGCAGCTACTTTTCAGTGTTAATGTAATAAAACTGTCTATAAGTACTCAGATGCTATAGTAACGTAACGTGCAAAGTTGTGCGCTGTCGGCTTGAATTAGTAGAAATTTTCTACGTTCCTACCGAGCATGGCGTTTAGCCTCAATACAGCGACCGACGCCTTTACCTACCAATCAACAACATAATGACCGTCTAATCAAAAGTAAGGCATTAATTTATTTAACTCGAGTAAACCAGTAGTTAAAGCCGATTTAACGCGGTAAGTCGCAGATTCACAGCGGGCACGAGGAGAGAGGCTTCCGGCGTGCGCATGCGCTTTCACGACACCACGCTCTGCCAATCGCCTTTTATGCGTGATCGTAAATTTCACGACACGTTACTTTATTATTAAATTATTTAACATGAAATAATGGCTAAGCAGTGAATGAAGACAATGGTTTAGCCATATTTTACGGTTTATTACCTATTTCTTGAACAGTCTTCAATAAACGATTGCGGAAATGTGCAAAGCTTGTCAAACCGGACAGTTTTATGGAAAGAAAGTAAAACAGTTAAACATTAATAAAATAATCAATAGCTGCGCTGCACAATCGAGTGGCATGTAATTAGAAAATGGACAATCATCTCGTTTAAAATAACATTTAGTTAAATTAAATAAACACGGAATGTCTTGTTAAAAAACGTAGAGGTCCCTGCGAGGTCTAAGACTCGGCACCGAAATTAGTTTCTTAATCAGAATGCCACGGTCATTTCTGAAATTTATAGCGTCGTCTATACGTTAGTGTTTGTTTCCTCCATCGTCGGGCAGGTAACATATCTCGAGCCAGCGGGGGGTGTCTGGGCCAAACTTAAAGGATGCGCGGGAGTACCCTACGCGCAGCCGGCATTACTTATCCCATATCGAATTTATTCGACCATAACCCATAAAACAATAGTTACGTACAATACCAAACACGATCCCAAAATAACAAGTTATGATATGAACCTCAGCCGGCAATTCATAAAAGTCTAATACATTCTGTTTTTGTACCAAAATTGATCTAAATAAGTCAACCGTTACACGAGTTGATTTACAATACCTCCAAATTTAACTGTACAAAAACTTGAATTTCTAATGTTGGGTTCTGTATGTAGAGCAGGACATAAATCAATCGACAAGTGTTTGTAAGAAAGGGCATTAAAATTGAACATCCGAATATAAAACGTGTATAAATTACAAATTAATAAGCTTCGTAATTTGTGAAAATCCGATTTGCTGCTTCGGTGCAGTTAATTAATTTCAAACAAATAAAAGCGTGTTAATTAAAAATGCGAATGGGTCCAAACGTCAATCTCGATTAATATTCACTGGCGTTAGTCAGGATGTCTTGCACACCTGTGACACCTTAATGACTCTGTGATAAGTTAACAATTAGGACGAAGCAATGTTGTTGACCGTTTTTCTCGTTAATTGCTACGCAAATAGAATATGTATGCAGCGTGCCAACAGCAACTTAGATACGACCTTAATACCCAAGTTAATAGAAAAACGGAGACCTCGCTCACAAGTGATACATTAAACTGCCTACAAAATAATAATAACTCTCGGATAAATAACAGGGATCATTACAATAGGTATTTATTTACACTCCTATGTAGTAAATACGCCGGCAGTGATAGTCGAATAAATAAATGCACTTTATTGTTGTTAATAAAATTCTATATCGAGCTCCTGACGCCCCATCTTTTTATAGGGCACCTTTGTAAATTACGTTAGGGTAGAGCTTACCTGTGGCCTCGCGGTGAATCGATTAGGTGCGTTTCAAACATATTTTCGTCAGAGTTCCATTCGATGACTCGCTTCAACTTTTGTCGCTTGATTGCTTTTTGATGTGGCGATAAATGTGACTTATGTGGTTTTGGGTTAACAGCGAACATTTGTGTAATGATGGGTTTTGAGGACTGCGGGCGGGGACCGTTTAATGTGTGAACCTTGTTGTTAAGGATGTCGGCCACGTCCCTACAGCTGTTATTAAGTTGACTGTTGGATAAAGACATATTCATTCATATTCGCTAATTAACTTACAACAGTTATTTGTTATTTAAATTAAATTATCATTTATTTTGATTAAAACTGTCGATCTTTTGAACTAGGAAATTTAATTTAATTTATTTTGTTCCAGGTATGACGCAGTCCTAAATGATATCAGCTATTGAGCAGTAAGTTTAATAAACAATTCGCGTTTTAATGACATGTCTCGCACGGCTGCATTATATCCAACACACGAGATAATCACAGAACACTTATCAAACAAAAAGTATTTTAATTTACCGAGGGGCAAAGCTTCATTCCTGCATGCCAGCATGCCCTCAGATAGATCGACTCAACCTAGATCGCCGTTGGCAAAGAAGCATTCAGCTACTAGTCAATCTTGGGCAGGCATGCGGCGGCCATCTTGGTTCCGCGGACAGACGGACGGACGAGAAGACGCTCCGACTGTAATTGCAACGCTATTCGCCCCCAGCCGTTTTTCTAGAATAGTAATCCTGCAAACTGTGTTTGATACGGTCGTGCCTGCGATCTGTCGCCCGACGAGCGACATTATACATACAATGTTAATATCTCATACCCAGATACTTAACTTCAGTCCACTCTAATTGTTACAATAATGTGCATTTTATTCAGCAAAATAATACAACATTAATTACAGAATAAAATTATTCTTAATTAATATAAACTTATCAAGTTGTCCGAGTGCATGTTAGTGCAATAATCATGAGCAGGTTCTGTGTGACACTCGCATTAACAACTGTGAACTTGCTCGGGAGCTATTTCAGGACAAGTGTTGAAAAGGGCGTCAATACATTAAGTCCCAGTTTGTACACTAACATTCGATTGAAACTCTAGATAGTATTTCTTCACTAAGATTTAACTATATCGGCACAGGAGGCCGATCAGAGTGAGAGTCTTCTCCAGAAAACATATTGGGCAGAGTTGGGTCACGAGCAATGAACAAAGTACTTTGATCGAGCAACTAATTTATTGTCACACTTAACAGTAGGTAGGTACAATCAACACAACGAGTCGTAAGACAGTTCCTAGACCGATGATGTCCGCGCGGCGGCTAGCAGTAAACTGGGCTGTAGTCGGCTCGCACGCACACGGGCTAGACTCCGTCGAAGTGATGCGTCACAGCACTTCCGCCTCGTTGTCAAATCAGCTCCCGTATTCATGACTTTACCGACACGGCCATCCTGCGAGACACACGTCCCTGTGTGTTAATCTGAAACAATATTCATCACACAGTATCAACTAGTTCAGACATTCCTGTCCTACACTATAAAGATTTCAGCAAAATGAAGAGTCAATGAAACTCAAGAATACAGAACTCTACATTTAATTTTAACTAAACTAGTGATCTTATTGCTAACAATCAGAAACAATTGAAAGGAAACAATTCACATCAAAATTATTGTGACTTCTACAATGTTAAAACATCAAAATCAATAATAAGGAAACTCAAAGTAAAACTGACATTTCAATATCGCGGTTTCTCACAAGAAACTATGTAATTTCAACCAAATAAACGCAAACATTAAGCTTTACATGTGATCACGGCTACGCATAGCCCAGTAACCTCCAGTTACTCATCATTACTTTACGCGAACCCCACATGGGAACGCCGAGTCTCTCCTGGACTCCATGGTTTCCACTGAAACCCGACCCCCGCCAGAGTTGACTGCTTACCGCGTACTCACGGACTACTTAGTTAGTAGACGCCGATTTTTATTGAGCTACGGCTACACGACAACCTCTGGTGCGGTCCGATCATCATGTAAACTTAATCAGTACTCTCTTCAACGTCAGAACTACTTTGCTCTACTTCAACTTCGTCAGTTATACCTTGATTTTCCGGCATTTTTCGCAACCTATCGTGTGCATATTTGTAAGTACGGTTAGAGTTAAGGGCCTTAAGATTATAACGATCACCGTCAAGAACTTCTATGACCTCAAACGGACCTTTAAACTTTGGGTCTAACTTTGTTTGATTACGCTCCTCGTTCATAATCAAAACAAAATCTCCTACGGAAAATTTATTAAGCCTCGCCTTCGTCTTGTCAAACCTACGTTTTTCATAAGTCGCTGCACTCTCTATGTTACGTAAGGCATCATCTCTGACGGTATTCAAGTCAATCTCAGGTTCTACATCATCTGCCGCCATCAATGACAGAGGACGTGCAACCTTGCCTACTAGTAACTCTAGAGGACTGGCTTTTGTCGTTCGGTTAACCGTGCAGTTAATCGCGAGCTGAACTTCACCTAGTGAATCCTGCCAAGAACGGTTTTTCGTCTCTACAGCCGTTAACATAGATTTTAAAACAGACATTACACGCTCTACTTGTCCATTCGCACGTGACGAGCCCGTCGCGATCAGGTGTAAATTAATGTTACTAGAGTCACAGAACTCTTTAAACTCTTTACTCGCGAAACATCGTCCTTGATCCGCAATTATTCGAGTCGGACTACCAAACAACGCTACGCTATCTTTTACTGCCTTAATACTGCTCTTTGAATCTATATTAACCGTGTGAAACAACAAAACATATTTAGTGAATGCATCGACAAGAACGAATACGTATTCTTTTTGGTCGTTTTTGCCGCTTAATTTTCCCGTCGCGTCGATGTGTACCGTATGCCAAGGCGTACCTACTTTAGGTATCGGATGTAATTGAGCTTCTACTTTACCCGAGTGTGATTTAGCTACCTTACATGTAACGCAATTGTCAATAAACTTCTTAACATAACGGGACATTCCCTTGAACCAGTAGACATCATAGAGCTTCTCTAAAGTTTTATCATAACCGAGATGAATAAGTGACTCATGGACATTGCTTACTACTGACCATCTAATCGCTCTAGGGAGGATTGGTAAACATTTAGTACGGCCGTTACGCTGGATTTTACGATTGAGGACACCTTTACGAATTTCATATGTTTTGGCTATATCGTCATTTGACTGTCCGTTAGTTAAATCAGAAACGAGCTTAGATATTTCAGGGTCACGCTTTTGTTCAGCAAGCAACCAATTTCCAGAGAGTTCGGTAAAGTTAACAACTTTCTTTAAATCTACTATAGGCATAGACTCTAAATTAACTGTATGATCAAGAGATGGGGGATGATTTCGCGACAAAAAGTCTGCGTGTGCCATATCTTTGCCTTTATTATAAATGACATCAAAATCAAAACATTGTAAGTACGCCCACCACCTATGGACTCGCGGTGTCAAGTCGATCTTTTTACGAGATGATTTTAATGAATTGCAATCAGTTACTACTGCGAATTTTCTACCGTGTAAATATTGACGAAATTGTTTTATCGCGTTCACAACCGCTAAAGTCTCAAGTTCGTAACTATGATAACGGGACTCCGCAGGTGTGGTCCTCTTACTATAATATGCTACAACTCTTCGCTTACCATCAACGATTTGAAATAAAATAGCACCGTAGCCCTCAGAGCTCGCATCTGTGTGCAATTCTACTGGGTATTGGGGGTCATAGATCATTAAAACTGGCTCTTTTGTAAGAATTGAGATTATTTCTTTTCTAATGTCCTCGTGACGCTGTTGCCAAGAAAAAGGAACTTTATCACACGTCAATCTATAGAGAGGGCCCATTATACGTGAGAAATTAGGCACGAACTGTCTGAAATATGTGGCCAAACCTATAAATTGCCTTAACTGAGTTACGGTGGACGGTGGAGGTAAACTAGACAGCGCTTCTACTTTTCTACGATTCGGTCTAATCTCTCCCGATTTGACTTCATAGCCTAGGAACTCAAGTTGTGTTTTCAAGAACGAACACTTTTTCAAATTTAACGAAAACCCGGCCTTAGTAAGAGTTTGTAAAACTACCTCAAGTCTCTCGATACCTGCCTCTATAGTTTCGGAGATAATTAAAATATCGTCGACGTACACGATGACGTAATCATTCGCCAAATTTCCTAAAGCCTTAATAATCGCCCGTTGAAAAACAGATATCGCATTTCGAAGTCCAAATGGCATGGTCAGATATTCGTACTGGCCGTCTGGTGTTATAAACGCAGTACGCTGTATAGATTTCTCACAATTAATTGGAATTAAATGAAAGCCTGACGCACAATCTAATTTCGTAAAATAACGCGCACCATGCAACCGTGATATTTGGTCTGAGATAAGTGGTAATGGATACCGATCAGGAACGGTATTGTTATTTAACTCTCGGTAGTCAATACACATTCTATCAGTACCGTCTCGTTTTTTAACTAAAAGAGCAGGGCTAGCAAACGGAGAACTACTAGACCGAATTATATTTGCACGCAGTAATTCATCTACACGTTCACGCATTATTTTTCTTTCTTCCGCACTAAGCCTATATGGTCGCCTTTGTACAGTCAAAGAAGGATCAACCAAACGAATAACAAGTTCACCCGTTGTTACGCGCGTTCGCGGCATACCGGTAATAAAATAGTCCGAATAACGAGTTAACACAGACACTATCGCATATTTATGTTCTAAAGACACGTCGGTATCAATTATCATGAAATTATTAACTGACGTCGCGTCAAACGGGACTCGAGCGTCACTCACTACACTATTTGAGGGTAGACCTACATTACAATTGTTTACATTGTGAACTTTAGAAATTTTAAAATCTGTCGCGGTCATACTAACACTAAATCCTAGCAACAATATTTCACGGCCTAACATTATGTCGCTTTGCAAATATGCATCGGGTAAAACATGAAATAATATCTCAATTAAATTATTATCAATTTCAACAACACAAGAAATCTGAACAGTGCTGAGTACACTCGTCTGACTGATGCCTTTCAAAGTCACTACATTTTGTTTACGTTTTCCACTAAATTTACGTGACACACTTTCTTTAACGAGTGAGCACTCGGCACCAGAATCATAATGAAATGAAAATGACTGACCTTGATGATACAAAGTGCCTGCCGGAGGATTGACAAGACACACGTCGACACGTCGCTCGCTGCGTGGTGCCTCAGTGCTGCCACCTCCATTAGGGCACCGGGTAGAAATGTGGCCTTGCTTTCCACACTTGTAGCAGATAATGGAGCTGGTGGTAGCGCCTTGCTGCTGGGGTTTGGGTCTTGAAGCTGGAGCACTCTGTGGTTTTGTGAATTTTCCTTTTGCTTCCTGCCTATGAAAACAATCAGCCTGCCTGTGTCCATTCTTCCCACAGTGGAAACATTTGATCGAGGATGTTTGAGAGGTTTTCATGCGTTTATTTTCAAATGTTGTCTGATTTGGTACTGAAGTTGACTTACGCTTCAGGTAAGTAAAAGCTTGTAGTTCTTGCTGTAAGCGCTGACGATCCTTTATCTCGGACGTAAAAGCCATTCTTTGTAGTCTGGAATCGAACTGAGAAATGTGTGCGATTGTTGTTGCCACCACTATTTGTTCGACAGTAAGATTCTTCCAGCGATTAAATAACAAAGACATGACACGACTGCCGTACGCAGCTAAAGTCTCACATTCTTTGGGTTTGTCAGTGCTTAACTTTATTAGAGTACCCGCAGGTGTCTCCGTACTCACGAATCTTGCAATAAACAACTCTTTAAAGTCTGCCCATGTCATACCAGGGTACGAAACTGTGGATAACCACGCTGACGCTGTTCCTTTGAGCGCTTTGCTAATAGTGACAATCAACTGACCTCCTTCCATCGGGTTATCGGCAAAACACAGTTCTGAAGTGGCACACCATGAGCGTGGATCTGCATCCGTTTTATCCGGGTCAAATTCAGGAAGCGTCACAAGCTGAGTAGAACGCTGTGGTTTACTCAACGCGTCGATCAGGGCCTTCATATTCGAATTCTGCATTTCGAATAATAACCGCCACTTGTCGCCACTCTCGCCATTTTCTTCACGTTGTGTGATTTCAGTGCGATGTTCGTTCATTTGCTCGGATCCCACTTCTGATATCGGCACAGGAGGCCGATCAGAGTGAGAGTCTTCTCCAGAAAACATATTGGGCAGAGTTGGGTCACGAGCAATGAACAAAGTACTTTGATCGAGCAACTAATTTATTGTCACACTTAACAGTAGGTAGGTACAATCAACACAACGAGTCGTAAGACAGTTCCTAGACCGATGATGTCCGCGCGGCGGCTAGCAGTAAACTGGGCTGTAGTCGGCTCGCACGCACACGGGCTAGACTCCGTCGAAGTGATGCGTCACAGCACTTCCGCCTCGTTGTCAAATCAGCTCCCGTATTCATGACTTTACCGACAACTATTATGTAAGGCACGTAGTCGGCCTTAAATGGTCTGTAATTGTAGGTGCTTGTGAGGAAGTTTTTGCACCTGTGATTACTGTCGCAACGATCCGACACCAAGTTTTTGCTACTTCCGAATGATATATTGTAGGTCTAAGACGTGAACGGTGCGCCGGATACGAGCCCGCAAAGAGAAATAAAATACGGCTATATTTTTAAAGTAAATTCCATACTTCAAAAATGAAAAAACAATTTCTGTTAGTTTAGATTCTTTTATTTTCCACTCAAAAATAAACAAACACATTCCAGCGCAAAACCAATACACGCTAGAATTCGTACACAAGCTCTTTAAAATCTTCGTGAAAAGCTAAAATGCACGATGTATCGGGCGACCGGGAAACTTGTTCTAAAATATGTCGAGATGTTTTTGCATACCACACACCAAGCCAATACAGTTAGGGATTGGCAATTCTAAATAGCGATTGCTCGTAATCTAACAATTGCAGTAATGTCGATTATTTCTCTGGTATGATAAACGTAGATCAATTAACGCGCCTAATTCCAATCCGGGCTGTGGCGCTGACCAAACTCGGCTTCGTAACGTAACTTTCGAGATTTCCCGAATGGACCGGTACAGTCGACTTTTACCAATAGCATAACTTAAATTAAGAACACAAATACATTTATCATTCGCCTTTCGGAACAATGAGAATAATTTATGTGCTGGTTTTCTAGCCCACACGAGAGCCGTGTTCGTTATATGTGCGCGACATAGATTTTGAATCTTTGACATTTGTAGATTGTGCTTACATACGTCTCTCCTCTACGTCTTTATTTTGCACATTGCTATTTATTTATTGCTTTGTCTTTCTTGACTCATATCGCTTTTTAACTGCGATGACATTATTTTTGCATTGAATAAGAACAAAGATTGAAGGCATTGAGTAGAAACCTTTGATTGGTATTAACGGCTATGCTGCAAAATTACATTTTGTTTATTATACAACCACTATAGTGTTAGTAATACATTCGACAAATAAAATTTTAACATAGATACAATTAAAGTTACATGTAAAACATTAATTAAACGCAAATTAGTGTTTACCGTATTTCTACGCAGATTTAAGACATAACATTTTTTGTTGAACTGCGTTGACTTATTCACAGACCTACATACATACATTTATCTAAATTAAAAGCTTTTAGTGGTTTAATTAGTCAACTGCGACATGCGAACAGGCGAACAGGCGACATTTGACTGATACTTAAGGAAGTGAGTCGTTTTATTTGGATCACGGAAACTAGACTGTTTGTCATTCATGTCTGCATGTACGAGTACGCTGATTTTGTTTGTATAAATGTCTCAATTTCTATTTGAGTTGGCCGCTGCGGAAGTACTGAGCCAGTTCAGTCCGTGGCGTGTGTCCGAGCGAGGACTGTGAGAATATGTATTCATTACACTTTGCATGGGAGGTCTATTCTTAGATTAATGACACTGCTCAATTTAATCATCTTTATCTGTACTATAATGAATGGATCAATGATTTTGTAAAAGCACAACATTAGTTAAAGTAATCAATTATTCAGTAATATGCATATTGTTAATCGACCTACCTTTTTAATCTAAAGAATTTTTTACATATAAAGCATTATCACCAAACTAGTTTGTAGAGTCAGTCGTGTGATCATTATAGAGCTCTGCTCAAGGAAAGATCTTAGAACGATAAAATTGTGTGCTAATGAGTCAGCGTATTTTATTTTGGACGTCTAAAAGAAATATTTGACGCAGTAACCTGAAACTGTTTTGTATATTTTACGCGGGGCTCGCGGGCGATAATTTCGATACGAAGCCGGCCGTCTGGCAGGACTAACGTGGCATTTATGATTTATAATCCGGCCCCCGTCGGGTCCCCTCTTCTGAGAGACAGCGGACTTAAAAATAATTTTGATTTTAAATTGGAAGCAACTTATTAAACTGGGATTTTATGTGATGGGACATTGTAAATGATTGGCATCGGGCGATCCGAACGCATTGATTCTTTTTACAGTTCATAGAAATATGCTCTTTGTATTCTAATACGAAAACCATCGAGTACGTTTACTGAGAATAACGACTTATGTTTTGAACCTTAAAAAGGAAGAACATGACCAAGATACGTCCACAACTTGTATGACATGTCCTATGCGCTACCAAACATAGCTACTTACATTAAATTACAAAAAATATAATCTTGATATCGATTAATAAAATTAATAAATTAATAAGCCGCATGTCTGCATAGCAGTTACACTTCCAACTTGAGATAAAAAGGTAGATCGGCGCTTATATTCACAGTAACTTTAATATGAAAAATTGAACGCACAGCATTGCATACAAGAAGTCATAAAGTATGTTAGTTAATTGCGCATAGTTCGAGCAAGTATTTAATAAGGGAGATTATCTCGCGTGATGCATACGGCGCGAGTGACACTCGCATGCGAGCATAATGCAGTGACAAACTGCTGATGATTTCTGTATTATGTATCGGTCTGAACGTTTAACACGACCAGTGCCTTCGCCACCTAATTACGACAGTCACGCTTCAACTAAGAAAATCTTTTGTGCTCTTTTTCCGAGCGTTGAGAAATGTAACAAAACGGGTTGAAGAATTTTTTTTGTCGGAATGACTTTTAGTGTCACGGCTTCGACCAGTGACGGTTTAATGAGAAAGCTTTGTGATCGCTGACGCAGTCGACTCTGTGTCGAATTGTCGTTGTGATGTTCTTAAAAGTTTTATTTTACAAGGATCGCGTCGGATGCCCCTAGCTAGTGTTTACGACACAGACTCGTATCGATGCGCTAGCATTACTTTGCTGTTATGTTAAAACATCGATGCCGAAAGATTTGCAAGTTAATTTGATATAATTATGTAAACTGTCCAAATTATTCTTTTATAGCGGTATCTTGATTGATGTAAAATATTCTTGCGAGCCGATAATTTACGAAGAATATTCGGCGATACAAAAAAAGGAAATGTTTGGCAGTGAATATTGAAATTCATTAAGTTTATAATGGCGGGAATGGTTCGGTGGTCGGTATTCGTGAGGCTCTCGCTTACAGCGGCGCGGCGCAGGCGCAGGATGGCGCGTCGTGTCGCGCCCGTGACCAATCCCTGCCGAACCTCGCTGCTGAAAGGGTATGGTCAAGAAACGATTGGTCACGGGTCGTTACGAAATCGTTACGAAATTCAACATAAATGATTTTATTACACATTTAAATTGTAACATGATATAATACATTTAATTGTAAGCTTAAACAAAGAAATAAAACCTCGGTTTTGTGTAGAATAAAGCTCTAAGGTCTTTTTAAGTACAGTAGACATTTTCTCTGCCGCACTAATAACCTTACCCTAAGGGTCCACCGATGTTGTTACTATTAGTCCCTCGCGAAGGTTTCCATTGAAATTACAAAATGATTTAATTGCAAAACATAGAAGCAAACCAGTCTCACTGCTGCATGTGGACATAGGAGCATCTGGTTCTCGTAATGCGAACAATCCCGTACATGAGATAAAACGAGAGAGGTCATGTTGCTAAAATGTTTCATTCTTTATAGTCTAGTTACTTCTTCCTAATTGCTGAATAATAGTAGAGACTGAGAATCATTTTAAATTATGTATCATTTACAAAATGACATAGCATTATCTCTCCGTTTATCGATTGAAAAGCCAAGATAAATCTAGTGTTCAGCCTCAATAAACAAATAATACCGGTACACTACAATTTTGAATGTGTGTTTAATTTAAAATTATTGCAAAACACCGTTAACTGCTCCAGGTTAACTGGTATCCATCAAAGGAAATTCTATGAAATTGGCCATTGTGTCGGCTGAGCCCATAACTCGAACCAGCTTAGAAGGATCGCTCTTTAACCCTCAGCTCGCTTCGTGATGTCGCCTCGACCCCGGGCGAATCTATTTTGCCCATCATAATCGCTGCTTTCAATTTACGGTGGCTATTCTATCGCTTGATATATAGCACCATTCGGTTTCCGATGTCGGTTATTGTTTGCAATCGTTCTAACCCTTGAGGTGTAATGTTATTTAATTTCGTAATTACAACAATGCGCCTCAATCTGAGGCATTAGAGTATAATACTAACGTCTAAACGTAAGTAAACATTAAGTATCGTATATGAATACCATACACAGATAGGAATTACATTAAATAAACTCAGAAGCATTCCGATACACACGGGAAGTATGGAAACCTTATCAATAAGGCGACGGGGAGTCCGATCATATCGCTCGTTGAGCACAGGAATATCTACACGGAGAGTTACGAATACGCTCGCACATTACCTTATTTCGAAATCGTGACTGGAAAAATATTATTTATTATCCATTCATACACATTATGTTAATGCCTATCAGTTATATTATTACCCAAGTATCGTACTGCATAGTTTCAATTTATGATTGAATCATTTCGATTTCTCGAGACAAGCATTTGTTTGTTCAGTTCGGGGTTACTAATGAACTATAAAACTTTTGATGGTTTGTCTTCAGCGGGTGTAGTTTATTTAATGTACTTTCGTTTATCGTTTATAAGTAATTAGAAAAAGGTATGTTAGTGACAAATTAATGTTTGAGAGAATGTGAAGCTTTATGATTCTGTGGTTTACTGAATCGTGAACAAAGATGGCGTCCGGGAAATTGTTATTGGTAATGGTTGAGCCGAGCGGCGAGCGCGCCGCGCCGCGCGCCGGCTCCGATGTGATTCATCAATTTTTGTTGGTCCGCCACCATTTCGAGATTTTT
This sequence comes from Chrysodeixis includens, assembly GCA_941860345.1. Taxonomy (NCBI): domain Eukaryota; kingdom Metazoa; phylum Arthropoda; class Insecta; order Lepidoptera; family Noctuidae; genus Chrysodeixis; species Chrysodeixis includens. The sequence goes on along the minus strand of OW796096.1, from coordinate 5,721,293 downwards.
CCTTGAGATAGTGTTCTTGTGACTTGCAACACTCGTTACTCATGTTTTCATTGTCTATTTGCATGTCAGTCATATTTTAAGATACTCGTATTTATATTACCATTGTGCACCCGGTGATTAAATCTTACATGAGTTCACAATTAATCTATATTAATTTGTGGTTCCAGACCTTGATTTTTAACATAAGTAATAAGGATTTAAATTACCTACGCTGAGAATTGTTATGATCACAAATACCTTTGCTTTTCTATCGTTTACCAAGTGAGCTTTTTCCGTGTGGTGTCCGGATATAAAGAATAGCACCACCCCATATCATCCACTGGGTGTCGTAAAAGGCGACTAATGGACCTTAAGACCTAGTGCACTGTACCAAGCACCTTGGGTCACCCGAATGGTGGCGGGTAAGCCATCAACAAACGCATTCCCAAAGAGGGTTAGTGTCAGGCAGGCGGCCGACTATAAAACCATAGCCAAATCTTTAAGCAACATGTCTAGAAGACGTGTTGCGCCGACCCCAAGTGAAATGGGATAAGGGCAGGAAGATGATGATGACCAAGTGAGCTTTTTCCGAAATGCAATAGTTTCCTTTTTAAAAGACTGCAAGTACTGATGACATAGCATCTAGAATATTGCACCTACTTATCACAACATTTTAACACACAAGGCCAAACATAATTTGCAATGGAGGCAACATACCTTAACTCTATATTCAAAACTATGCAACGCGCTAAGCTCGGAGCTTACAAATGATTTTTAACGGTAAACGCGGGCTATAATGCATGTAGCATTACCTGGAATCGAAGTGTTAAGTCTTGTCTGACACGAGCTGGGGTAGCTACACAAAACAGTTACATTTGTTGACCCGCCGCATAATGAACATGTGACAAAGCAGATAACACTCGTATTACTCACGCTAATTGAATTAACACCTGCAAGCGTTAAATATTACTCTCAACATAGAAGAGCCAGGTGTTTTATTTATGAGAACCATCTTTCTTTTGCATTCCTGAAGCACACTGATACAAGTTATAAAAACATTGGAAGTAATGTTTGCTCGCGCGTGAACCGGCGACCGCTCAATGCAGTGCGAGTACGTGTTTAGAAAACCGATACCAGGACCATACTTTAAAAATATGATGCTAAGCGTGTAATTTCATTAAAGTCCTTAGCCAAGTAAAATTGCTATTTCAAAGTTATTTACGAGCAAATGCTTATTTACAATCAGTGAGGTAATAAAGATTATAATATGGACTATCTATTTTATGTGTGTCTGTTCAAATTCCAATCGGATTTTAACATATCCTTTTCCACTTTGCTTAACATAAATATTTCATAAATCTGTCTCGAGTGGAGAACGAACATGACGTTTAACGCACACACCATTGCTATTAAGTATCCATAGAAAATGTCTACGACTCTCAAAGCTTTGACAGAAACAATGATTTTGAGCAATAAAACTGAAGACGTAGAGGTAATAACTGTGTGGATTACTTCAAAGCTTCATACCTATAAAACTTTTGACGAACGTACAGGCTTTTAATATACCTACGTATTGGAGCTCTTCAAGGAAGAATACAAGGTTAGCTTAGTTCTACATTTTGAATTCCTCATTTATGATATTAAATAACTAGTTCCCAGCTTTGAATATGCCAACTCCTTAGTCTTTGCTAGTGAACCCAACCTATAAACTCCAGAAAAGCCAAATTTTAGTTCGGTACTTTTATAACAACAAAAAAATTAACATAAAAGCCATTGAAACTTCGAATAATAAATAAGTTTACACATTAGAAAATTTCGTTTATATAAACCAATATAAGTTAGTTTACATAAACGAAATTTTCTAATGTGGGTACAAAAATAGACAAAAAGTTTCAATAGTAATTATGTAATGTCTTAGCGCTTAGCGTGACTCGTCTTGGCGGGGAACTACCATGCCTCTAAACTCCTAAACCTAGATTAAGTGACTTTTTACTCAGTTACATTAAGACAAGTTTAATGTCACTAAGTAATACTGTTATTCATAGTAATGGTGATAGTTTCCACGAACAATTCCTATAAAATAGCTTGAGCATAGTAAATTGAATGAGTAAAAACTGTTAACTACAATTACAAGTCTAATAGGAGCGACTCTCCTTCTTCCACGTTATCTAACTTCGGCAAAGCAATTCGAGGGGTTTTTTAATTAGGTATATCACCAGTTTCATCACATTTTGTAATATTTTCAGCATCTATAGGAATCTAGTAATATACTGTTAAGAAAATTTATTATGATTATTCTGCACGTGAAGCTAACTGAAGACATTTATACATACAATTTAGACAGCATTTGCAAAATCGCAAAACAAATATGTGTATAATGTATTGTATGTCAGAAATAAGTGTAATCCTATTAGGACAGATATACTTTGACATGTAGCCAGTAGCCCGTAGTAGTATTTTTGCCAAATGACTCCTCTTTTGCGATTTCTGGCCACATGCGACCCGCTTATCTGACAAGATGTTCATACCGTCTTCGCCGCGGACAACCTCGACGACCATGTCCTTTCCCTAGCGTCGAGTGGATGACGATCATTGCCTCTTTACGTGACCAGCCCATTTCATTTTAAGCCTTGCAGTAAAAAAATATTATAAATAATTAAATGTCTTGCTGTTTTTACTTTTCATAAAATCCATACGCAAACCAAATCCATAAACTTAAAAACTCATATTATTTGTTCTTGCCATGCGGCTGAAATGTCTTAATTATTGTTTGCACAGAACACACAACACCCATCGTTTTAACGTTCATTCCTTTTACGACTCAAGACGCTTATAATTTCGAAAGGGTATGGAATTTATATTGCTATGTATTTACGACGTTATAATAGTTCAGTTAACAAAGCTTTAGATCAGTTGTCGTGGCAAAGTTCACACGCGGCCCGCTCCGCTATCACGAAAAGCTATTTACTACCGACACACTTCTGTCCATCTGTACAGATAATAAACTGTTCTGGTACAGCCGTTTGGATTGTTGTGCCGTCTTAGGATGGAACATCACGCCATCAGGTACTTATGATGTAAACCCTTGTTCCAATGGTGAATGCCCTTGTTGTATGTTTTGCGCTTAATGCTCAACTGCATCATTTATTAGAATAAAGTTGAGTTTAAGGACAAATTCTCGACTGTATATCCCTGAATTACATCATTTATACTCACTTTACGAACATCCTTTGCTTGAATCTAGAAATAGAAATGAAATAACGGTTGTTTCGTATTGGCAATATAGTTAAATCGTAAAACTGATTGTATAAGCATTAAACTTTAACTTTCGAATTTGCGATTCGATTTGCAAAAAAATCAAGAGTATAAGATCAGCAAAAATTTAGCTCTTTTTAAATTTGTCACAAAACAGCAACTTTCTAAGATTGTAACTGTTTCAAAAAAGGAACAGAGAAAGCTTGAAAGTTTCCGCTAGCACTCGGCTATACCCGTTCCGTTCCACGATTAAATTATTCATACGACTAAATTCGATATAAACTATTCCATTTATAAAATTGTTATCTATGTTACGTTAGGCCACGTTCGCCCGCGGCGGCACCTAACGCGCTGTCCGTAGGTACCACTGAGCACACTAGCCTGTAGGCTAAACACGGAAATTAATCACGCTTTATTAGCAAAGCTTCCTTATATGTGAATCATATTAAGATATATCTTATGAATTATGTGGACGATACATAAAAATTATTGAATTTAATTTGAAGCCGCTTTTCTCTGTTTTAATTGAGCTCACCTGTTGAGTGGCGACTAATTCGTTTCGTTGACCATTTTTAGATTGTGGTGTCCGGATATAAAGAATAGCACCACCCCATATCCTCCACTGGGTGTCGTAAAAGGCGACTAATGGACCTTAAGACCCAGTGCACTGTACAACCTTGGGTCACCCGAATGGTGGCGGGTAAGCCATCAACAAACGCATTCCCAAAGAGGGTTAGTGTCAGGCAGGCGGCCGACTATAAAACCATAGCCAAATCTTTAAGCAACATGTCTAGACACATGTCTAGACGTGTTGCGCCGACCCCAAGTGAAATGGGATAAGGGCAGGAAGATGATGATGACCATTTTTAGATTTTATTTGGTTTGATCTGTCGAAGCTTATAATAATCGTATACATGCTTGAAACCTAACGTAGAATCAATCGATATAATTGAATATAATGCGAATGAAAAACTTTACATCAGAATAATCATTTTAGTACCATCTAAAGCATGTTAACTTATTGTTTAGATAAACACACACTACGGCTGTATCATGCTGTCAGGATGCACATAAAACGTATAATCAGCCACTTAAATAATGATGCTTTATCACATAACACAGTACATTAGCTAATTCTACAAAAACCTGCAAGGAGTTCTGATAGGTATCTATTTATTTCCCAACAATTTATTCATCGTACATGTAAATAAGCGATATCTGCATGTTTAGTTTTTACTATTTTACGGCCGACGATGATTATAAATATAAAATCGCTAACCGCAGGCCTTGTTGCGTGGCGTCTTTTGGTTCTTTTTGCGACGTGACAGCGCCATTGCGTGTGCGCAGTTATTGGGAACATTGAAAGACGCCATAAATTCAAGAGCGTCGTGTAAAAATACCATTTAATACAATAATTCCGAGTCACAGATAAGCAATCGTGTCCGTAATTGATATATACGGGAAGTTCGGTAAAAGTGTTGCAGTAAAAGTCTTTAAATTATTATGCGTGAAAACTAGGGCGGAATGGTATTTTGCCGTATCTCAATATGTTGACAACTTCATTAGGCGAACGCTCGTAGAATTTTTAATTCGGAATTCGGATGTAAACCATACAAATCACACGAGACGTGATTTCTTTTTATCTTTATGTTCGTAGACGGGATTTTTATCAACTTATTCTTTGTTAGCTCTAAAGTTTTCAATACTTATATATGAGCTGTCTGGCACGGCTAATAACACGATAGAACAGTGAGAAATTATGAAACGATAAGATTTGAGAGACATACAGATTTTTACTCTAACAATTGGACAACATTTGTCACTACAGTTAACAAGATACATCCGTTGCTTAACTAGTTTGTAAACATAAACGTTACTTGACCCGATTAGAAAGTCGCTTATCTGTGATCGAGATGAAGATACCGTGCGACTTTTAACTTCTTATATACTCAATTATAATCGTCATGAGAACAGAGATCTCATTAAAAAAAACTTTGGAAATGTTATGCTAAACTCTGGATAAAATATACGCCGTCAACATTCTGTGAGGCGAGGAAAATGATCTCAACTAATATGTATCTTACATTCGAATGCTAATTGATGGCTCATTATAGTATATTAATCTTTTTAGGGTGTAAATGCAAACAGATAATTTAAATTCAACATTATTGGTTTCCATTAGACACCTCGTTGTAGATTTCCCAATAAATATTTATAGTTAAATAAATATATTTGTAGGTAAATTAAAAGGAAGTTTCTTAGCGTATAAAATATTACTCAATTAGACTTTAAGTCTAAGTGCTTGTACACGTTGCTACGCGCGGGCGCGGGCGCGTGCGCGGGCGCGGGAGACGTGGCGGGCTCGTGTTCACATTAAACGCCAGGCGTTCGCGCGATCGTGACGTATTTCAGGGGTTGTAAACATGGACGACGATCTTTTATTTTTAACCGAAAATTCATACCTAAAGTGGGAGATGCTAAAAATTTGAATTGGTGTGCACGAAATTAATAAAGAAAGAGAACGGTATGGTGAATTTCATACTTTATATGGTATTTTGAGGGAACATCCTTCAAGATTTCTCTTCTGTACTGAATGACATGATAAAAACGCGCTATCGCATCTAGCGACAAATTCAAACTGGTTGAACTGACCTGACGTCGCGAGTGAAACGCGCGCGCCGCCGCTAGTTCGACATGAACACACACACAGGTCTCAAGCGTTTGAAATTGTCGCGAGCTCGCCGCGCGCGCCAGTCGCTAGTTAGCCCGCTAGTTGGACCGCACGTGCGTTTTGAACGTGAACACTCGGAAGCACCTCATATGTTTGATATTTCGTGACATCGCCCGCCACCGCGCCCGCGAGTCAACGTGTACAAGCACTAAGTATAACATTTATTAAGACCGCTAACCTGTCGAGAAGTGCTCTAGTTTCGAGCCAATATGTTAGATTGACGTTCATTGCTGTTATTAGAAGTGCCGGTAGAACCAGTAGCTGATTTGAACAATCAATATTCAGTGTACATTTTTTGCAGTCAAACGATACCGTTTTACGTCGAATATGCAATTTGCGTGTTACGTGTATATGATGAAACGTTCACACGCACTTGACACTGACAGTTAGATACGTCGAATTCAGGGTCTTATAAAGGTAATTATATTATATCAGATGCAAAGGAACTGTAAACAAGACGGTCGTGATTCATGGTGAGCTGGTACTCCTCAATTTGTAACTAGTTTCGGTTAGAACTAGTTTAATTGGTCCAGTATTGAGTATACCTAGATCCTACATAGCTCACATCTCCATTTATTTAGAGATTTAGGGATAAGACTTTAATAATTTAAAGTCAATCAATCAAGCTATATTTGAATCGCATTATCGTAGTGGCTGACAATTCTGTTTTCTATAACGTTTTTGTAGTAATTTTATGGTAACCAGTAAGATTTTTTTTCATCGGAATATCTAAATCTGGAGCTTTCAGTAGTCACGTTTTATTCTGAGTAGAACTTTTGTAAAAAGTTCACTGATTGATTTCATTACTTACATTTTTATAAGGTTTATACTGAGCACCATCCACTTCTACACTAAACTTTAGAAAAATAGATATTTGTATGATTACCTGAACCGCAATCCTTGCTTAGATTTAAGTCCAGTACAAAGGTCCACACACAACTATCCCAACATCCGTCAAAAACAAAACACATCGAATGTTGCATTTTAATTAGTCGATTCAAGATGAGGCTATCCATTCGATTGTATTCCGAGTGAGTGTCCCATCTCTAACACATAGACGTTACAGAGCCGGGATAGTAATTAACGTTCCGTCTTGATTTGTGGCGTTATCATGATGTCTCGCCAACCACCAATTTATAGCCGCATTTAAACGTACATATCTGCTACAGCCATTGTTAAACTATACAGATAGTATAGGATATATTATAAACTAATCTTTGTAGGGTTGTAACGTTATTTTAACTTTGCATAGCATTCGATTCTAGTACTTTTTTTGTACATTTTGCGTGGGATGGATAAGTCAAGACCAAATTGAGTATGGATAATCTCGATACTAATAAATAGATTTTTAATGCAGGGTTTTACGTAATTATTGAGGCTCTGGAAACTCTCCTAGTTTAGTTATTCGTTGCAGCTTTTCATGTAGAGCTTATGAAAGGTATATGGTGTGTATAAGTCATATCTGCTATTACTACATTACTAATTTTACAACCGAATCGTCGACAATAAGTGGGCGTTCTGTCTTACGTACCAACTAGATATGATTGATTACTCTTTTCTGGTATACTCATTAAGCGGTACAATAATCAGGAGAGAACATTGCGAAATTTGTCGTATAATAAATAGTAGTAGTAATAAGTTTGTTGTCGAGTACTTATAATACAAGCTCGGCTTAGTTCGAGACTAGATAATATTGTGTGGAAAACAAAAAAAGAAATGCTTTTTCATGTTAGTTTTACTCTAAACATCCAAACGTCTTACCTTCTCATTCGTTCCTTCCTCATCGCTACTTTAAGTCGGTTCTTAGTACCAAATAAATAAGGCATCACCGTTTTAGAAAAGTAATTTGCAGTTTGTAGCGTTGGGCTTGATTTATAAACCCTATTCGTTCCACATTAAGACATTAAGTAATAATAAAATGTTATCGCAACGGGTTCGTAACGCGAACTACAACATAATAACATGTTTACGACCCAACTTCCGTAATAGACGGACACTCAAATACTTTCTTTTTTCTCCTTTAGTTTTCAACGCAAAATTTGTACCACGTTTCCTGTCAAATTATTGAACATGATAACTTGGTTACTTATTAACATTCTTTGATTGATGTATAAAATAATTAAATAATAAATTATTAATTATTTTTATCTCTAATCGTAATTAATTAATTTGGTGTAGGTAAATTTTAATTAGACTTTATGTAGTGTTTATGCTTTCTATTGCTAATTGGTTTGAACTAAAGTATTTTCTTCTTTTTTATTCGATCACACAATTGGTGATTGAGTAACCATGTACCAATTTACTCTCAGAATCTATCGCGACTTTCAAATTCGCGTCTGACCGCAAAAGGCCACAGCAATATGTTTTCCCGTGACTTATGAGAGTCATGGCGCAAAAACTCATTAGCGATTACACCTAAGAATCGTTCTAGTTACAGACGTATAACTCTACACAGACTTAACACTTTATCGCCCGATAGTTTGGCGATAGTTACGTAACTTATGAATATGATAATGATAATCTTAAAGCCCATCAAACTTAATTGTCGGTCGATAATTTGATACCAAATCGGTGTAATATGTACTTACATACAAATATGATCATACTGATTAGCAGCCCAACTACGAACCTAAAGGGCGATAAAAAGTCTATTTTGAGCAGAGACTAAGTTCACCACTACTTTAAAATAAACGCGTTTTAAATGTAAACAAATATCAGTAGAGTTAAGAGCCAACAAATTTCAGTTGTTTGAACAGTTTGCCCCATCTATTCTCAAGTCAACAAATAACGAACTGCGAGCAGATGATATCTAGTCAGATTCCGGGTAGCTTGTGTGAGCCTGAATGCCTAACGGACGCGTCTACGTCTCGACTTGGTAGTACTGTGTGACGGCCGAACCCCGGGTCTGTCCTGTCACTCAATCTTTCAGGCGATTATAAGCTACGTTAACAAATAACTGTATTGGAACTACGACATTTAACAAATGCGCTCCCATGGTGTGATGTTTTACATAAATAGATTTACCGACCCTGTTTAAGTGTATAGTAGGTATCAACTGTAGCTATCTGTAGTGTTTTAAAAGTTTTATCATTAACAGGAGTTATAAAATTATTTTCATCTTCACGGTATAATTTATTTTTGGAAATGAGTATAATCTTGGTACATGAAGCAATTTAAGCTTGGCGATGTAAGGCAGATGACGTCATGGTTTCGCCAAAATGTAAAGATTGTGACGTCATAGGACTTTCCATATCAATTTAGTGTTATGGTAAGATTTTGATAACGTGAAACAATTGATTAAAACCTCTAAAATACCTATTATTGAGTCTTTTTAATGGATGTGACAAATTAATCATCAATCCATGTTTAAAATTAAACGCGGTCATTCTTGTTTATCCAGAAGAAATGATTTATGCCAAGTTATAACGTTTAGTTTAGAGTATAGGATTACAATTAGGCTAATTAGAAACAGCCTTGTTAAATTCCAGTATCAATTGGCCTTTGCATTAAAAATTATACTCGGAGATGTACTTAGTGGATTTATGTGAATCGCTTTAGCCAATAAAGTAGGAGATGTCTCGTAAATCGTGGGTACATCGGGACGGATGGTCGGCGCAGTCAGGCGACACCTACAGAGTGGGCGCATCCACCGTTAGACGTTAGGCCCGGGGCATACGAACTCCGGGGATCACAAGCCTTCACTTTACCACCGTCCACAGTCCTACACCCTCCGATACACTCGCAGCTCCGTAAGTTACTTTGTTTCGCGGCAGATTATGTTATTGTGAGATAAACATCGAATGCATTCCAGATATCCAATTTGGTATAAGTGCAGATTGAATTGGTTCTCAGAATTACTTACAACCTTTCAGTTTTACAACTATCTGTGTCCTAAATACCGTTCTTACTTCACACCTCATAAAGGCAAGCTTGTTCTTTATTTTCGCAGATCACGATGTAATGACAATCTTTCATCATTTGTGCAAGCATTTGCTCAATACATCTTAACACTAAATACCTGTTCGCGCGATTCAATCTAGAACTAGATTCACGAAATGTCAATGTGTTAAATCTCATAGCAAGAATAGCGATACAAAATGTTACGTAGAGCGAAACTATGCGTAAAGTGTTCGGCATACCGCATCATTTGTTTGTCCCAGAGGCGAAATGTCATCGTCCTACATAGCACAGTATCATTTATCTGGTATTGGATTAGCACGCGTGTAACCCTAACTGTGGGCCTGAACGGTACAAATAGTTCGCACCGCGAGGCAAGCATCTATGTCGACCTAGTAACAGCCCGGTGTCGGGTAGCGAACTCGGTTCACCGAGGTCGGCTAAATAACTAATGAAGAAAATTGATATTATACGAATACGATGTATCCCATATTGAAACTATAAGGTTGCATTGTCACTATAAAGTGACTGGAAGTGCCATTTGAGATTAAACAAATGTGTTCAGCATCATAATGTTGAACTAGCCATCAGCTGTGCCAGCACATCGGATTTGCTTTAGAGCGTTTACTCTTATCTCTGACTGTCATTAGACATTAATAATCGGTATAAATTAAATTCTCAAAGCAAACGTATAAATAAGAGCCCACTTTGATATAGAAACGTATTATACACAGCGAGTTGCGGCAAGAGTCTTAGTAGTTATAGCTGTATTTGATAATCTTGAATGCATTAACCCTGACACCTCAAAAGTAACTAAACCAAAGATTTAGTTAAGTAAATGTGAGTTTGTTTAATCGAAGAACAATTATCTTACTAATTGCTTTCAACATGTCTATGGTTAACACAATTTCTAGCATGATATCTCCGCAAATACTAAATAATGTACAAGGCACATTGTAGTATCCGAATGGCTGGATTTCTAAAATATTATTTTAATTATATCTACATGATAAAATAACGGAATAAGTTATCAAAGATCTAGGTTTCTCGAATGCATTTCTGCAAGTTATGGCCATGTAAAATTTATTGGGTACACTCGAATTATACCTAGTTGCGGTGAGTCCGAAATGCGGTCAATAGTATCCATTTTGTTTAAAAAAAAAACTGTCATGTACCTATTAAAAAAAATTGTCCGCTTCTCCAAACTAGATTTGAGTCTTCAATATTAACATAAGCTAAGTGTCTTATGGTTGTAGATACATGTCTTGGATAAAGATTTGCCAGTCAACAAGGATGTACGATCCTGAACGCAACAATCTGAATGAATGAATAGCTATAATGTAATGAATTTAAAGTACCGTCATTCAAGAAGCCTATACTCGCACCTGCAATAAGATTTAACTCGCTAATACAACTATATGACAACAACAATGAAAGTCTTTTAACTATCTCTCAAAACATTCCCTTCTCTTCTTTTTCTTCCTGCCCTAATCCCATTTTTCTTGAGGTTGACGCAACACGTTTTTACTCCCATTTTCCCCTATCAGACGTCACAATATGATTTACTCCTTTCTTCCTTTCTCTCCATCCTTCAACATTCACACTCATCACTCTCTTAGTCCCTTTTAAGAAACAAAGAGTACTAAGTTTGTTATCCAATAAGTCCTCACTTAATAACATATTTCGCTGAAATGTTTTAACAAATATAAGTTAATAAATTGCTATATCAAGAAACATACTGATTCATTTCCGTTGTCATTCTTTTAGTACCTAGGTCTGTGAGAAAACTTTTTATTACCAAGAATTAACACATAAAAAGCCATAAAAGTGTCTAAGGCGATAAATACACGGCATATTTCATACAAGTATCAGGGTATCGAGCTCTCCCAATCCTAGAAACCAGTCCGACGTTTATACGTTTACGGCAAAGACTGTACCGATAGTGACACCCGGCATTGATCGTCATGACCCGATAATGTTGTAACATTGTACCGCGCGCGATACCGCCATCTATGCTATGTATTATGTATTTTATTTTACTCGATCACCGACCCTATTTATATAATTATCTACAAACTTTGTGGAATTAACTTACCGTTATTTGAAATGCTTTGGTTATGTCGCGTGTAGTTTTATTGAGATAAGGTTAATTTTAAACATGAAATAATTGGCCGTTTATGTGTAAATTAGATGAGTGTTCTTTGTGAAGAGATTCTATGGCCACGTTACGTATCTGTTATCAGACTTGGTATGGTTTTGCCTAAATTTAAGTTACATTTTAAAAATAATGCGTTAGGAATAAATAGGATTTTATCTCAAATAAGATGCAGGTACCGGCTATAATCGTATTGGTAACCTCACGCGACTGCAAGCTGAACTAACGAAATGTAAGCGTGAATCTGTTACGATCAATTATTATTAATGAGCCCTCAGAATCGAAGTACTCCGTAGGGCTTGGTATCCGATTGTTTCCTGGCTCTTTATTCAACAAGATATCACGTAAACTATTATTGCTATAAACGCGTTAGTGTCTGCGTGTAACTCACCAAAGTAAATCCATCCCACACAAAATCTATCCAATAAATATCCAAAAAGCTTGTTCTGCAAGCATTCCGCGTCCATTGTGTTCCTTGCAGATATATCTTGCGTAAGGAGCATGCGATTCCTGCGAGCTTTGCTTTCTCCCCGGCCCACGCTCGGCGATCCTCGTCACTATTGATTGACAAAGTATCCATTACCGCATCGAAACCGACTTTTATCCGAATCGACGTAATGTAAGAAGAGACTGAGCAGCGGGAAATCTTTGCAACGCTCGGAGAATTTCGAGTCGCCCGCGGTGACCGGTTACCTAATGCAATAGTTGACAAATCGCTCAATTGTCCCAACTTGGTGGTTTGTCGAGCCGACTAGTTGGGTGGCGGGTTGCGCAACTAGTCACCACTTGAGTTCGTTTGACGAATGCCGGAAGACGTCCAACTTTATTGTGCTTTATTGCGATTGGACGGTGGTAAATAGTTGTGAATCGCATCTCAGAGAACATTTTGATTATCGGGAACGATTCTATTGAAATTTATTCAGGGATTTAAATATAACATGTTTTAAAGAAAATTGTGGTGGTTAAATGTATTAAGTAGCAGCTGCAATGCTCGCGACCCGTACACGCGATACCTACACATTTAATAAATGCATTTTGGAGACATTACAGTAAATATTTATAACATTCCGGTATAAATCATACATTAATAATTTCATACGTTTTAATTTTTTATGCAGTAAAAAAGAAAATATTAGCGATGCCATAAATATGTCTCATATAATCACAGCAGGGTGTGTATTCGCAATTTTCGTGGCTTCTCTTGCATTTGCATAAAATCTAAAATCGCTTCTTGATCAATAATTTACATATAACGTTCAAAATAAAAGAATAAGTTATAAAATAAATGTACCATAATGTAAAACAAAGCTTATAAAATCGCTTTATTTGATCACTTTATGAGGGAACATCTGACTAAAAGCAGTTTTATGACCACTTATCGATTGTTTTCTAGAGTTATTGTTTTGTTTCTTTGTTTTAAGTAAATCCATGTAAAAAATATGTAAGAAACAAATGAGTATTAATATAACATCTATTCATATTCGATGACTATTTGCTTTTTTTTATCTAAAATACGAGTTACTAAGTGACGTTCTTTCACATGCCCTTTTGTCTCTACATTCTACACAATATAGAGACAGTATGACACTTAAAGGCCACATATAAAAATAACGCATGTCACCTCAATCAATAACTAATTGAATTTTGTTTGCAAAATAATCATCAATACCGCAACTCATTCAACAATAATGCAGGTTTTGTTTTTATGTTTGCAAAAAAAATATAATTTATATATAGCATTAACTTTAAATCAGCTAAAAAAATATCATATGAAACCTTTTTGTAAATTAGAGAGATAATTTTTAAGACATAAAGTCCCAATTTTTTGACATAAAATTTCTAGACTTATAGAACAAATACCAAGACTAAAATGTAAAAACTGTACATTCATACATTTGCATATATTTCTTGCTTATATCACACAAGACGCTAACTAAGCAGAAAGCCAAATGCTAATGAAGTGTGGTTATCTGAGCTGAGCCTTTTTATTTGTCGGATAACCCGTAATGTGTTTTAAAGATATGTTCACCTTCAAGTTTTGATGTTGTCTCGGAGTTTTTTTCTCTGTTCTTAAACACCGGTAATGCGCAACGTTCTGGGGGCCTACCATCATCGCTTTGAGTAATATCATTGCCGGTGTGTAAGCGTGACAGCGCTCTACGTGGCGTGGAGCGTGGAGCGTCTCTTTTCCACAACTGCAATAATACTACTTTAAGCAGTCTTGGTAGACTCCCTGTATTGCAACATTTTAACGCTATCTCACTTGAGTTATGTGGGATGACTTGTAACTTTAGGACAACTGAATGCGTGGGTTTCACCCGTTTTACCTATTAGCACGTAAAAATAATTGTCGATGAAATCTGAGATAAAAAATTAAGATGTTATTATAACGAGGATTCGAATTACATTTTCCTTGGAATTAATAAACACATTTCAGATAGTGTAGCATTAAATTTGATCGTTATACTTGTGATATAAAGTAAATAATTTGTTTTATCGGGACCTGTTGTAATATATTCAGCTATTAATATTTTAAGTGCTTTCGTACTTGGGTGTCTGTTACTCTTGGGTGTACATTGTTGCGTGGTTGCCAGGTAATAACGGTCGTAACACAATATATGGCTCCAATCAGCTGACTCTCGCCTGACAGGAAGACAAGTCGCCTACAAGTGTTTTTCTTTCGTTCCCAGACATGCTTGGATATACCTAATTAGTAGTCATTTATAATATATGGAAATAGTTCCATTTGAAGAGAAAGACGTTGAGAACTGTCATTGAGAAATCCTATTTTGTTTTGTTAAGGAACCTATTTACCATCTTATCGCAAAAAAGCTGTTGCAATTTTGAATATCTCTCAATCTTTACACGAGACAAAAGCTTAGCAATACTTTGCAAAATGCATTCATTGCAATACAAGATCGCTAAAAGAGTTCCGGGAAGAGATAGTACGTATGTTTTGTAGGTCTTTGAATTAAATTGTTTGTAGGTACATAGCAATAGATACTATTGTTGTTTCATGAAGGGAAAAGGTCAAACATTGTCGCTGCTTTCAAACAGAACGCAACTACCACTTTTAATGTAATGAGTCCAATATTTCCATACAATAATACATTGTTACGTCTCAGGCTAATTGAAATAATATCCAATTTAAAGGTCCTGTCACATGATGTAGGAACATTAATTAAGTACGCGGTAAATCCCTTACAATCTAGTGCCTCGGTATGAATCACACAGAAATGGAAACCAGCGCTTTAGTAGCAAACGATTTTACCGGCACAAATATACTTCGTCTTAGGCCATATCTACACTGCACTTCCGGTACACCGAGATAAATCATGTAATCTAGAAATACCGAGAAAATGCTATTTGAAAACACGTATTTCTGTAGCAAAAACAGAATGAATCGTGTGAAACAAAGAAATCTACTAATGTTTGTCCGAATGGCCGGCGGGGAGGCTATACACCGCGAAATATTTCCCAAGATACATCGGCACGAGTGCGATGTGGCGATATCTTAGGTGCGCGCCAGTTCGAATCGTCTATCGAGTCTATGATCGGCTCCGTCGAGGGGTCACGCGCGTTAAACGTAAATCAACATATCTCGCGACGGGAGATCTAGCCGAGCATGCGCCCGACCAACAAAAACTGAATTTTATAGCCGTAACACTACACCTGGGAAAAAAGTAAATAAATTGGACGAGATCGAGTGAACGACCCGCGCGGCCTCTCCACTCCCTGAAGCGCCCGTCACGGGAACATTTATCTAGCTAAGTACCTACCTATCACTTCCTTTGTAGAAAGTTTTGTGACTCAAAATTACAAGGCAGCAACACGAAACTAATTAAATTAAACGTCGCTTGAAATACACTGAACATCGAGCTTGTCTTAAATAAATATTGCAACCGTATGTATATATTATACAGTCGAGGTTTCCTCGTAATGTAAATAAATTAATCAAGATTCATTTGGCTCGTAATAGTATGGCAGCCTCGCATTACTAGTTGAGCGCGCCTACATGCACCCTTAAGACGTAGCTGGCAATTAATGATCGATAATGACATTTAATTGAACATTTAAAACAATTCTGTGTTATTATAAATCATTATGAGTAACGCGAGCTGAAGTATTGTATTTTTATTCCTATTAAATTGATATCACTTATAAGTAGAATTGCTTTTTTGACGGATATTTCATGTTCGTGTAAGTATGACTAATTGTTATTGACATAAAGATTGCAAACTTTTGCGCAAGCATAGTTTGTTTCCAATTTATCTTTATCGCTGGCTGCCCGCAGTTCTACTCTCGATGCTATCGTGGAGTCTCTTTGAGCGCTAGTACGGTCAAATAAGTTTACTGAGTATCCTATAAATGATAGTGATGGCTAGATCTCTCACTATTTGTTGAACGGAGGCTCTAAGTGGGATGGTATTAGCAATAGATATTTTCAAACTAATATGATGCGGTTTGCACATCCTCAAGTATCATAAACCCTTTTTGCGCAGTGTTTTGTCACAAGCTAATATCTACATGATTACAATGTGACGAAACATGGAATACGCACATCGCAATATTATTTAGTTGCTTCACATTTCTCAAAGATGAATAAAGCTGCGTTGGGCTAAACCAATAAGCAATTATATTAATTAATATACTAGTTCTTATCTCAGGACTGTTTCGAATAATGATATTACAAGCAGAACATCAGTTTAATTATTCTGTTCTAAATGAACTGTAACGAGGGCGTGTTCGATAAATATCCGCTCTATGTCATGTCTATTAAGGTTGATGTTCCGGGTGAGCCAGACGGGGTGCTTTCTCTGGAATGTCGGGCAACTGTCGTACGAATCGCAGACCGAGTTCCGATCGAGAGAGTCGATCCGTATCTTCGCGATCGATTCTTATCGTGACAGTTTTACGCGTCGCGTCGCGATCTCACTTCCAATACAAGCAGTGCACAACACTACTCCACCGGGCCTCGTCATCTCTGCTTAATAACCAATACAAACGTCATATCCGATCGATCCCAGCTTTTTGCACTTTTCACATGTCAATAACGGAGGTTTAATTTCGTGGGATTACGGTTTTCTATTCTTGCATCTAAGTCACGTTATCAAAGATGTGTGACATATCATTAATGCTTGGTAGATAAGTATGTATATTAGGTAGCCAGATCTTTTGTCGGTGCTCGTATCTTGTCAATGACTTGTCAAAGCTGCTCATGTTTTGGCTCGCTCGAACATACATTTGAATAACAAAACGCTAGCACGAAGTCATCTGGCCATCGCCTCCATCGCCATGCGATATTACGCTGTTTGAATAACAATATTAAGTTGCAATTGAATTAATTGAAACTGTTCTTTTATCTATAACCTATTAATAATTAATTCACGCTTATGTTAATTATTTAATCAGTGCTAGTAAATTAATTAACAAGATAATATTGTGTTAGTTGCAGCGACACAATCCATTCGTTCGTATCGGCCGGCAGCCGGCAGGTATGTTTAGTGGGTGTCGTAGTAGTCAATTATGTTGATTCAAAGACAGAAAAAAGATAAGAAAATCTAGGCATTCGAAAACTATAGTAGCGAGTTAAGTTTAAAGAATCTGAAACAGTAATCTGAACGCTAAAAGCATCGGAAGATAACGCACACTCGCATCCCCACAATCTTGGGTACGCGGTGGAGTGATAGCGCTAATGAACCCATGTTGCCGTCACAGAAGTGGCACGGTTTGAACGATGGCACGCCGCGCGGCCATTAGTGGGGAACTCAAGGCCAGCCGAGGGCGGACAGCTAGCCGTAATTATCTAAAACAAACTAAACCGAAAGGCGGATATATCGCCTGTTGCAACACTTCACCGAAGACATGTTTCTCTACATTCGGTTTGCCGATAAATTAGCCTACCTATATTATGGGGATTGTGCGACAAACACCAGCGATTCCAGTTAAAATAGTTCAGTCTCAGCGAATATAGATGTCGCAGATATTTCTAAAGCAAACGGTGAAACGTGAAAGCTTAGTTTCTATTTCTTTGAATGTTCAGTCGTTAATCAACAAATACAAAATATGTGTAACCAGAAACAAAGGCCATAATTATAAATGCACTCTTGTGGCGTAAAATAACAGTGTAACGTCGCAGTTTATTAGTATTTCATACTTACTAGTTTTGTAAGTTACTTCTAAATGTGCTAAATACATGTTGTTACACTCAAACTTTGTCACGAGCTTTTAACTTTGGCTTATTGTTTCAAATACAACGTACAATAGAGTCATGTTAATGAAACTTGAGTTTCTTTCGTTTGTTTATAGTTACGGTATATTTTAACTCTTGTATACAGATTCTGATCCTTACTGTAAATTATTTTTTTTTGTCAAATTTTATTTTATCTGCAACTTGTAATTATTTTGTCGTTTATCGGTAACATCGAATTAGTGTTGTCTGTATAATTGTATTTATGTGCGTCGTTCGTACGCGTGCGTAAAGCCACAATGTAAATAGTTTATGTGATGCACACAGATGCAGAGTGTAAGATATAAATGCTCGTAACACGTTTACTACGATCTTGATGCATGACGATAAGTTGCCGAGCTAGACGGCCGCTAGATTGATAGATTTTGCTGAAAGGGCTGTCCAAGTAATTGCTGGATACGTTACGTTGTTGGTTAATTGAATTTACACAATAAAAGGGTGTGCAGGTCTAACGGTAAGCGCTGTTACGTCCGTAGTAGGCGACTTATGCGAGTATCCTACTATTCTGTCAGTAAGTATTGCTGCACGGTTCGCGTCAATATCTCAAATGTCACTCTCTGCTTTGACAGTTGCCAATTGATACTCGTAGTGCACCAAATTAAGTTGATGTTTGATTGACCGAAGTGTTTTAAGTTTTATTTTATTCAATAAACGTTGCATACTTATTTTTTTAAATATCTGATGCTAATTTGTCAAGCGTGATCTGTGCTAACGCAACTTGTCGCCTACACGATTTGTAAAATAAGAAAGTATTATTGTATATGTGTACTCTTAGCCAATAACATACTATGTAGAGCAGCGAGTTATGTATTACTACAAGTATATACTTACCTACATGTAAGTATTTATAGTATACAGCGCTTTACCTTTATTTTCATCGATATTGGCCTTAATTTAGCAAAGTAATTGTGTTTATTACTGTGATATTACAAGGACATGGCATGAACAACGCCGTGTTCGCTGTTCCAGTTCAAAATCGGTTCGTGCCGGACCTTTCTGAAACACTTCTCATTCTGTCAGTTATTCTGTCATCCTAAAATAATGGAACTTGGCTTTTGCCTGGTATAATATACAGCTTTTAATTACTTTTTTAGTTTATTGAATTTTTATCCCCGTCTCTCTTGTTTTGTTATTGTTTTTTTTTTAATTGTTTGCTGTCGAAACAATAACTAACAAAATCACGAAGTACTTATTTAATGTTGCACAATTTGCATATCGCAGTTTTGCTGTTACCGTCAAACTAACCGCTGAAGCGTATAAGCTCTATTAAGTACAAGCTCATTGACTTGTAAGCTTAAGGAAATCTAACCTAAATAAACAGATTGACCTTACGAAATTCCTGAACAAGCCGTGTCGTTAATCAGTCGATTGCTATCACATTAATTCGCAGTGATTAGCTGATGGTATCTTAGCAAGTGGGGCGCACGCGTCACAGTTCATTATGGCTGCGCCTGCGCGTCGCTTGCTCCACTTCGTTGCATTACGTGACGAGCGTGAGAAACAACGCTCTTGAAAGTTTTAATAACCCTCCTATATTATCATTCTTGATTTACCTACATAGTATCAATTGCTTTTAAATTGCTAACATAGGCTACCTGGTTGCAGATACATGACTTTAAGGTTGTTGAGCTTTGAGGCCGTATGCGTAAGTATGTAGGTAAGTTGGTATCTATAGCCAAGCTGTAGACTAATAATATAAAATGGCTGTAAATGTAATATCATAGCTTACCTCTAACAGTTAACTTTTTACAGTTTATATTAGGCTCAAACAGATGTTTTTAAATCTTATTTGTTTCTATTTATTTCCAAAGATGAAAATACGTGTACTAAAGGCATTACAAGTTTAAATCTCATGGAATGAAACTTAACGAAAGAATTCGAAAAGAATTATCTTCGTTCTGGATTCAAATGAATCTTACATCGTTCCATTTTAATTAATGACTCATTCTGAAATTTATAAAATTAATCTTGAAGTGATTTTCAGGTTGATTTTAATATACTCATGAATAACCTCGTCAAAATTAATGAAAAAATTGGTTCGAGTTCCTTACCTCCCCTTAAAGAATGATTGAACGATCCTTAATGAACTGGCTTAGCCCTTAGGTAATATTATACGAAAATTAGGACATGAACATACTATTTGATATACCACTTAAACTCAAAGTATACGTACTTTAATAAAATTAAAATAAAATTATAAAAACTCAAAAGTATTAAACTACGTGTTAGCTTGACATACAAAGTAGGCCTTCGAGAAGATCACTATCATTAATGGCCTGAGAATTAGTTAAAGACAATTAGCAACACATACAAATAGTCTCATACATTTCCAATGTATGTAGATAGATGAGATGATACATGAACATTTTCACAAGGTGACTATACATTAACAAGGTATTTATAAAAAAAACACTTCTAAACTTTTTATTGAAATGACTAACAGCACTTTTAGTTGTATAGGTATATTTTTAAGTCGAAACAACAAAAAAGTATACAAGTCAAAAATACGTTGTACATTTGAGCAACTGTGTGTACCGGCCCTAATACACGGCGGCCGAAATGAGTGTGAATTATTTTCGCGGTGACGTCTCATCAATTTTTAGCTTTTCGATTACGTTTAGGGCAGGATAATGAAGCTCGGATATACACGCTAAATTTATTAGGCAGTTCTCTTATCACATTTTTTATAAGTCATTAAATTATTCAGGCATTGAGTAAAGACTTGATTTTTTTTAAATACTCTGTTATCGTGTGTTTTATACGGGTAATTAGTAAAATGTTTATCAATCTAGATGAGGTTTAATGATATACAAGAGATTTAACTTACAAAAAAAACTAAAACACCGATTCCCGATTAAAGACTATCTACTAAAATTCTTACGAGTATTATATTGCTTACTAAAACAAGATGTTCAATGTATCGCGGCTTTAGTGCACCTCGTGCCTCATATATTCTGCATGTTTGAGCACACCGCAGTCATTAGCCTAAGCATTATATTGTTAGGTGGTCTACCGGTCAATGTCAATGTAATTGATGTAAGCCGATTGAAAGCTTACGGTTTTCTGCTGCTCCCAATACAAACAATGTTACAGCCAATCTATAAAAAGAGGTTTAATACCTACTATAGCTACAAGATAGTGCTTTCAGATAAATGATAAAAGATCTACAAAATTCGCTACTTAATCTTTTTACACCAAATAAAAGAGGATGTGTAACGGTACCTTATTATAGCAGCTCGTCGCTTAAGTAAAAAACAATAGTGAAAAAAACGGTATTTAGGCAACACGACTATCGAGGGCCGTTCGTTAGCCTGAATTTCGTCGAACGGGAATCGAACCCAGGCCCCCGGCCGTCGTGGCCAGCCGTAGACAACGATCTCGCCCCCATTGTGTGCTTTGGAACTTGATAACATTCTACTTTACTGTTAAAAAGGAGAATTTTAATGAAACTGTTAAGAAAAAAGGTATTTTCAATGTTCAGCTTATCTGCTTACCTATTATGTTCTATTTTGATACAAGTCTTTATAAATTAATATCAGAAAAAAATGAATTTTAACACGTTCTCTTATTATACTTTGTATAATCAGATTTATTTATAACACCTACGTGTAATATTTTAGCAAAAATGTTGTATGGAAAAATATAATGGTTAAATGAGCATCGATCTATCATTTAATGACAAATACCGATAGCCAATTGATTCCGCATACGGCCCGATAGGTACCGATTCATTACGCTAATGGCACTCTATTGTCAAAAGATAACTTTTTTCTCCGCGATATGTTTTGGCTATCCATTAGCGACTGTCCAAACAAAAGTCAATGGCATAAGGTGTGTCCGCTAATAAAATATCACACATCACTATTATATGAAATGCAAAAAAAAAGTGTCGAAATACAAAACATTATGTCTTTGACACCTCCATAGATTTATACAATCATGCAGACTTTATAGATTTATTTGTGGTCACGATTATATCTTTTATTTTTTTTCTCTATGGAAACGTCAGCTATTAATTTTTAAATTTAGAATTCGGTATTCGAAAATTTAGGCACCTTCTGTAGTAATTATGTGTTCACTTTACACAAATATTGTTAAGATTTAAAATGGCAGTTTGTGAAAACTTTGGAACTACTACTTGTGGAACTACTTGTGGAATTTATTCAATACTTTTCAACGAATTCACGCTGTGAGTATGTATTTTCGTTATTAAAACCAAGATTCAAAGTCTTGTGAAGTATTTCCAATTATTCTTTTATTACCTTTTTTATTATCTTTTTCGATGTCGATTTTGAAGTCATGGCGCACAACAAATAGATCATTAAATTAAATTAATCCTACCTATGCATACATACAATTAAAATCACAAATCCATTATACTTTTAGACTAGTGTAAAAATATTTTGCTCATAGATTGATGTTACTCGTTAGAAAGTTTGGCATTCTAAATGATTGGAGTTTGAAAGTCATTATAATTAATTACAGTGTATTGTTGAGACGAGTACATCCGCTTTTTTGTTGTCATTTCGCGATGAACAAGTATTTAACTGGTCAACTGTGGTCAGAATAAGTACACTTGATTGGCTTAGCAATTAATCTCGATAGACCTTTGAAAAAATGAAAAAGCTCTCCAAAAGTTTCAGTAAATTTGCTACCCAAATCTCCAATGATTATTGAGTTTTCTTTAAGTGTTGTATGTGATAGTAAAGAGTAAAATTTTTGAAATTGACATTTTTCTTTAACAAACCCCATTATACATTTGAGTGATTCAAACAACGAAAGAAGAAATGTCTTTCGTCTAAAAGAGTTATTTTGGGATTGTCCCTTTCCTACGTAAAATGTAAAATACTAAATTCCTAGCAGTAATTTAATTCAATTAAATTTAAAATTCAGTTGGGCTAACCAAACCAAGTCGTATCATTAACAAATATTAACATAAGCAACAGCAAATAATAACTGAATCAATCTAATTTATATTTGCGCGCATTCAATGACAGGTAAAGGCACACTATTTATTAGTTTCTCATTTAAACCTTACCCGTAATATATGGACGTAATAAATGTTTTAAAATTTACAACCAATTACATGTACCAAATGAAGTTATCACAATAAAGTCACTAGTTATCCGAGTAATAAATCGTAAGGGATAAAAACTATCTATTAAATTATTATATATGTACTTTGAGAGTTGACTGCTGGGAGCTATTAAAACCTCTCGTTTGTATTAAGTCCTTAAGGGGACCTACCTCGACCGATAAAAGCAATAATACCGCGGGTGTGAAAGCGTGACAGCGCACTATAGAGTGTAGAGTTGCGTCTCTTTTCAACACCCGCGATATCTTTTTAAGTGTTGATGGTAGGACCTAAGATGATAAAAGTAGATGCATTTCGTAGCCGGTAAAATTCCATACGTGATAAGTTCACGTTGTTTATTAAGTGTATTTATATTTTATTCATGTAATTATATTTGTGAGTGTGTCGAAATAAAAAGGTTTAATTATACAATTCAGACATAAACTCTGTCAAGTTATTGTTGGTGTCTGTTT
The DNA here is from genome assembly GCA_941860345.1 of Chrysodeixis includens. Taxonomy (NCBI): domain Eukaryota; kingdom Metazoa; phylum Arthropoda; class Insecta; order Lepidoptera; family Noctuidae; genus Chrysodeixis; species Chrysodeixis includens. Next base: position 5,697,479 of record OW796096.1, on the reverse strand, counting down.
ACGCTATTGTTCTTTGTCTTATGACGAAAATAACACGATGATGTTACATAAAACCTTATTTCATCCTTCTTGGTATCAAATGTAGCTTTAAAACATAGTTATGTTTCAAACATCGTTTATCATTTACATTGTGACACATACTTTAGAATACATAGGTATAAAACTACAGTCAGCGTAGACGTTTTGTAATACTAGCTATTACCCGCGGCTATACCTGTGTAGGTATATCGCGGCTATATCGGTGTCATGCAAAAATATTCCTTATTATAGGTATTTCGGAGTTTAAAATTAGACGTATTACGTCCAATATAATGCATTGATCGCAAAGTTTTTACTATAAAAGAATAAAAGGGAAAAATATCAATTTAAATTTTAGTATAAATAATTGTAATTATTGTAATAAAATAGGATACATTGTTGTAATTGAAAAACACGTTTTAAATTGTATCCAAGCAGATCGTGTGCTTAAAACAATATTTACTGCTGTTCTGTTCTTTAATGTTAGCATTTATTTTTACCTACATTTACTAAAGTGGGTAATAAGCCAAGAAATTATTTGCGATCGCTTGACACTCGTGTATGATAAAGTAAAACACTAACAAGTCGCTGTAAGTGGCAAAGTATTAATTAAAAACAACCATATAACTTACGGCTCATAATTGTAACGTGTAAAGTTTTCTGGACCAGTCCTATTATACAGAGAACTGGCTAAAATGTTAAAAGTTGGTTATGACAAAGTATTAAAAGGTGACAGCTACATACATATGCAAGCCTCCCAACAGCGGTCTAAGTAGGTCTTATATGTCTCGGCCGCATTCCATAATGTGCCGATGAATGAAGAAAATGTATTCTAGTTTTAATAAAGCACGTTCATTTCGTTTGGATGTATAACAGTGCTGGTCTTAATGTCGCTTAAGACGCGCCAGGCGGTCCCGCGACGTCCACCAATTGCACACAGTTACATAGATTACAACGTCTCGTATTACAAGACATTTGCTATATTTACTGGTATTAAGCCTTAAAAGATCCACAAACGATATTAAGTTTGTTCCACAATCCATTGTTCGATCGTTTTTATGTATTCGATGGTCTTTGGAATTGTTTTATGTAAAGTGGGTTCAATTACAAGGCAAACAAAAGTTGACGTGAACACTCCAGAGATATAGCTTTATCAGCCGCATTCTGAAAGCTTCAAAGTTTAGATTTATGTCAGTACGAAGCTGTCACACCTATTACGTTGCATTCTATTTTAACAAGTTTAAAGCCTTAACATAACTATAATTTCTGCACAATTTAGTGCCATCAGAAATGTAACTAGAAACTGTTCATATAATATGAAATATTATTAGTTAATAGCAAAGGTAAAGGAGCGAGATGAGTTGTATCTGTGCGCAGATCACGGCACTAACTTGAAACGGAGATAATCATAAAGCAACACAGCGAGCAGTGTCGCAGCAGATGTTTGATAAACGCACTAACAATGCCACATTAGTATGAACTTAGAAACAATGTAAATTATGAAGATACCACGCTAGGAATTCTTAGCCAAATCGTAGTTTAATACTGGCTATCAGCGCGGCAAATGCCAACATTCCACACCACTAATGGAAAAACTGAGAGTTAACGAACGAGTAGCATGAACCACAGAATATAATAGAGATAAGTTTATCTCAACTCAAAAGTCATAAACTTCATCGCGCACACTGGCCAGTCGCCGCTCGATAGCTGAGCCCGCTCCGTACAAATCGGCCGTCAACCAGCAGATCTAGCTAAACACGAGTAAAAGCAACAATAGTCTCGCCCGACATGGAAAAAGTCGTGACCGACTCGAGCTCGGGTCAGGCAGGATGCTGCGGGCGTAAATAATGCCGACGTCCGATCTTAATTATCGCTCCATCGTTAGAGATGACCGACGGGCAGACCGAAATCGGCGAGCTGGTTGCGACATCGCTCCTCTGTCGGTCGAAGTGCCCCGTCATTATCGAACGGTGTATCGCCCACCGATAAATCGCTAGAACCACCTGCGAGACGACCGGTGTTATTGTACGGTTTTGGCAGCGGACATTATAATTCTTTTGTTGCTATTGCTATTATTTTCATCGCGATGACTCGTCAATTTAATACATTCGAAGATTGGAGATAATATCCGATGGTTTTAAAAGGATTTGATTTGAAACAAAGGAATATTTTGGAACAGCAAATCAACATTAGATTGCAGAAATGCCTAGGATAGCTTTGATTGTATTTACATCGGTGCAGAGTTCTTGGGGAGGCCTAATTGGTACACGAAGCCATGGTCGCTAAGAAAAAAGTAAAAAGTCATATCTACCCAAAACATAAATGATATGCTCTCATTTGGTTTCAGTTCGTTAATCGTTAAGTGCTTTGTGTTCGCCGCTGCGCTTGCGCCGATCTCGATCCGCGAGCGACGTTGAAAAATTCAGAGCTCGTGATTTTCGTTCGTGTACTTCATTTATTCGCACGGAGACGGCGAATATTGTTTACTGCACAACTCGAGTCCTTTCCGGCTTTCACTTAAACTGTAATATAGATCAGATTTTATAATAATTACGTACATTTGTCCTAAACTGCAAGCATACACTTTCAAAACCCGCCTAGATGCTAATCGCCGACTAAGAACATCTAATATAAACTCTCCCATATTTGTTAAATCTTATCGGCAAAGTTTTAAAATCAAACGGAATTTTCAGTGTGCTATCCCATACAATATAGTGCAAAACATTTTGAACTCAACAGTCATGTTAAATACGTACGATTTTATTATTCAAGATTTTCCAAAAATATGTGAGACGCGCGTAGTTATTACGAAATTATACTATCGATCAGGCAATAATACGAGGATAGTGCCCTCGGGAGGCGAATTTAGGAGAAATTGAGGGTGCTTGCGTGCCTTCCCGCGAGCAATATAATCCTTGCATGCACAATAATAAATGTTATTCAGCAAGATCATATAGCACAGGGGAAACGATTTTAACACAATCAAAATATTTAAAACTATACAGGCGCGGGCAGTCAATTCTTTATGATTACTCGTCTCAAGCATGGTATCCTAGCTGTAATTCTACAACGGTACAATACAAACAGATAAACATTAGATTTGCACATCACTATCGACACATAACGGAACTAAAATGTAAAAAGGATTTACATTGTAATATAGCCTCTGTGGCTTTGTTGATGAGTTCAATCAAAACTCGTAGATATATGAATGGTATCTGATTGCTAATTAGTCAACAAGTAGAAATAATAAGTAAGTAACCGCAATTGGGTTTAGAGCTCAGATATGCGCTTGCAAGCCTGCGAGGCTGGTTCCCAGGTAATAATTGCCAGCAAGTTTTTATAGCGTAATTCTACCCGGTAAATAACATTAGGCTTTCCCTTCATTACGGTACTTAATACCGTCATTGATAATCTGTGAGCACATCACAACGCTGCTTCCCTTCAGGGAATACGCCGGAGATGGTATATATAGAGGCAGATCGTGAAATCGGTTGCTTGGTGGACATTATTTTCGGTAAACATAGGTCCGAAACGGTTTGGATCGATGTGCTCAGGGCGATGCAAATTGCGTCGCCTGTTATCGGTGCACTTTATCCGGGGTACTTTTGTGCATATTTTACATATATTTGTGGGGATGCGGCCGATAGCCGGTGTGGGCGGACCCAGCGGCCGCATGCTAATGCACGCGGTAAACGGCGCTCACGCAGACTCGGACTTAGGCAAATTAAACATTTACATGATCATACCGCGCTGTACTTTAACGTATCACACGACTTTACAAGGCGCTAACTACGGGAACAAACAAGGTGAACGAAATTACGGAGAAAAGAAATTGACTGCTTTGATTGCTTGATATAAAGATGATTGGCTCTACCGACTCATTTAACTACTTGAATATCGTTAAAAAATACATAGATCAAACTCGTAATACATAGGTACAAAATAAATAGAAGCAATAAAGATCAGTATCGCGTCTCTCGGCCACTAATCTCTGACACCATAACATAATTGTGCAGAGTCCCGGGGGGATAGCGGCCGCGCTGCGGTCACGAAGCGCTCTAAACATAGAGTCTAGCCCTAAACGATGCCACCATATCCGTCGGCCGACAACATCTACTCATAAGTTCGTGTAGCCGGCCTCACGGCTACGCGAACAGCGAACATACATATCTCTTGTACACGGTACGTGTACACTGAACACTGCAACGGTATTGAAGATTTGTCCAATGTTTTACAACATGATGGACGCTTTACAATGTCTCACATTGCTTAGAAATTCCTGTAACAATAGGCAATCAAATGCTCGCAACTTTATTAAATCCCAGTTCTCCATAGAATTCCCTGGTAAGTCTCAATTGCACACCTGCCATAAAAACGCCGACTTATATAAATCATTCAATAAAAAAATGTTGACATATTTTGATACTCAAATGCTAATTACCTGTCTATACATCCTCCACCCTTTAATCCCGGACAATATAAACTTGTTTGGCGAAATTAATATAATCCTTATGTATGTGGCGGAATGTCAATAAAAGTCAGTTGGTCAAGTAATGAATAGTAAGTGCGCAGTCAGACTGGCACCTGACATTTCTGTTGGCGACGATAATAAGGGCCAATAGCTTTTTTACCGTAAGATAAGGGCTATAGAATATGTTAATATTTAACGCATATTTGTAACTGCGGAAAATATAGGTAGTAGTTTTGTGTTAATTTAATATTAAATATGAGCTCTGAATGGGTATGGGATAAGTTGAGCTTGTTTGATCATGTTTTACGAGAGATAAACTTGATATCAGTTAATAAATATCTCTATCGACTAACAGCTACAACGCATATTTTTTGCGGATTAACTTTTGACATTATTTACGAAGAAAATCTCGTTACTGTTTAAACGCAAAACAGATTGCAAAAGCCCAAAGTGATTTAAGTTCGTTATTCCTATGAAGTCGAAACACGCTTATTGCATTGCAAGTTGAAATTACATAAAAAATGGTAAGAGGTAATAAAGGGAGTGACGTAAAATTTGGAGGTAAACGACTTGAATGATTGATGTTCGTAAAATTACACTGTTTTAAAAACGACAGAGCTGTGTGGTCATCTTTCAGACTTTAAGTTATGTGCAGCTAAATCTATATTGTAATTACGTCATAAATGAAAACTTTAATCTCGTGTAATATTGGATATTCAGTCTTAATTAGGTACGTCATTCATTAAATTCGGGTTTCATTTGACGATCTCATTAATATTCGTTTAATGAGATTGGGAAATTACTTCGATACCTTTGACTTCGATACCTAATTAACCATTGTTTTAAGCAATCCGAAGTCTGGAAGTCAGTCGTGTGATTGTTATTAGTCTTCAAACGTTATAAACTGCTTTGTCTTACTTCTACTTATTTAAAACATATAAGTACCTACCTACCTTAGAGAGTAAACTGCATAGCAACAGTGCAACTTGAAGATCGCACTGTTGCTATGTTGAATGATCATTGGTTTAACGAAGTAAGGAAGTTTACCTTTCTATTTCTTAAATGAAAAAGTTATTTAAAATCATTCTGACACCAAATAAAGTCATTTATTTCAGGAAGGAAACACCTTGGTGTACATGATGTATGTAAACATATTTTTATGTTGAGAAAATCGAAAATTACAATCTCGGCTAATTCGTAAACGGATTTCCATGATTTTCACACGTTTATTTATCAAATTTAATTCAAAGTCGATAAGTAAAACGTAAAAATATGTGTAATAGTTCCTCGTGTTACTTTTTCCCAGTTCTCAAGTATTGGATTAGATAAATAGCAGTCATTTATCGTTTTCTACACATAATTTCCATTTCAATAATAATCTGTGTAAGTTATAGCGTGGATAAATCACATGTAAAGTGCAGCGACCCGAGCACAAAAACAAAATATTTTATTAACATTACACGAATAACTTAAATACTATCCAAAAAATAATATGATCTTGAAATGCAAGCAAATATTCCCTCCGTGTAAACCCATCTTCACAACTAGGTAAATATTTACAATGTAGATACGGTGAATACCTACATAGTTAATATACAACCTTAGTAAGGCAGTAAAGCTTAAAATATAACGTCAGCATCGTGTGGTAATGTCCTTGGAGAAAACCAGACCTTCTCCTTGGCCTATGTAGATAGAATAAGCCTCCACGCTGACTCTATTAAAGCCAGGACCTACTGTTGATAGGTCAAATCTCATAAGGCATTAATTTACCCGATTTGATATTGTCCGCCAACGCGGGTCCTTCCCGTAATGGATACGCAACGTATTTTTATCAACATCGGAAACACTCAGTTCTTAGCACTTACATTCAATGGCAGCATTCGTTTCCCTAAATTATGATAATTGCATAGGTTCTTGTTCAATCCAGTGATTACAGAACCCGTAGGTGTCGGTACATAACATACTTAATGGTTTTTCAACTAAGTATTATGTAAATGATATTACAATTTATATTCCTAATAGATTCCACCGATAAGATGTTCAAGTTTTGATATTGTCAATTTTTTACGTCTATTAAGTACGGGTCATTATTCAACACACGCGAGGTACAAGGAAACATTCAATATTTCTTATTAATCTAGTAGCGGACCGCAATCAATTATCGAAACTTGACTAATCGACGATCCCAATAAACCGACATTCTGTCATTTCTCTTCCCTTAATCGATTACTTCAAACATGAACTCTAGGGGGTCCACTAGCGCTGCGCCAGCTACGCGCACCCATCGCGTACCTAACCTTTTTGTCCATAATAAATCTTTTTGGTCTTTTTGTTGTGAAGTATGCTGCGCTCGCCAGCTCAACCGATCGTTGTTTATGCCCGCTACACGCCACTACCGACAGCGGTCAACAGTCATATGTATTTTGCTATCTCATACAATTTAATATACTGTTTGATTTTATAACACTTTATACACTTTCTTTGCGACTTGTCAGCTGTCAAGTGAGTTGTATCGCCAAGGCGGAGCACTCATCAATAAGACAATTATATATACAAACATTGTCATTTCCGTATTATATTACCTCCATTCAAAAATTAATAAACCCGCTGGGAATTTGTTTGGTTCCAACTATAAAGTAAATGTTTACAATCGATCCCGGTACGGTTCTCATGCATTCTTGTTTCGAGAACAATAAATTTTATTAACACGTTTCAATTTATTTCCCCAAGAGTGAAGATCACACAATCAACGTTAATTGCTGCTTCTCTTACGTAAAATACCGGAGGTGTCAGGATAGGCTTTCTATGGAGGCTTCTTAAGACGGCACCCTCATCTAGATACAAAGAAAAGATTGAGTCATCATAACAAATGCGCAGGCTGTCCTCACCGGCGCGCGGCGGCTGCGGCGCGAGGGCAGGGAACTCTCCACAATCGGCCTCTTCTTATCTGTGACGGCTCCGATCATTGTGTCCCGAATACTTCGTGCTTCACAGTACCAATGATGAAATACTGCTACGTTTTAGTCTTTTACCTTTCTGTCTTTGTTGACTCGTCGAGTACCTTTCGAACTGTTTTTTGTAAACGGTCCATCGCCACGCTTGTAAAGCTTACTCTGACTCTAAAAATCTTATCTAATTCATCGTATCAAGTGAGAATTAAACACAGTCTTCGGATCAATAAGTTATAAATTGTAACTGTACAAGCGTATCAAAAGAGTATCAGCCTAATGCTCAGCATAAGTCACTGTAGAAAAAACAACTACCAGTTGTTGATTAACGTTGATCAATACGTAATTATATTCTGATGTAATCAATCTTTGCGAAATATTCAAACAAAAACTCATCAAAAATACTCCTTAAAAATGAGGAATGAAAAAATGGGACCCACCGAAAAAGTAAAAAATGATTAAATTACAAAAAAGGAAAAAATGTGCTCCATTAATCATATTGATGAATGCACTTAGTATCACAGATACTAACATCGAATGCGATGCATTCTACTTGGAACATTATTTTTGATTTTCTTTCAATTCAACCCTTTTAAGTCGCCCGAAATATTTTAATAACGCCTCATGTTACATTTTGGAAAATGAAACTTCACATAATGATGTTTCGAATCGCGGGATTGATTGAGGTGAATGTTTTAATAACATGTGCGTGGACTAGCGTTTACAATGTAGGTATACGATTGTACGTGTGTTGTAACAAGTGTTAAGTTTATTCGTTTCTGCTTAGCATAATCGAAGATGTTTAACAAATTTGCGTGGCCGCCGGAAATGATACAGTTTAGGTTGAAAAATAAATTGCTCGATTACCGATGTTGGAGCGTGTCAAATAAAAGAGCTACAGGCGTATTTTGTGATCGGGAGAGTCGCGCGGCGACACGTCCCCGCTCCGACGGACGGCGGTCAGCGGAGTCACACATTTGTCGAGCCACTCGCTCGCTGGCTGCATTTTTAGAATTATTAATTTGGTTCGTGTTCTTATACTGTGTTAAAGTGGCCGATTTTGTGCCAACCTTATAAATAAAACATTACCAGACTTCTCTTGCGACTGTTTTATAGGAGTCGACGGTTGCTTAAATACGTTATTATTAAGTTGCATTGTTTTACTTTAAAAGGCATTGTTTTTACAACGTTGCAAATTAAGGACGTCATGATTTTATGGCTTTACATAATTAATCAGTTTAAAATATAATTGTTCTTAATAGAAATAATTACTTCGGGGTACCGAAAGTTAATAAATAACAATAATTTTAAAACACATTAATTAATTTGTTTATTTACTTTCAGGTGGAAGTGGTGATCCTGGACAAGAACGACAGTCCCCCGGAGTTCAAGAACATTCCGCCGGCGTACCTGGCGTCTGAGGACCTGGCGCCGGGGCAGCGCATCGCCACCATCTCGGCGGAGGACCCCGACACCATCGGCTCCATCACCTACACCATTCAGAACGACGACCTCACCCCCTTTTCCTTAGACCCTCAAACCGGCGTCCTCACCCTCAAAGACCCGTTGGACCGCGAAACGATCTCCGAGTACCAAGTGATCGTGAGAGCTGACGACGGCATCCAGTTCACGGACGTAACAGTTGTTGTTCAGGTTCGTTTTACTTGTTTTGTTTGAGAAAACTCGAATAACGTACACTCGTAATAAAGATACTTAGATCTCGTAACGATGTACACCCGGCTACAGAAGCACATTTATTTGTGATATTGTAATTGACATTTATGTGAAAATAATAATAAAGTGCTGTTTTTATATAAGTATACCTAAAGCTCTTGCAATTTAAAACTGTCGGAAACAAGTTATTAAAGCAGATAATTTATGTCTTTAAATCCAAATGAAAGGATGCATTCATTGAAAAAGGAAAGTACAAATTATTCTACTACGCAGCACAGTTTAATGTTGGCACCCTATCTTTGTAAAACACACAATATCAACATTTACTATAATTGCATAATGACCCGAGTGCCAGTGTTCATAAGGTTTTTTTATAAGGCATAAACTCGACAGTCGTATCTCGAGAAATCGGTATACCTTAATAATTAAGATTCTCAGATCAGATAGCCCTATGTCTCAATTCAAGATTCATCTACATTTAAATTGAATCAGGCAAATTAAGACAATTTCAATAAAAGAAACCTAGAGTGTTAAAATTTAAATGTAAATTCTTAAGCCGATTTCAATCTTGGAAAGGTCAACACTTGTGAATCGTGGATAGTCCTGGACCTACGAGGTTATTTTCTAATCAGCTACTTTTTATAAATAAACTCCATGGTTATTTTCCAGCATTTAAATGATCGTTAGATGTAGCATTTTGTTAACGGGTGTACATGAATACAAACATCTGCATGTCGGTCCATTGCCGCGTCGGCTCAAATCAGTAGGAGTCTTATCACGGCGTCTACATCCACTTGTCTGCTCGACGAATGACTGGCGATTAACTAATCATTGAAGCTCTTAGATTCTGTTTGGGATATCAAAGTACTTTTCTGCATTTTAATGAGCATCTACTATTATTTTTAAACGGTAGTTTTTGAAGTGCATTTTATATTTTTTAGCCATAGACTATTTGTAACGATTGTGATCATTTCCAGGTTACCGACACAAATGACAATCCTCCTGTATTTAAAGAAAGTGCATATTCTTTCGACATTCCCGAAAATGCTGCGAGAGGTTCCGTCGTTGGCACCGTGGCGGCCATTGACCTCGACTCAGGACCAAATGCCCAGCTCACTTACACCGTCATCTCCGACTGGGCGAACGACGTGTTCTCTCTCAACCCTCAGACGGGAGTGTTCACTCTCACGGCCAGGCTGGACTATGAAGAGGTAAGCTATACACCACACAGCAATAACAAAAGACATTCTAGCTGACTAGCATGCGCATTACCCTTGAGGTCGGCTTGTGGCACTCATTAGCAGAATAACGGTTGTAGAGTTTCTTGAAAACTCTACACAAATAGACAGCGGCATAAGCACAAAAAACCTTCAAAGATAAGAGAGATTAAGGTCACGTATAAAATATGTTACGCATGCTTCTTGTTCGAGTCTCGACGAACCGAACCGAAAAATAAAATGACAGCAAAAGTTAATTGGGCTTTAAAAACGATTGAGTAGTAAATGTAGATTGACAATAACCTCACAGCGGGCAAGCCAGAGCATAGAGATACGGAGGCAAGAGTTAAAAACACTCGTAAAGTGGCGCGACATAGTCGTAAAAACGGACAAAATGTGCAATTAAAAACACTTAAAATAGATTAAGTGATTACCGTGGAAAATATTCGCAAAGGATCAAAAAACACACTTGATTCAACAGCCTCCTAGACCTTGGCATATCGGGTTCGGACAAATAAAAAACGTATTTTAAATAGTACATTTGCAATTTTTGCAAATAATGATGTTGAAAGTTGATATGAAACTTGAGCCGTAATGAAAAGATTTAAAGTCCAAAATGTATAGAGAAACCGGCGCGACCAGTTACATGGATACAACTGCCCTTCCATGTACTAAAATAGTCTGATTGATTCCAATCCAATCGTTGATTGCTAGTCGGCAATAAATAACAATTGTATCTGGTAGATGTTATTGCGTTGCAATACTTTTATTTTGAAACATTTCGCTTGTGTAAATACGGAATTAATTAAAGCTTAATTAATTTGGTGGATAAATTGTATAAGTACTGCAACGGCGACACGCGACTCCTCGAGTTATAATCAATTAAATCCGCGAGCATGTTTTATAAGTGTCGATGATAAAAATGCGGGCTTCCTGATTATGGAGGCTTTTCAAATCTTGAGGTTTACAACCTAACTATACATTCATTTTTTTTTTGTCACATTTGAGTATCTTAAGTAACGTTATTATTGTTCTTAGTAGCGTGTGTCTCTTTCATATCTATACGGCTCAAGTTTCAACCTCAGTAAAGTCTGGTAAAACAAATAAAAACAAACGAAACTCTTTTGTTAAAAGGGAACATAAACATTTTTATAATAACGTGGGAGTTCTAGTTATTATACTCGTAAATAAGTGAATGCACAAATACGAAACCAGGTAGATACATATATTACGGAACATTCACTTGATAATATTTATGATGAGATAACTGCAACTAAGTAAGTCAAAGTTTACTGCGTAGCTTTTATCTGGCTTCGAGATTAGACTAAAATATTTAATGTTCGGTCTTGTTTCAGATTGTAAACTTATAATTATGTGTTGTACATAATTATGTTTAATGCAGATGTTAGATTAGGTGTTACTTTGTAAATGGAAAGACCGAAAACGTTTCCAGCAGATTTGTTTTTATGAAAAAGAAAAGTTTTTATAAATATGAAGTCACGACAAATTAAAGAAACATTTCTTTTTTTGGTTCTGTCATGTCATTTGAAGATTTCTCATACTTCCAGTTATTGGGGACAGAGAATCTAAAATACCATTTGATTAGTCACTAATACATCCGTTGTTTAGAGACGTAGGTTGTCAAACAAAAAACAGTCGGTACAGAAATCCCCGATAGAAACAAACGACAGCTGAGATACATATCAGTATTTAGCATTTCATAGCAGCATTTTTTCTATGAAATTAAAGAGAATAATAAAGATAGTATCTTTGTTCGTCTACTTGAGAGTAATTTACGACTACAGCACCGCTAGTAAGGATTTTAAATTCATAAACGTTGTCTGCGTCCGACAATGTTGAAAGCCTTTGTATAGGTGCAAATAAGTTTCATTGTAAGTCTGGTATCATAAACTATTAATATTTTCATCTGCATATTACATACGAACAATATTGAAAATTGGCGCCTCGTTATGTGGGTTTGTGGCTAAAGTATTTGGTTCTTGGTTAACTTTTTTGAAATTCCATTTTGTTAAGTTTTGACACAAACTTTGAGCGAAATAACCTCAAACAATCTTAGCCAATTTTAGGTCAAGTGTATATTAGATGTTTCTTATCCTAATAACTTGCAGATCTATTCAGGAAATATAACTTTAAGTCACGAAATCACCTAAATCCTAACACATTTATTTCAAGACACAAAGGTTTATTTTCCCAACCGATTCTTTTACATGCGGTCGAGCATACATAGTACAGGATGTTATTATTTCGTTACACTGTACTGGGTGCAGTGAGTACCTTAAACTGAAGCCTTGGTATGAATCGCCAGCAACATTTTATCATAATTTCGTATACGTTGCAATTTTAAAGTGGATAACTATTTATAGTGTTTTGTGTCGATTCACATGTGCTGTGCGCCGCCCCTCAGTGCTCGCGGCGCTTTGCGGTTGAAAGAATTATCGTAACATAGATCTTGAAGAGATCATTGACCGCTTGGCCTCTCCTGACGCGACGTCACTTTTTTAAGTAGTTCTAAATAAGATTATTAGCTTAGCTACGCAGTAATAAACGTTAATCCAAGGATTATTTCTAAAGTTTATGGATGTTCAACTTTTGAGACTGTTTAAGTGCTCAAAAGATGTGAAGCTGCGTAAATAACTTGATGCGCCTAAAACGTGAAAAAGGTTATTTCTGTATAATCACTCCAAATACATATAAGTAACTTACACCTAAATCTAGATTTACATAAAGTTACCATGATAAACCTTATGTTTATTCAAGGAAAAATGCACTCGAATTTCGCAAAATTTGGTCGACAATTAATGTTTTGAGGCATTGAGTTAGAAAAGTGGCCTCAAAACGACGCTAAAGAATTATTAAATGACATAATTAAGTTTGGTTTTAGTTCATTATCCTAAGTATTCTTTAATTCTGCTGTTCACTGGGGAATTATTTCTTAGAATCAGCCTTCAAAATGATGTCCAAACATCCGTAACTGCGCTAAAACTTGCAACGAATTTGTACAAAAAGAAATTGTACTTTTTAACCTTTATTTAATTTATGTTAAGCTATTCAAAATTTATCAGTATATCATCAAGACCATCTATATACCAGTAGTGCACCTACATGATATACACCGAACATTAATGTCTTTTTCAAAAATAAGAGAGAAATAAATGAAATTTATTATGACCCATGAAAAATATTGCATGTTGTAGATAATATACGCAATTTAAGAACGAAGGACAATATCGCCTTCAGGCTAGTACGTAGGTATTTAATATGAAACGACTCGACCTGACTTGTCCAATTATTAACGTTGTCTTACTCCGATATAAAATTACAGTACTAATCTCAATGCAATGTACTACTTCGCAATTAAGTTATTTAAGCCTAAAACTTGGAAATAACAATTTACCTGTCTTTGTATGTTCTGTAATTACTCGTCGATTTTCAACAAATTTATGAGCGTTAATATTCTGTCATATTATTATTACTTACTTGAAGCTTACGAAAACTAATGCGTCATAGATATGGCATTAAACATAACTAAAGATGGTACATGGAGGTGATTGAGCAACTGCGCTGGTTGCAACTATCCTCATTAACTTAGGTACATTAACTTTATCCACTTAAGTTGGTAAAACAGCTGAACATCATAAAACAAATATTGCGAATGAAACTGGCACCAATATTTTAGTTCAATTACAAGTAATAGAAATGCTACAATGAAACTCTACGCAATTTGATAAATGATAATTCAATTAAAAACTTGTTTCATAGCTTTCTTGCCAGGGCCTTTATGTTCGCATAAATGTTCTCGCATTTCGTTAGTTTGCAGTTTTCAAAAGCTAAATAACAATATTATAAGTTACAGGTTATAGTTAAATATCCACCTCGTAAAACAGGAAGGACTGATGTTCCATAAAATAAGTATTAATCTCAAGGCGGCAGCTGTTGGATACTTAAACATTTACATGTACTGTAGCGTAAAAAAACCTCATTGTTCAGAGAAAAGTACCTTCGCTTTAAAATCACGAGTATGGTATATGCTCACCCTTTTTTATTTTACAAAACGCCCGCCAACATAAGGCCTATTTAACATGTTTTTGCGGCATCTCCTCGCAACCGCCATACTGTGCTCATCAATGCCGTAGTAAAATGACAAACAAGTCGTTAAATTCTCTATGGACATAAATCAGAGGTCGTTTTGTAATTTTTCGGTATTAAGTAGGAGGGGATTTTATATTTATGTGCAATATTTCTAAGCAATTTCAAACAAATATTTGCTATAAATAAATGAAAGCTATCGCTGTAGGCTCAGATGTAATTTTAAAACTTGTTTCTTGATCATAGGAAAGCTATTAAGATATAGGTTGGCCAGATACTTGTCATGAAAGTAAATACATAAAGATTTTATTTACCGGCCTTATATCTTATGTTATATGGACTTAGAGTGCTTTTACACGACGATAAAACTAGATGGAAAATTTCATACCATAATTATTTTTTTGTAATTATTAATGAACATAAAATACTACTTAAAGCAATATATATTGCAAAGGATTAAGCTGTTACCCAGTTCAGGATATCAGTCACTAGGTTGCCTACTTCGGCTCCGTCCCAAAGACTGCACCAGTCAGAATGTCCGGCGCTTTTTCAGCTCAGTACCAAAAGAAACCCGTTCCATTGTTTTTAAAAATTATCTTTGGTTACGTGTGCTCGCTCGGCCCGGATACGTGTCTCCGGCGAGGTACATAAGAGCGGTGTTCGCGGGCCATCCGCGCTGCACTGGACTCATCAAGTCGGCCGGCCCCGCTAATTAGTAAAAACAATTCGCTGGGTACATTCGTTCCCTCGACCGCCCGCCAATTCCGCGTAACCCGCTAGAGAGCTGCTAATTTCATCCCGGTACAGTTTTTTCGCGTCGCGCATCATATTCGGCATTTGCCCGCTCGATCCGCCATCGAAATTAAGGCTCGAACAATGTCTGACAAAGCAGCCGTCCGCAAAACATCCCCGAGCCGGATTCCGCGACCACTACTTGTTTTTTCGCTCCACGATCCGCGAATGAGGGAGCTTGTCATAGCTGGGAAGCTTTGGTGTCCTATTATATGGAAAATCTGAATGCCGCCGTCATTCGTAAAATGTTACCGTCGTACTTCATGTAATGCATTGTGTTAGAGCTCAGATTTTCTTGTTCGGTACTTATGACGGTGTATGTTGCTGCCGTGAATACATTGTAAGCCTTTTTAATTCAACATTACGATAACGACTCGCATCTCGTTATATTTTTAATGTAGGTAGTAGTATGATAATAGATGTTTACAGATAAGGGGAATGGAGTAGGTTAATAACATTGAAACAATATTTATACTTTTTATTGTATGTGATTCGGCAGGTTTAATAATTAAAATGAAATCAATAATGTATCAATATGATTATGATTTCAGACACAACACTACATTTTGGTAGCTCAGGCGCAGGATAGTGGTCACCCGTCCCTGTCTGGCACGGTGACAGTCTACGTCAACGTGATCGACCTCAACGACAACGCTCCCATATTTGACCCCATGAGCTTCTCGAATGAGATCCTTGAAGACGTCCCTATTGGCTCCTCTGTAGTAACCATCAGTGCTACTGATTTAGATTCAGGTAATAAAACTATAAATAAATTAAAATTAAAACTAAAAATTTCAGAACTACCAAAGACTAACCACAAATTTTGTTTGATATTGCATTCCAAGGATTTCCGAAGGTAAAGAATAGTAACGAAAACGTACCTTATTTTAAAGCATAAGAGATTCATATTCTCATACTATATTACAGGGTTGAACGGCATAGTGACGTACAGCATCAGCTCAGGAGACGAGGGCCAAGACTTCACGATAGCCGAGAATGGAACTATTTACACAGCGAAGCTACTCGACAGAGAAACTCTACCGATATACAACCTCGTTGTGACCGCTAAAGATATGGCGAAGCCGCCGGAGCCTCAACTTTCATCAACTGTACAGGTATGCTTACATAGTACTTGAATGTGTATAAAATTTCATTTCGACCTCGTAACTACCGTTCATGTTCTACAAGCTCGTAAAAGTTTCTATGATAAAATGATATCGACCGCTGAAGTAGTCGAATCATAATCATATATTAGTCCGGATTTAACTAGCCATCAGCTAAGTGAAAGAAAGTTGTAAAATTAAGAGCAAAACACAGTTTTTTCAAATTAATTTCGTCTCGTCCAATATGAATGGATTATACCTAACTGGAACAAAAAATCGAATAAGATTATTGTTAAGGTTTTATTTTATGTATCCTAACAATTAACGCTCGAACAACTTACATTGTGTTTATAAAGGACCCTGTATATTTACATTTAATTCACACGGTGGTGTCACTTTTAGAGGGCTTTTACCAAATGTTTCATATAGATAATAAATACAAGGCGGGTTTTGTACCGTTTAAATGATTATTCCAATTTCTTACTAAGTGTAAATACCTGTTTAGATATTTTAACAGTTTTCCTTATGTAAAGATATGACTTTAGCTAATTAAATAAACCTTAAAGGTTATATCCCACACCCTTATAAAAAAACATGTTCATTACGAGCCATTGTTAAGTGCGTCTATTGTTGAATTTCACAATATGCCTCTGATGAGAGCAGACGGAAGCATAGGACGCGTTTTGCTTTATTATTTTACTTACCTGCATTAACTTTCTTAGAAATTCTGAGATGCTGGCTTTGTAACAAATATGAAAACATAATAAAATTCAATTGACGCGACATCCGGTCAAACATCTCCCATTGATTCGGATAAGCATCGCATCCGAGAGATTTTAGTTCCACTTAAGTTTAAGATATTTAATATTTGTATGCATCGTTTTCACACACTTTTATAGCTCGTTTTTATTATTATAGGTTACCATACAGCTAAAGGATGTCAATGACATGGCACCTGAGTTTGTTACACCCAATATAACCACGGTGTCCGAAAATATTCCATTGAATACAGTTGTAATGACGATAAAAGCTGTCGACAAAGATGAGGGAAGAAACGGATATGTTGAGTACTTTATGACGCCAGATCCTGATATCAATGGTTATTTCTCTTTGGGTAATGTTGATGGTATATTGCGAGCAACTGGCAAACTTGATAGAGAACTAAAAGCAAGTTACACAATAACTGTCACTGCTAAAGACAGAGGTGACCCACCGAACGTAACCAAATCGAAAATAAGGATAAATATTTTGGACGAAAATGACAACAGTCCAGTATTTGATCCGAAGCAATACAGTGCCTCAGTCCCAGAAAATGCTAGTATCGGAGCCAGTGTACTTCAAGTAAGTAGACCAGATTATCTTTTTAAAACACGTCATATTCTTAATCTGCGGTTGCTACGTGTATCAGAATATTTTTTCACCGAAAACATTTTATTCTTATACTAAAAGTTTGATTGTATCATTTACAGGTCTCGGCTACAGATATAGACGAAGGAGCAAATGGAAGGGTCAGATATTCAATTGCTTCCGGGGACGAAAATAGAGACTTCAGCATAAGCGAAGATACTGGCATAGTCAGAGTAGCTAAAAACCTTAATTTTGAACGTAAATCTCGTTACATGTTAACGATTAGAGCAGAAGATTGCGCAAAAGACGATGTCAGATTCGATACGGCTGAATTATCTATATCAATTCAAGATATAAACGATAACCCGCCCACGTTCCTAGACTCACCGTACTTAGCGTACGTAATGGAAAATGTTATTCCTCCAAACGGCGGGTACATAATAACAATTCATGCTTACGACGCTGATTCACCACCATTTAATAATCAAGTCCGCTATTTCATAAAGGAAGGCGATGCAGATCTCTTCAAAATAAATGCTTCGTCAGGGCAAATTTCCTTGTTAAGAACATTAGATCGTGAAGCACAGGATGAATATACCTTAGCCCTCGTAGCAATGGATACTGGTAAGTTAACGTGTCTAACTATAAAACTTAATAGTACTAGATACCTAAAACTCATGGTACTTAAAATAAATGATAGTCTAAATACCTACGCTGATTCTAAGCGTTGTTCTCATTTAGAGCACCATTTATTACGATATAACTTGTTACAATGTGCAGTTTTATTATTTTATTTTGTTATAAACTCGAAACACAATATGGCTAGGTACTGGTTTAATATATTATTTTTTATTTTAATAATGAAAGCCTATTCACTTCATTTCAGGTTCACCACCACTCACGGGTTCGGGAACGGTCAAAATAGTGGTTCAAGATGTAAACGATAACAGCCCAGACTTTGAAAGACAAAGCTATAGGACCAATGTGAAAGAAAATTTACCTGCTGGAACTGTGATACTCACTCCAAAAGCTACTGATAAGGATGTAGGAAACAATGCTAAGATCAGATACAGCCTCCTAGGCGATAAGTCAGAGAGATTTCAAATAGATTCTGCGACTGGCATTATATCAACAAATGCCACCTTAGACAGGGAAGACTGGGATATTTACTATCTTATTATTATGGCGCAAGATTCTTCAACTACTGACCCAAGAACAGCTACTGCAAACCTTACAATAGTTGTAGAAGATGAAAACGATAATACACCAACGTTTGCTCACCCAGTTTACGAAGCTCATATTTCTGATAGAACCGTCAAAGGTGATTTTGTGTTTGGTGTCAAAGCCAGTGACAATGACATTGGGCTAAATAAAAAGATTACCTACGATCTAAAAGGAGAACATCAAAACCTATTCACAATCAATAGAGAAACAGGAGTAATTAAAGCTAATGAAAATCTTATGAAATATAAAGATAAGAACGGAGCAACCTTCAATCTCCTAATTATCGCTACAGACAGTGGTGTAGTTCCAAGACAAAGTACAGCAGAGCTAATTTTGATACCAAAATCAGTTAAAAACTTTCCAAAGTTTACGGTTACGAATAAACTTACATTCACTTTTTCTGAAGATACACCAGAGGGAGTTTTGGTAACTAGATTGTCAGCTACGTCTCCGAAAAAGGGCCCAACTGGTCTACTGCAGTATGGTATTGCGGGAGGAAACGTTGGAGATGCTCTAAGAGTAGAACCGATGAGCGGAGAAGTGTTTATTACTGGAAAAGGTCTCGACTATGAAACTATGCCTTTGTATGAAGTATGGTTTGAAGTCAGAGATTCAGACAATCCACCATTAAAGTCATTTATCGAAATTGAAATAAAAGTAACGGATGCTAATGACAACCCTCCTGTGATTGAAAACGCTTTATACAATGCGACTGTTTTGGAAGAAGAATATCCACCTCAATTAGTTATTAAAATTGACGCCCACGATGATGACTCAAATGAAAATGGCAGAATATCTTTCAAATTGGTAAACGATTACGACGAAACATTTAGGATCGATGCAGAAAACGGTGAAATTTACACTAACATAGCATTGGACAGAGAATCAATTCCATTTTATGAACTGATCGTAGAAGCTGTGGATCATGGAGTACCGCAATTGGTCGGAACTTCAACTGTGATAGTTACGGTTCTAGACAAAAATGATAATCCACCAAGGTTTACACGACTTTTTAGTGTTAACGTTACAGAAAATGCTGAGATCGGATCATTTGTAATACGAGTCACAAGTTCTGATTTAGATTCCGGTCCAAATGCCAATGCCACATATAATTTTGTTGAAAACCCAGGAGAAAAATTTATTATAGACCCAATAAGTGGAAATGTTACAGTAGCACGACCTCTTGACAGAGAATTACAGGACGAATACATTTTGAAAGTCGCAGCAACAGACGGAGCTTGGCGTTCAGAAACTCCTTTGACTATCACTATACAAGACCAGAATGACAATGCGCCAGAATTTGAGTACTCATACTACAGTTTCAATTTTCCCGAACTACAAAAGAAGAACAGTTTTGTTGGGCAAGTTATCGCTACTGATAGAGACAAACAAGGTCCGAATTCAATCATATCATATTCTCTGCAACAGCCATCAGACTTATTCTCTATCGATCCTGCGACTGGTGAGATATTAAGTAAATTCAAGATGAATTACAAAAGAACATCTGTTAACTCTTCTCCTGAAAATACATATTCAGTTATTGTAGTTGCTACAGATAATGGAAAACCACCAATGTCCTCAGAGTGCTTAGTGACAATCAATGTCGTTGATGCTAACAATAATGCGCCAAGGTTCAAAACGCATGAAAAGTTCGTGCCTGTACCAAAAGACGCAACCTCGGGTGAGCGAATAATAAAACTAACGGCAGAAGACAATATGGACTTTGGTATCAATGCTGAAGTTGAATATTACGTATCTGGAGGAAATGGAACTGCGTACCTCACAATCGATAAGAATAGTGGTTGGATAGTTGTTAGCAAGCAGTTCTACTACTTGGGGCAGTACTACGAACTCAAAATAAAAGCTGTCGATCGCGGTGTTCCACCACAATCTGATGAGACTACAGTGATATTTGTGGTAACTGGAGAAAACATTTATAGCCCTAAGTTTACGGCTCTAAGTTATCAAGTGATTGTACCCGAAAACGAACCTATTGGCTCTCCCATTCTCACTGTTAAAGCAAGTGATGAAGATGAAGGACCTAACGGTATTGTGAGGTATTCTATTTCATCAGGAAATGCTGGCAAAGAGTTTCAAATCCATCCAATATTGGGCACAATTAGTATATTACGACCACTTGATTTTGATACAATCCAAGAGTACAGACTAAACATTACTGCAAAAGATCTAGGTTTCAAGTCGAAAGAGACCATTGCAACTCTGACCATAATTTTGACTGACATCAATGATAACGCGCCACAGTTCAACCAAACAGAATATGTGGCATATTTACCAGAAAATTCACCTGTAAACAGTTTCATATACAGAGTTACAGCAGTCGATATTGATTCACCAAAGAACGCCATCATAAAATACTTTATCAACAACGACATGGCTTCATTATTTCATATTGATGTCAATACTGGGGAAATATTTTCTAAAGAAGTATTTGATTACGAAGAGAAACGACTGTACACGTTGGAAATCAGAGCTGAAAACCCTGATTCTATAATGCGAAACACAACGAAAGTAATAGTTCACATAACAGGTGTAAATGAATACTACCCCAAGTTCAAGCAGCCTGTATTTCACTTCGATGTATCAGAATCTGCTGAAGTTGGTGCTAATGTTGGAGTTATTCAAGCAACTGATCAAGACAGTGGAGATGATGGAATTATTTACTATTTGTTTGTTGGTTCCAGTAATGATAAGGGATTCAGTATTAATTCACAGACCGGTGTAATTCGTGTCGCTCGGTATTTGGACAGAGAAACACAAAATAGAGTGGTACTAACCGTGCTAGCTAAAAACTTTGGCGGTATTCATGGCAATGATACTGATGAAGCTCAAGTCATTATTTCAATTCAGGATGGCAACGACCCACCTGAATTCCTACGCCATTTCTATGAAGCAACGATTTCTGAAGGAGCTAGTATAGGACAAGAAGTAATACAAGTCAAAGCAGTTGATAAAGATGTCCGCCCACAGAATAACCAGTTTAGTTTCTCAATCATCGGAGGTAATACGAATCAAGACTTCAAAATTGACCCTCAAACTGGTGAAATTGAAGTCGCGCGGCATTTGGACAGAGAAACACTGTCAATGTATTCATTGATAGTTGGCGCCATTGATACTGGAGTTCCACCTCAGACTGGTACGGCAACTGTTAAAATTACTTTGTCCGACATCAATGACAATGGTCCCATATTTGACGTGTCTAGTTTTGAAGGCTCTGTCTACGAGAATGAACCACCTAATACAAGCATCACGACCCTTTCAGCTAAAGATCCAGATCTGCCACCCAATGGAGCTCCATTCTCATATGCCATTGTGGGAGGAGCACATGAAAGCTATGTGAAGGTTCACAAACATACAGGAGTGCTTTTGACAACTAAAAAGATAGACAGGGAGTTAACACCCAAGCTAGAAGTTGTCATACAAATAGAAGATAGTGGTACACCGGTAATGAAATCGAATTACACAATTTTCATCAAAGTATTGGACAGAAATGACAATCCTCCAACTCCAAGATCTGCTCATGTAATTGTGTATGCCTTTAACAACAAAGTTCCGCGTGGTAAAATTGCCGACGTTAAACCAAACGATCCGGATATCACTGGCGACTATAAATGTAAGATTATCAAGGAATCGACCTCCGAAAACACAATATCACTTCTCAATATCAGATCAGGATGCAACTTGTACACAAATGCCGTTAAACCAGGTCAAGGATATTCCTTTTCTGTGTCAGGAAATGACGGTGTCCATCGAGATGTCATATCTTCCATCAGCGTAGAATACTTCTCATTTGACAATACTACAGTTGAGCAATCGATTACTTTAAGAATAATAAACATGACAGCAGCAGACTTCCTTACTCATTACTATCGTAGTTTACTGGAAACATTGAAAGAAAGTCTCAAAAGTACAGAAAGCATTTACATGTACAGTATCAATGAAGTAGACGGGCATTTGGATTTGACGATAGCAGCAAAGGGCAACCACACCACTTGGAAGAGAGAAACAACTGAAAAGTATTTAAAAGCAAAGGAATTACAAATAACAAAGCTATTGAAAAGTCAAATAATAGTAGCGTACTTTCCTTGTGCCTCTCAACAGTGCCAAAACGATGGACTTTGTACAGACTCAATAAGAGTTTTAGACGACACAAAAATAATTGAAAGCCCTTCCCTAATCTTGTCGTCACCTTTAGTAAAACACGAATACAATTGCCACTGCATGGATGGATTTATTGGAAACAACTGTGAAAAACGTCAAGATCCTTGCTCACCGAATCCTTGTCGTTTTGGAGGCCAGTGTAGAAAACAAGGTCACGATTTCACCTGCACATGTCCTGCTCGCCGAGATGGGAAAACTTGTGAGTTGGAAAGAGACGACGTTTGCAGTAGTAACCCTTGCAAAAATGGAGGTTCTTGTAAAGAAAGCGCTGACAGGAACTCATTCTTCTGCTTATGTCGTCCTGGATATCGTGGTAATCACTGTGAAGCATTAGTCGACTCATGCCGACCTAATCCTTGCATGCATGGAGGAATATGTATCAGCTTGAAACCAGGTTACAAATGCAGCTGCTCGAATGGTCGCTATGGAACGCACTGCGAAAGTACAACATTTGGTTTTGGTGAACTCTCTTACATGCAATTCCCATCTCTCGATGCGTCGACTAACGACATAACTATAATATTCGCTACTACAAAGCCAGATGCACTTCTACTTTACAATTATGGCGCACAGACAGGAGGAAGGTCCGACTTCATAGCAATAGAATTGCTCGGAGGAAAGCCTGTGTTTTCATTTGGCGGCGCTAGAACATCTATTACATCAGTTGCCATAATGAACACTAATAAGAACTTGGCAGATGGCAGTTGGTATAAACTCACAGCCACCAGAAACGGTCGCGTCATATCACTGAGTGTAGCTACTTGTACCGAACATGGAGACGTCTGTACAGAATGTGATCCTGGCGATGATTCATGCTACGACGACGACACAGGACAAGCCGGGTATGTATCTTATAATATGTATGTCACACGTTTCTACAACATAAGAGTTTTATTGGTCAAGCCTTAAATGAATTTAAATTCAATTTACTACAAATGAACCGTAAATAAATGGTCAATAGGATTTTCAACGCTCGTTAATACTAATGTCTGATAATCATATTTTCATTTGATCAAGTATATAATTTAATTAAACTAAAATTAAAAATTTTCAAACTCAACTTTCCCGGCACACAATGATGCTTAAAACTTTACGGTGCTAATTTCAATTAATGTTTTCAAATATTTGTATATAAAGAGTTAATTCTAATTAGGTATTCTTTCTTTTTTCAGGACCTTGAACTTTAACAATGAACCATTGCTTATCGGAGGCCTTCACAAAGCGGACCCTGTTCTCGAGCGTCCGGGCCAAATACATTCCGATGACTTCGTTGGATGTATGCACAGTATTACCATCAATGGACGCCTGCTAAACCTCACTAACCCGCTGAAGGCTCGAAGCGTGGAACCAAAATGCGAACGCTCAGAGAAAGGAGCCTGCTTCAAGAAAGATGTTTGTGGTACAGGTCAATGTTTGGATAGATGGAGAGCCAATTTATGCAAGTGCAAAGGTAACTTAATATCACCCGACTGCGGCCTTTCACTTCAGTCTATTTCAGTCGCTGAAAATGGATTCGTCACATACACAATATCAGAAAAACACCGTAGAATGCAATTACTTGAAACGTTTTATGGAGGCAATACCGGCTGGTCAAAGAAAAATAGCAAGTCGTCTGGTAAAGTTATTCCGAAAGTCAATAGCCCAGCAAAAAGTTTATCACTCTTTTTTAGAACTCACAGAAAAGATGGCGTCCTGTTTTACTCCGCGACCGACAAATATTACACTTTGATCGAGCTGTTAGAAGGAAAAGTGAGCTATACCTCGAAACAGAACACGGTTGTAAACATGACTCAATCAGAACAAAACGATGTATCTGACGGTAACTGGCATAATGTCACCTTAGTATCAGTCGGGAGAAGTATTCGCCTTTTGGTGGATAATAAAAATGTTGGTGAAGAACTCGACGCTGCTGGTGTTCATGACTTTTTAGACCCCTACTTGACCATAATATCAATAGGCGGTGTTAAAAATGAATGGATTTCTACAGCTAGTCAGAACAAGTTTGAAGGCTGCTTAGCCAATTTCTCTATTAACAACGAAATTCAACCATTTAGTGGAAACGGAAGCATATTCAAAGAAACCATCCATAGAGGTAAAATATTAACCGGCTGTCACAGTGCTTTTGGCGTTGGAGCAGCACAGAATCATCCCTTACGCATTGGAATAACACTTGTGATAGTATTCTTCGTAATTTTGTTGGTAGCTATATCTGTCTCTATAATCTTTTACCGACTTCGAAAGCAGAAAAAAGAAAAGGGCAATGGATCAGCAAGTAAAAGCAACATCGTGCATTCGAAGCAAAACGGTGGCCCTGCAATGTTAAACGCGCCAAACTTAATTGCTGGCACAAATGATAGCATCATGAACAGAAACCTTCACAACAATGACACAAGTCTAAACAGTTACATGTCAGAAAATGCCGACATAACCCGAAACGTTGGACACATCGTCGGACCGGAGTTATTGTCAAAGAAATATAAAGATCGAGAAATAATGAACATAGATCCACCGAGGCCTCAACGACCAGATATTATAGAACGGGAGGTGGTTGGGAAAAGCCCCGCACTCAGAGAAGATCATCACCCACCTCCGCCTCCATCTACGAATACCTCACACCACACCCACGATCACCCTAGCGGTATGGACTTAAATTCAGAAGTACCTGAACATTACGATCTTGAAAATGCAAGTTCTATCGCACCCTCAGACATAGATATTGTCTACCATTACAAAGGATTTCGGGAAGCAGCTGGCATTCGCAAATACAAGGCTACACCACCACCGATAGCTGGTTATCACCATAAACATCAAACACCTCAGCACCGTCATTCCCCACATCATCCCAGTGGCTACCCATCACGAGTGCCACAGGCAGCGCAACCTCCTCCACAACCGAGACAACATCAAACCACACCATTAGCAAGATTATCCCCAAGTAGTGAACTTAGCCAACAACCCCGAATACTAACTCTGCACGATATATCCGGCAAACCGTTGCAGAGCGCATTGCTAGCTACAACATCGAGCTCAGGTGGAGTCGGCAAAGATGCATTACATAGTAACAGCGAACGAAGTTTGAACAGCCCCGTAATGTCACAATTAAGTGGGCAAAGTTCGTCAGCGGGGAGGAAAACACCCAGCGCGCCTCCTCAAGTTCCACAAGTAGTATCTGTTGGTTCTGGTGCGGTGGGCCTAACTGCAGAGGAAATTGAAAGAATGAATGCCAGACAAAGAACATCGAGTTTGGTATCGACATTAGATGCAGTCTCTAGTTCAAGCGAAGCACCCAGAGGAGGAGGGGTCGGCCACCACATTTCACACAGACATCACTCACCACCAGACGACAATAGAAGTTCAACAGGGTCAGATGATGAAAGTGGAAATGATAGCTTTACTTGTTCTGAAATAGAGTATGATAACAATAGTATAAACGCGGATAAGTTAGAAGATGTAAGAAGACAGAATGTAAGTAGTGGAAGTAACCCTAAGAAACCCATATTGCCGCCACCTTATGAAAGCTTTGACTCTTCATTCCGTGGTTCACTTAGTACTCTAGTCGCATCTGATGATGACTTAGCCCCACACGTGAGTTCAGCGCTCTATCGGCAAGCGAATGGTTCCCCCGCGTCAGCAGCTCTTGGCTGGGGACCTGCTGCCCTCGATTTATTTAACTGGGGCCCAAACTTCGAAAGCATGATAGATGTATTCAAAGATATAGCTGAATTACCTGACTCTGTTAATGGAAGAATGTCTTCCTCGTTAAGACTGCAAAATGGCACACCGAAGCCGTCAGAAGAATACGTTTAATGTTAGAATTTATAGCGTAAGATTGTAAATAGTACTATTTTTGTATAAGATTTTGTAAAAAGATTGTTGTGATCTTGTATCAAGGTCTCTATATTTTCTTGCCATATATTGTTTATATGTTTTCATAATTAATGTGAATGTGATGGTTATTGTGTATGTAATAGTAAGGCATAAATATTTTAGCGCACTTTTACCTTGAAGGTGAGAGAGCTATTGTTACGCTATCCATAAAGCGAAGTGTAAATTCGAGTGTCAACAGTCAGTCGGTGTTTGTCACTTGTTGTAAAGTATCATGCGGGTTCTATGCCTTTAAGGATGGTTTTGTTTATTGTCATTTGAAGCTAGTAACATATCAAACAATAGAAGGTCGAGGTAACCCAGGTGTACAATTCCATCCGCATCATAAATCCGTCCGAGTATTTTGTATGTTACTGCTTCAAAACGTAAAACCTCATTGTACATAGTTTGTAAATATAATTATATCCGAAAACAAACTATCTGTGTATAAATGTAACAGTGAATTATGTTAGTTCAAATTTTAATTCAAAAATTAAAGAGCTCTGATTGTTTGGGTATAGTAAGTAGTGTATTGTGCTCAACCGTCGTGTAAATAATATGAATACGCTTATTTAGTGGAATCAATTAAATCCATGTGATAATGTTTGTGTACACATAACCTACGTTGTCAGTTTTCGTTGTGACGGAAATATATACAGTCAGAGCTTCCTTTCCTGTTATTGATTTTATCGCCATATTATTTAGTAAAGTG
Organism: Chrysodeixis includens; assembly: GCA_941860345.1. NCBI lineage: Eukaryota > Metazoa > Arthropoda > Insecta > Lepidoptera > Noctuidae > Chrysodeixis > Chrysodeixis includens. Next base: position 5,669,820 of record OW796096.1, on the reverse strand, counting down.
CCAAATGACTTTAAATAATTTTAAATAACTGACTGATTTCATAAATAAAATATAATTTAAAATTCTTTGATTTTATTTCTTTACATCATATACCCTATTTCTTCTACATTTAGGTTTACATTAAATGAGTTATTTAACCGAGGGTTCGATTCTCAAGGTTTGAGACTTAACGTGGTTAAAAAGCAAACTTTTATTTGCTTGAAGAAAGTAAAGAAACAAAATACCAACCTTAAAATAGGTTTAATACCGAACTTACTGAATGTATTATGGTTACGACACCACTTAAAGGTTAATGACCTCAGGGGTCTGCCAACATCTCTAAAAAGTTACTGCCGTGGAAGCGAAACAACAAGTCAAAGTGTAGAACGATGTCTCATTTCCACAACTGCAACTGTTTCACTTTCAAATATTGTGGTTACCAGCAAAGCGGCTTATGTAATTAATCACATACAATAAGCCTATAGGATACTTGGGAATTTTCTAATAGATTTATGTAAATGTGGGTATAGAGCACATGTACCTGAAGGTGCAGAGGAAATGTTATTAAACATCGGTAAAATGCAAGCGACGTAGTACTTCAGGTAAAAGAAAGAGTAAGTATACTTAGGTTGTGTACCTACGTAAGTATTTTTACAACAAGCAAACAATTCATACATTAAATCTTGACATGTTTCCTGATTTCAGGTCATGGATTTTTTTTACGTTTCCGATAGATTAATTCAAGGTATGTACATAAATAAATATAGTTAAATCTAACTAATGAGTCCGAATAACAAGGGCGTTGCATTGGTTTTACATTTGACTAAGGCTACGAATTTAAACGCAGTAAACCTTATTTCACTTAAATTATTATATAACTTTCTTTTCAGCGTATGAAATATTAAAAAAACTAACACAATCTCGTACCTTCATTGTCACGAAGATCATTATCTACATATCTTAAGTATCTGACCCTGTGTTACTAAGCGACAATAGCAAACAAATCATCCGGAAAATTTATTTACCGACACCAATAAAATCTTCGAAGGTACAGATAAAACACGATCGTTTGTCCTTACATGTGAATAATAAACTCATGAAAACTAGAAGCAGGAATGCCCTTAATTCATTATCTGCGCACTTTTCAACTGTAATAAAAAAAGAAAAACAGTAAAACACACAAAACGCAGATAAGATGATAATGCACGCGCTTGTTCCCTTACGACAATTTCAATGTCATTTACATAATAATTTGGAACAAGAATGGAGTGGAGTAGCCTTTATACCTCTATTTTTTTAAACATACTATAAGTTAATTTTTTGTATTTTAATCCGTTTTATACATTAGCAGTAGTCCGTCTTTATGCAGACCTATACAATTCGCATGAGAGCTGCCTGGGACTGCAAAAATTCATTTTTGTTGTTTAGGTTTAGACCATTTTCATATCACCGATAACAGACCGAATACTTAGTTATGCATTCTAGACTTTATGGCGCATCTAACCTTCAAATCAATTTGTTCATTGTTTTAGTAAGTTATAGTTCAATGGATCATACTCAGATGACAATGTTGAATTGAACGTTAAAAACAGTCTTAAATTGACCAGTTGTTATTTACCGTGTGTTTACACTAGGGCGCAAAACGTCGTGTAGTTTGTATAAGAATGAAGTTTATGTGTTAACCTTTGTTGAGTCGGAGTATAACGTAGTAGAGTTACTGATTCTTCTCCGCGTATGGTCGATTTATAACTTGGAGTGGAATTGTAAACCGCTGGCCTCTGATATGGTTTAATACACTCACTCACTACAATTTATCAGGTGCACATTTATTCCTTTTTTACAGTGTTCCTTCTCCCTTTTTACTAAGTGATAATGTACTATACGATACATTGATATTAGCACATGAATGAAATGGAATAGACTGGTGCGTGCCGAAATTTGAGCCTTCAATCTTTGATTCTGCAGTTCGACGCTTTAACCACTAAGCTATCACGACTAGGTATAGGTATTATAGTAGTATAATAGGTTTAGATTGTAACAATACCTATGTTTTCAAGTAACAAAATAATACGAAAGTGTTTTGTGTTGTATTAAACCGATTAGCTGTGCCTGATTCTCATTATATAATACAACTAAAAGGGTTGGAAAAGCGGGTCCCTTATAAATAGTTATCAAAAACTCCTGGAATTCCTTTTTGCGATCACAAATAATTAGGACAGTATAAAATTGTATTTTATCATTATATGAAATAAAGTATAATAATCAATTTGTTTAACGATTAACGATTAGCAAGATAATGATCCACCTTTTCTTGGATTTAAAATCTCTAGCAAAAAAGAATTTTTGAAGTTACAAAACTACTTTGAATTATGTTATTTATTTATTTTACATTTTAATTAATTGAACTATATTCGTATAGATAGGTTAACCACAAAATAAATACTTTCGTTACCTATGTTCATTTCAGCCCGATAAACAAAATATAATGTCTCTCTGAAAAAACATTTAAATTGATTGTTGAAGGCGAGTAAATAAAACGGACATTTTAATTCGATGATAAGGTCTTACGTTTAAAACCGCAGTCTGTCGGCGCAGGCGCATAGAGTTCACAAGGAGTTCCTATAGTTTTCACTGTTTCATCAGCTGTAAAACCGTTGCGAGTGAATTTTTTGGGCTTGTAGGCAAATGGTTTAGTCAAACCTACGAAGCCCTTCTAATAGTTTTACACCGTTTGAATTATCGTGACAATGTTTTTCATTATTTTTGTTGTTCACTTTATTTATATAGGTAAGTATTTTGGTAAAATAACTTTTGTTTTATAATATATTTTTTTTGTAGTGCTGAAAGAAGTAGTTGTTATTATGTTTGATTTGTTTTTACTTTATAAGTAATTACAAAAAAAAGTATTCTAAATTATTTCTCATCTTCATTCAACACGAAAAAATATTATGAAGCTATAAGCTGGTCTTTTTTAAAATGAAGTGTCTTAGAAAAATATATTAATTATTTATTCCAATAATAGTAAAAAGGTTAATTCTATATCTTACTCCATACTGACACCTCTTTTGCGTCCACCATGAAGGACGATCACAACTATGGTTTCTTCTTTTTAACCGACTTCAAAAAAAAGGAGGAGGTTCTCAATTCGTCGGGATCTTTTTTTTTTTTTTTTATTTTTTATGTATGTTCACCGATTACTCGAAGACGCCTGGACCGATTTGCAAAATTGTTTTTTTATTTGGTAGGGTATACTTTCCAGGTGGTCCCATTGTCATCAGGTCAGGATCTGATGATGGGAACCCTGAGAAATCGAGGGCAACTTTGGAAAGTTGTAGGCATGCATAGGGTAAAAACTTAATACTCAGGTGTATGTTTAATAACACTATTCACTAGTGTAGGTTTGGATCTAACCTGATGATGGAGACGAGAGAAGGTCGAGGGAACTCAGCAACGGTACATTTTAACTACCTCGTGTTTGGGCTTATTATGTTTGTATTGACGAGACCTTTGCAACAGTGAAGGTTTGGAGCTGATCTGATGATGGAGACCAGAGAAGGTTGAAGGAACTCGACAGCTGAATATGTAAACTACTTCGTGTTTGGGCTTATATTATTCGTATTGATGAGAACTTTCCACTAATGCAGATAGTAACAACTATGCTTATCACTAATGTGTCATCAATGTTAATGTCAAGGAAGGCCTCCCCATCTTGTACCTACCAGCTGCTATATCCTATTTTATATATTTACACCACTAAAAATAAAAAAATAAATATTTTTTAATTAAAAAAAAAACCGCCTTCAAAAAAACAACAATGAAAAACGAGAACTAAAAAGCAAAAAATAATAAACAATTACTTTCATACTTAACACGCTAACCTACCTATATTTATAATCTATTCTAACCTACGATTAACCAATAATAAAATTTACAACTTTTTTGCAGTCGGTGCCAAGCAATGGCCAAAAAATTACTAAACACTTTAGTCCTAGTCTGTAAGACTAGGACTAAAAGAAGAAAAAAACTAATTCCACAGCTTCTAGATTTTATTAATAAATCAAATGAGAAAACAACTAAAATATTTAAATTACTATTTATTTACTTTATAATTAGACACAAACATCATGTTCTGATTGGAAATTAATTATGTTGGCGCTTGGCACCGACTGCAAAAAAGTTGTAAATTTTATTATTGGTTAATCGTAGGTTAGAATAGATTATAAATATAGGTAGGTTAGCGTGTTAAGTATGAAAGTAATTGTTTATTATTTTTTGCTTTTTAGTTCTCGTTTTTCATTGTTGTTTTTTTGAAGGCGGTTTTTTTTTTAATTAAAAAATATTTATCGTCGAATTAAGTTTTTAGCACTATAAGGTATTTTGTAATTAAATAATCAGCTCTCAGAAATCGATGATTTTCTCTTAAAATGCTGCAAGAGTTACGAGTATAGTCTTAGTTACGACTCAATTTACAAAATAATCTTTTAAAGATTGCCACACATTTTGCCACAAAATATGAAAAATAAATTAAAAGATCATGAAAATCACTGCATACTATAATAATTATCAAAGTTGAATTAAAGTCAACTGAGAGGCGTGTAGAGAAAGAGAAAAAGAAAAGAAAGGGATGCTTAAATGGTTTGGGCATGTAGAGAGGATGAACGAAAGAAGACCGACGAAACAAATACATAAGTGTAGTTTGAATGGTGTTGTTGGGAGGGGCCTACGTTCCAGGATCAAATAGGGAAAGTCCTAAAAAATGGTCAGGTCAGGAGTACCCTAAACCGACGCGGAGGGCGTGTATGAAGCGATTGATGAGTGTGGATGAAGCTAAAGTGGTATGCCAGGATCGTAGCAAATGGAAAGATGTGATCTCAGCCTACCCCCAAGGGAAAGAGGCGTGACGTTTATGTATGAGAGGCTTGTAGTACTTATGTAGAGATTACAGGCTCTTATAAATTTACACCAAAACTAACTAACTTACCTTGATCATTTTGGCACATAATTAATGTTTAACCATAATGCGGCATCTCACCAGACACCATGCCAGTCCATCTAATGAAAAATAGGTAGTGTACTACAAGCCTCTCAGTTGAAAATAATTGAAGATGTACGATGTTTATGATTACAACAAGCTTATGAGCACAAAAATTAAAAAGTGCATAAAAATTTACATACAATAAATATGTACTATGTAGTCCTAGTCAAACCCTAACAGGAATGTCAAGGCATCTAGAAATAGACGCTATGGGAAAACTAAATTATACGCAATCTTAATACTATATATTTATTACATAATAATAAAAGCTAGCGGACTGCCAGGGAGACCACAAGTGCAGAGATACTACATCCACGCGCGCCTATCCTCTACGTAATCACTTATTGTACGCTTTACTTATCAGCTGAGCCCTTACGGCATTTTTGAATGTATTACTAGCTAAATTTGTAATACTATCACGCAGTTTGTTGTAAAAAAGGACAGAATGTTTCAGTTAGTCTAAACCTTGGAACTGCCAGTTTATTTTTCCTTCTCGTGTTTATGTTATGGAAAACACTATTTGTATTAGTGTTTGTATTAATTTGTAGGTAGGTATATTGTATATTTCAAGTCCTTGAAACAAATTTTACAAGCTCGAATTATAAGTAATTGAAATCGAATTATTATGAATTATTCAAATTATAATAAGTATTTTATTCGATTTATTTATAATGATATAAATTTAATTATTGTAAATAACATAATTCTATGGATTTCTTTCAATCCTTATTAAATTAATAATTTTATACAAATAATTAAAATTTTCCATGGTACCAATTCTCAACGGCATTTATGGTAATAACATTTCTATTTAATATAAATCCTAATAATAAAATATTGTTTAATACTAAAATTAAAATAATTTAAAATTGATCTATATAACAAAACAATCCATATAAAAACTAGTCTTTTATTATTATTATTTTTTTGACGAAGCATATAATACGCTTACCTAGACTCTGTTCACGTGTGTGTTTCATCTCAAACAAAAGTATTGATTTATAAATAAACTACCTAAAAGAACTAAACACGACAAAACAATATTGTATTTGAGAGTTTGCGTTAGATAATTATTTCTACCATGTTCCTATTCTAAATATACTACTACTTCACATTACTACTAAAATTATGAAATTTACTTGTAGTCTTTTTTAAAGAGTATCTTAAGAGAATTATTTGCTAATTTTTTAACATTATTAAAACATCGCAAATGAATTAAGGTTTGAGGTGTTCGAGAGCAAAAATCGAAACAAGGGCGTGAATGTTGATTTTTGCGTAAAATCAAACCATTTTTTTCTAAACTGTTAAAAGTCGTGTACCTGATATACGAAAACTTAGTTATATTTTTTTCATCAATCTAAATTGTTTCAATGTTATCATTTGTTTTTCATTTATCGTAGTTTTCATTCAGTGTGGTGCTGAATTTAAAAGTATTTATCTGATAGTAGGAGGTATTTTGCTCTATTAAGGGTACTAAAGTCAGTTTTATTACATTCTAATTGACAAAACCGTTATCAATAGTAAAACAAACGAATAAAGTGTGGATTTATTAGGTGGTGGCAGTAATACTCAGTAATTTTAGGGACAATAAATAACGTTTAACTTATGCACTTTAAATTTTTAGTGGAAAATACTTACGTAGTAGAAATAGTAGAGTATTTTTTCCGGCATTTGACAAGGTTAGGTATCTTGCCAAATTCGTGTGCAATAAATAGATATGTTATGGACCAAGTGATTAATGCGGGCAGTATACATAATGCCCCGGGCACTATGAATAATGCCCAGCATCATCGGGCCAAGTGATTAATTACTATCCCAACTTCATCACTATCACATCCCTCGGTCATTATTACATTGCGAAATGATAGTTTTCACCTCAATAAATATAGATTTTAACAAATAAAAAAAAAAGAACCTAACCTCACCTAATTTAGGTTAGGTTAGGTTAGATTTTTTCTTTATTTCTTCCATCATTACGACCGCAATCAACATCGGAACTCAAACTCTTACGGTGTCCCCAATTGCAGCCATGGTTTATTTAGCGCTTGATACAACTTAAATATAGCATTAGTATCAAATTGCTCAACCATCATTTAGCAATATAATAATGACCGAGCGACACGATAATAATGAAGTTAAGATAGCAATTAATCACTTAGCCCGATGATGCTGGGCATTATTCATAGTGCCCGGGCATTATGTGTACTGCCAAATTTATCACTTGGTCCATAACAGATACAAAGCAATTTAAGCATAACTAATTAAATTAAAAGGTATTTAAACAGCAAAAATATCTACTTTTGTCGAGTTTCATCTAACATTAAAAATACTTAGTAGAGCTCTTCGTTACTATTTTGAAGACTTCGAGTCAATTTTATAAACTCGATGCCTGCATCAGGGTTTCAAAAAGTCGCAGGGCATGCGCGGAAAAATCCCGCGACTCTAGCTTTGCCATTAGAAGGGGCCCGAGGTTTTTTTTTGGTCGGTGTGCGTCCGACATATTCCTATGCCGTGCGCTCGGCGTGGGTTGAAGTCATTGGAGTTTCACCCCAGAAACCAACACTTTTGGCCGCGGCCAAACCAACCGGCGCTTTTTGAAACAAGGGTTTCAAAAAGCGCCAGCAAAAATATTGTGACACAAAAATATTGTTATTTAGAGTGTAATTTTTTGTTTATCCGAACAGTGTTAAGTGGAGACAGGAGGTAGGAGACTTCAGACCTTGTCGCGTTGGCACTGTGTACGATGACACTATGTAAACTTTATTATCCAGTAATAGGGGTTATGGAGGCCAAAGGGGTCTACCAAGGCTTAAAGTAATATTAGTACGGTCGAGGAAGAGAGATGGCACACTACACGGCTTAGAGCAGCGTCTCTCTTCCACATTCGCTATAATGTTACCTTAAGCGGTGGTGGTGGACCACCAGATTGGCCCATCTATGTAATTACCCTTGAACGGCAATTTGCAGTTGGATTGCAGTTGAAATGCAGTCCATCTGTCTAAAATACGGCATTTAGACAAATCCAGCAGAAAATAAAGCAGACTTCGACATAGCACTTGGAAAAGGTTAGGCAGATTGATTTGCATATAATTTTCAATGTTTTTCAACTGTTTTCTAGGTATCAGTTCTACGGAGGTCAGCGCACAATGCGTCGCTCCACCGATGGAGTGTCCCAACGTCAATATTACATTCTGGCTCTACACTAGGTACGTCAATTAATAATTTAATATTTACTGTACAAAATAAGAAAATTGGTGAACTTACTACCTGATGAATTCTGTACTCATATTTTAGACGACAAACGGGACTTGTTCGCGATATGAAACGATATTTCTTTTCTCCCGACTTTTCAATCGAGTGGCACCGACCGTGGTCACGGGTGGAATAATTATTATCTCTTGGTTTCGAACTCAATAATGTTTTTAAATTGTTCATGGCATAGGTATACGATGTAGGTATATATATTTTACCCTTCTTTTTATTTTTAGGGCAAATGAAAACGACCCATATCAAGTATTTCCTTCAGACTTCGCATCTATGGAAGACGCGCCGTGGGTGAAAGGAGCGCCAGTCAAGATATTAATACATGGTTATACGGGGCACAGGGACTTCGCTCCTAGTGTCGAGATCAGACCAGGTATAAAAAAATACATTTATTTACACAATTACCAAATCACCAAAATATTTTTTCTTCCGAGAAACTTTATATGTGTATGAAAAAACCTCTGTTTTATTGTGATCACCGCATGTGCATAGGACTAAACGCTTTACTTAAAGAAAAAGCATGCGAAATTGCCTCAGCTGGTCTAAATTTATGAAAAAGAAACTTTTTTCAATATAGTCTTTTGCTGTCGTAGGAAAGGTTAAATAATTCCATGCAGCGTCTCCATATTTCAAATATGATTGGGGTATATTTAAACACTATGTACAATTTTTATTTAGCCATTTGGTTTAGCTAAATATTCTGCCTGGCGCGGTTGTTTGCGAAAGCATTCCCTTCTGTCTCCTGGTAATTGGGAACGGTGGTTTTAGCTGGCGAGAGTACGACAACCTTCTTCCCACGGCGGAGATTATTCATGTAAAATTCCTAACGGGTAACAAAACAAAAGTTTTTGCCTACCCTTTAAAGAGTAAAGGTGTAAGGATATCTAAATAGGTGCAATTATACGTAATTACCAAACGTTTGTATGAATACGACTTGTTGTTCCAGTTGTAAAATGAGCCGAAACACTGTTGGCGTCTTAATTATCTTTGTTATCTCAAGGAATTACCTTAAAGTACTAAACTGGTATTTAAAGTTGTAAAACTGGAAGTTTATTTTTGCCCTAAACATTTATTAGCCATTTTGATCTTGACTGTTCGTAAAAAAATCCATTAAAACGAGATTCTAGGGCCTAAAAGAGAGCCTAGTTAGACAATGCTGCATTGCACAAGCGTAGTTTATCATTCCCCTGACCTTATCCCAATTATTATTTGGGGTCGGCGCAGCACGCCTTCTTGTCACAGGTTCCTATCGGAGGTCATCTCGCAAGTAACACTCTTTGCAGTCATATCATCTTTCGCAATAGCGTAATTACGAATAGAAAAATAAATTTTAGACATGATGTACATATTTTGACAAGTAAGCGGTTTGACTGGCACCAACGCTCTAAGTAGCTTAATTTGACGTTAACGATAATAGAAATATGAAATTAAAACTGATACTTGGCTAGAGGGGCTTGTATACAACCCATCGCAAAACCTGTTTCTCGGTTGGACAGAAATACGAATGACCTTACCTCTTTAAATTTGATAATTAGTATCTAATATTTTATTCCTTATTCCAGCCTACCTAAAATGCTGTGACTACAACATAATATCAGTGGATTACAACCCAATCGCCCGCGAGCCGTGCTACATAGAGGGTGCTCGCAATACTGAACTGGTCGGCAAATGTATCGCCCACCTGATCGACCAACTAGTCCAGGATCATGGCTTCAGCCTGAGTCAATTCCACATCATCGGCTTCAGTCTTGGAGGACAAGCTGCAGGATTTGTGGGAAATTATGTCACGGGGACCTTAGACAGAATTACTGGTAAAAATACTGTCACTTGTTTGACGTCTTTCAACTCATTAGTTAATCTTAAAAAGTTAAAACAAAGCAAAGATATTAAGAATGGTAAAAAGTAAATTGAATAATAGTCGAATAGTCGGGACCCATTAAATAAACTAGACTAAAATCATTCAATTTGGGTCCCGACTGTTATACTCAATTATGTTTCGCATAAGATTATTATTTTTTGTGTATTGATTATGAAATTATTTAATTTTGTGGTAATAGCATTGCTATCTACACTTTTAGACTAAGCTTGTTTTTTACTTTTCAGTTTTTATTTAAAGTGTTTTTTATGCAGTCGGGTTTTTTAATTTTTTAATTTATTTATTTTTTTATCGTTATGTAATACCTACTTTTTGTTGAATTTGCACTTACTAACGCCTGTATAAACATTTTTTTCGTTTAAGATGTTACTGGTTGCTCCTTCATAGACAGTATATTCTTAAATAATTTATCTAAAGTCAGTGAAGTCATTTTACAATATACCTAAGAAAATATGCAATTATAAGATTAATACGAATTGACCATTTTGTATTTTCTCGAAGGTTTGGACCCAGCGCTGCCTCTGTTCGTTACCAACGATCCTGACAAAAAAATAGACAAATTTGACGCAAAGTTTGTGGATGTTCTTCACACTAACGCTCTGGAGAAGGGCAAGCTGGAATCCAGCGGAACTGTCGACTTCTACGCCAATGGGGGCATCACGCAGCCGGGTTGTGAAACGACTAGAAATGATAGTAAGTAACTTAAAACGTTTTATTATCAAAAATATGTATGCATGTTAGTACATTGAATTCTACTTAACCTACTTATTGCGTCTAATTTTGTGTCTATCTTAGATCAAAATGATGATGCTCGCTAGATGTCGATAAAAATCCAATTACCTCAAACAGCTTGAAAACGGTATTCAAAATTAACTGAGCAAACAGTTTCTTTTATGTGTAATGCTCTCTTTATCATTGTTACGTGAATTAAAGAGATAATTGAGAATTTGAGGATGTCGTTAAGCGTAGAAGTGCTAATGTTCACGTACATTCAACTTACTTGTTCTGACCATTCGCCTATTGAGTTTGCAAAAGATCCACCTCTTATTAACGATTTTAATCTCTTATTTACATAATCTGCGGTAGGTTCAATATAAGATCTTTAATACCAATCATACTTACCATTTTAACTTACTGGAGCTTCTTCTTTCAGCCAGGTCTGGTTGTAGCCACGCTAGAGCTCCGAAGTACTACGCAGAGTCGATCAACACGGACGCCGGGTTTTACGCCGCCAAGTGCTACTCCTGGATCACCTACATGATCGGTTGGTGTGAGCTGTTCAACTCCGCTGATGATGTACTGTTTGGAGAACATGTGCCTCATGAGTAAGTATTGTACAGCGTACAATGTGTTAATTTGGCTATTGGGTTAAGAAAAATGGAATATGATTAAATCCTGAAATAGAGAAATTTGGGTATCTGTGATGGAATATTATTTTTTTTCACTCGAATACTATCAAAATTCCTTAAATAAAATACACAGGATTTTTTTATTTTAATTTAAACAAATTGATTTGTGATTAGGGTAGAAAAGTGACAAAAAGGCTTCAATGGAAATGTATCACTGCATGTCGTATTTGGTAATTTGTTAAAAGTCAGATATAAATGTATTTGCACCAAGCCTGTATCTATAATCCATACGATTTAAATGCAGTCGTGGTTATTTCGGATAAAGTATTCCTTTCTGAAGGGTTAAAAGACAAAACACATCTCTATCAACAATGTAAATGGCATTTCTCAGCCATTTGCCAGTTCTATGATTAAGTGCAGACACCGAAACGCTTCCACACTTTCACTGAGAACAGTTTCCCCTTTAAAACTTGCTTCCTCCTCTAACGCTGCCATAATTGTAACTTTACTTTGATTATGACATTATTGTCTAGACAATGTTACATCGCATTACAAAGAAAACAAATGAATGAAAATGACATTCCCCTTTGACAAGTGACGTCACTTTGACATGTCAGTTCAATACATTAAAGCGTTTCAATCAGCGTTTCTCGTTATAAACGGTTACTCAATGAACACATTTGAACCTGTTTGTACCAGGATATTTGCTTAAAGTAATAAAGCTATATTTTATGTAGCTCCATTTTATGTTTGAAAGTCTCATAAAATGTATTACGCGGCACGGAAACTTAAATTGTATGTGATACGAGTAACTAACGATCCTTCATGTGTCTTAGACGTCTATTGTTTATTGCACTTCAACATTGGTCAAATAGGCACGATGGCAATCGTTTTTAAAAAGAAATAATACCTATCATACTAGCTATTTTTGTTATATCACAGCAATAAACTAGAATATGATTTCCAACTCCTTGAAAAGTTTACGTTCGTTTTGAAAATATCTAAGTCATAATCAAATGGTTTTTCAACATTTTTTGGCTATCACACTTGCCACATTAAATCTTAAAGAAGCATTGTTAGATATTAATTTTGCACATACACAGCTGCATGTTATTTATATTACTAACACTACAATAAAAACTTACATTGTATACTCATGTGTAGTGTTAAACTAAAGTTACTTCATAAATGCATTTTTATTGCTTCCAGCGCAAAAGGTTTATACTTCTTCAGAACTAATTCAGAGGCGCCGTACGCTCGGGGAAGTAACACAAGAAACAAAAGAAACCTTCTCTCCTATTTAGGATTATAAATAAAAGTTAAAAACATTAACTGATTTTATTTATTAGCCCATCATTTAGTTATTTCCTTTTAAATAAGTATTAAATTAAAAAGTAATCAAACCGAGATTCCGAAGTTAAAAGAAAACTGTTTTCATTCAGCCGAAGTCTCATTTCGAATTATTTTGATTAAAATAATTATTTCAAAATAAAATTCACAAAAATTAAAGTTAGGCGTAGACCGAGATAGGTGGAAACGTGGAAGAGAGACCTTTGCCCTGCATTGGGAAACTAATACTCTCAAAAGTAAGTAAATTTCAAAATTACCCGTACCCATGTATGCATGTTTCAAAAATGTTTGTTCCAAATCGGTGCGTGCATATGCAGACAATTGGAATATACATGTCAATGAAAAATATGGATACTAATAAGTATAAATTTGTACCAAATCGTATAGTAACCTTGACTTATCCACCTAATCTTATAATGTAATTATGGGTAACATAATAATATACATATACTTTAATAGGAAATTTCCCAAAAGATTTCACCCAAGTGAAGGTGAATTGGAAACGATTGATCTACTTAAAATTTCAAGAACTTCTTGTCAATTAAGTGCGTATGAAGGTACTTACGAGGTAACTCACAAGCTATTACAGTTCCGTGTTCCGTACTATACGAATCTTGATAACCTTACGTTACTCAATTCTTTATGTAAGTTTACATCAAAATTCATTTTCACTGTAATCGCAAGCCGGTATCAGCGTATTGCTTAACAATCTGATAAATCCGCTAGCTTTGTGAATTATGGTTTTCCTTATACCTACATAGATATTATTTAAGATCTTTTGTCTAGCAGTGTGACGTAAATTGATGCAATTTTTAAAAGTCTACGAAAAAACAAATTTAAACTTTTTGTGAGGGCTACTTAGAACATAATTACTTGCATCTATGCATTTATGCAATTAGTTGCATCTATGCATGAAGCATGCAGCAGAGATGAGAATGTTAAGAGGAATGTGTGGTGTTACAAGAGCGGATAGAGTAAGAAATGAGTATGTTAGAGGAAGTTTGAAAGTGGCACCGGTAACTGAAAAACTTCGTGGTAGCCGGCTGTCATGGTATGGACATGTCATGCGGAGGAAAGAGGATCACGTGGTAAGGAAAGTGATGAACATGAATGTGGATGGATATAGGGGAAGAGGACGACCAAAGAAACGATGGATGGATTGCGTGAAAGATGATATGGCTGTAAAGAGTGTGACTTGCGAGATGACGTCAAACAGGAATTTGTGGAAGAAGAGGACATGCTGCGCCGACCCCAAATAATAATTGGGATAAGGGCAGGGGAATGATGAAATGAGTTGCATCTATGCATATATTAAAGCTAGGCAATTTAAATAGCTGATTTAGGGATTTTATTTGATCTACTAGCACACTAATTTATTTCCTTACACTAGAAAAAAAGGTGAACCGAATTTTTTATCCATCAATCGTAAACGGATGCATTTCGAAATAAAAAAAAAATATTTACCTCATTTAAATGTCTTTTCAGGATGCTGTTAAAATCACAGCACATATTTAACTATTAGCAAATTCGCCTCCGGACAAATCAATTGCTGATAATGACGGGTCAGACGAGCGGACACTCGCGGGCTTTCCCCACATCCTTGTGCATACCCCCGATACCAGTGTTGCCACACCGCAGCATTCATGTTGCATCCATGGCCTTATTCAACTGCCATCCGTGAATTGGGCAACACCAGTTGTCTTGCGATACAACTTTTAATAGCTTTATTCCATAAACTTGATTGAAGGTATTCGGGTATTTTGAAATGTATAAAAATATATTTTCTGAATATTCATGTAAGTCCTTGCTCAACTTTTCGTTGTTTTATTTATTTAAATAAAATATTTTAATATGTTTGGCTTTGTCGTTGACTAGATAACATCTACAGTTAAATAATCTTATATTCATAAAAATGCTAAGATTGTTTAGAATTGGGAAACGTAAAAAAAATATAATAGGCATAATTTCTCACGGAGACCAAACTGTTGCATAAGACTTGAGACTGCATAGCTAAAATAAAACTTTTTTTTAAAGAAATCGTTCGGTTCGTTGACCTTTCGTTGTTCCATCAACTTTATTAACTAGAGGCAAACTTTTTGTACTCATAATGGATAGCATGTAAACATCAGGACAAAAGTCTTAGTCGGATCATCAAACTACACTTTACTCAGTTACTTTCTCAAATATTTTTTTGTCTCTACATTCCACTTAACAGTAGCAGAGTCAGCATGACACTTAAAGGTGACATTCATCTAAGTGACAATTTTGAATACATCAATCGACTATTTCATCACGACAGATGAGTTATATGGCCAATAAAAGGCCAACATCCTCTAATTGCCTGAATTTATCAATTTTGCTTGCGAGTCACGATCTGTCTAACAGTTGGGCAATAGTTGCAGTAAACGGTACGGGTTGACGTGCCGGCACATAATAATACATGTAACTGCTGTCATAAAGTATAAAGAAACAGTATTTTTCAACGGGTTTCCAAAAATCTGCAGTAAGTATCATTAGCTATGTCCAATTGTTAATGGACTGATTACTGTTATCTGAATTCAGGATTCTTAACTCGTAATATCACAATTGTTAACTCAGTTGTTCGTAATTTGTAAAGCAAGTATAATTATTATTTAAGTTTGTGCTCTTAAATGTGAACAACTTGAGAGCTATGACATTTTGGCTTTAACCCTTAATTTGATTACGTTAAGTATAGTTAACATTAAATATAAAAATATATTTCGTAGATTTTTATATAGTTAACCGCAGACAATAAATTATTTATAACGAGTAGGAATGTTTTTTTTCGGTATAAAAAAAAATTTACCCGTTTGAAACACTACATTTGACATTTGTGAATGAAAATGGCGACGAGACGAAGCGTTCTGCGAACTGTGCAGGTAATATTTACATTTTTTTTAGTGATTATCAACAATTTATGAATTATAAATGTTTACTTTTATTTCACTGATGAATAAACATTATTATTATGTAATTTTCAAGCCTCAAAAACTCCTGGATATGGACGTAAAAGGTCGGTAAACTTGCATGTTGAGCCCGCTTAACATATTCAAATGATTAGATATTTACGTTCCGAAATTATTGTTGAGTATACTCAACAAAGTCGCATGTTTAGGATTATTGAATTAACTAATTCTGTGATGGTTTTATGTGTTATTTTTTAATTGGGTAGTGTGTCGGTGCTACTTTGGTTATACATTTACTATATTTAAATTATACTAACATGGGAAAGTTTTTACGACGTTCTTGCTAACCTTGCACTGCTATTTTGTTATGACTTGGTTGGGTTTTTTTACTTGTTTGGTTGCATGCTGACTCTATGATAACATTATTTTCAGAATACCAGAGCATCACGTACCTTAGCGTTGGTACCAGAAGAAAACGCTGTTTCGGAGGTGAGTGAGGATTTGGTGAAACACTATAACACCCATATGGGTGGAGTACAGAACAGAGATGAAAACAAGACGTTGGTATCTCTCCATATTTTCACAGCTTTTTGACATATGCGTTAATAATGGCTGGTTACTTTATAGGCGGGATATGAAGAGAAAAGGTGATGTGAAGCACAAGGCTCTGAAAGAGTTTAGAATTGAGATATACACGGCGTTGCAACAAAAAGGAAAACATGTAGATGTACTAAGTGTCCAAGATGTGAAAGCTAAAGAAAAAATTACAAAACCAAAACGTTCCAGGCCCATAGATGACGTCAGGTTCGATGCCATCGATCATTTTCCTGAACATGGTAAAGAATATGGTCAATGTGCCTAAAATAGGTATGTGTAAAAAAGGATTTACCACTGTTTTTTGCCTAAAATGAAAAGTACGATTGTGTTTTGTCAAAGACAGAAATTGTCATTTTAACTATCATCACGTCAGGAATTGATTTTAACGAACTTTTCTTTTTTCAATACATAAACGATTTCATTTATTTGTGAGTTTTATTATTTAAAAGTGCCCCTAATCTGATTTTGTTAAGTCTACTCAACAATAGTAGTTTACCTTCAATCTATGACCATCCTTTTTTGTTGAGTATACTTAACGTCGTGTTTTCAGGAAATGCTACAGTAAATATTTTTTTTAATATTTTTTTCAGGTATATAGTTAAGGTATTAATAACATATATTCACTATAACATCATAACATAACTTATATTGTTTTGCCAAATTAAGGGTTAACCTATTACGGTAAATTTATTACAAAACCAAAAAAAACAATAAATGGTCACTTCGGCATAGGTTACAGGACAGAACGCCGAATAGTTTAAATATGTTTTTTCATCACAGGTAATTCATGAAATTTCTATTTTGTTTTACTACGGAAGAATATTCTA
Organism: Chrysodeixis includens; assembly: GCA_941860345.1. Taxonomy (NCBI): domain Eukaryota; kingdom Metazoa; phylum Arthropoda; class Insecta; order Lepidoptera; family Noctuidae; genus Chrysodeixis; species Chrysodeixis includens. The sequence goes on along the minus strand of OW796096.1, from coordinate 5,652,616 downwards.
TTTTGTTTGTCTAAGCGCGATGTCCCTGGTCCGTTGCAGTATAGAACAATACAGATGAAAAATCACACTATTGATTCTATTCATAAACTAGGTCAATGACCACAATATCCTAACGTATGGGGGTCACATGGAGCATACGCAAACGATCCCGTGACGCTGGCTTAGATAGTAGAAGGGGTGTTTATAGTCGGTGGGAGTCTGAAATATCCCCACGCTGTGCCCTCAGCGTGGGTTAAAGTCATTAATGTTTCACCACGGATAACAAAAAAATGTAGATTATGCAGACTCGTATACTATAATCATTGCATACTAGTATCACCTCTAATGTAGAGCAATCACTCTTATTGATCTAGAAACGTCAGCACAGAGTTAAAAAACTGATAGACGCGACACTTACTCGTAAGTTCAGTTATCAATTTAATATCTTACGTCATACTGCATTAAAATATGTTTTTGTTGATTCTCAGAGGTGATTTCGTTTTATGTAACCAAATCAGCTTTTACCTGCAAAGCGATCTTGTAGCGCCACACCTTTCTGCACTCTATGCTACTAGAATGCACGGAAACTTCGAGAAATTATTTAAGAAGGTCAGAAACTGAATCAAAAATAAAATTAAAACAGAAGTCTTTGAATATTTATTTCGCCGAGAGGTTTATTTTAAGAGCGCTTGCATATACGCAACAATATTAATGCAAATTAGTGTTTTTTTATTCAATTTATTTATTTAAGATCTATTCGTAAAAATGCAAAAAAAATCGCTGAATAAGTATTATCAAAACAAGCGTTTTTTTACTTTACACACATTTGCTGCGTTTTATAAGAATGTAACATAGTTTAAATCCGCATCTAAAAGCTATCTCAACAAATATGGTAAACAATGATTATGTAAATGCGTTCAGCTCGCAGAAATTATGCAAAGAGTGACCGAATTCGAGGTGCTCTCGTACAAAAGGGGGGAAGTCAGGTACGAGGCGAGGGTCATCACCACACGACCACTTTCGCTCAGTGATCAGTACTCGCGCGGAATACGCACGTGCCACACGCATACACCCACACCACACCCGAAAAACAAAAGAAGTGCGCTAAATTAAATAAAAAATGTAACGTTATTTAATATTATTGTGATATTTTTTTTTTGTGATTTTATTATTATTTTTATTTAATTCGAACTTTATATTTTATTGTTTTAATGCATATTTTACTTATGCAAAAATGTTGTGTGCAAAGTGGTTAATTTTTGTTGGAATTACCGCGTTACAAGTATCCGGTAAGTGGAACATATTATTAATATTAAGTATACCGGAAACGGAAGAACACATTACTATGATAGCTCTATTTAAAAACAACGAGATTATAGCTATAATTGCTTGAACTAAACATATTTATTATTCAACTGTAATTTAATTGGTTATTATTAAACCTCAGGATATTGTTTCGAAAACAATAAAAAATATGGAGCACATCCAATTATTTTTATTGATGTAATAGCAAGATCCGTTTATTTAATACTTTAAATGAAAATAACGATTATTACAACTACTTTTCAAACAAAATAATTAACCAAAATTACTTATCACAGGCTTTCATTTATCGTTAGTCCACAATAGCCATTTAAATAAAAGAAATACAGTAATTTTTCAACACTACAAATCTACTTTTTTGAAGACTTCAAATGTCAAAAAAAGAGCTCTCCCTTTAAAAATACAATCCTTTTACATAGTAAAGTAAAATTTCAAGTAATAGTATAATATTCCCACTTGAAGTAAGCGCTACTTAACCTACTCTTACATAAGAGCGGTAACAGTTTGTTTTGCTGTAACCGGCTGATCAGTTTCCTTATCCGCGTAGATGCTGCGGTACGCGAATTGATGAACCGCGCAAGGGAAAATATGTTTTAGTGCTCTAGTTTTAAAGTATGTATCGCTGTTTTGATGTAGTAATTTGGTATGAATGAAATTGTAGAATATAAATGATATTCTATAGTTTCTTTTCTCTTTATTTTTTTTCTTTTTCTTCTTAATGGAGGAGGCTTATGTGATTTACAATATAAGACGCAGTCCTTAAAAAAAAATGTTTATATTTTTATTTATTTAGTCTACTATTAATCAATTTTGCAACAATGTATTTCACGTTTTATACAAATAGGAAATTTGTTTAGCCTAGCAGTGCCTTTTGTCAAAAAAAAAATCTTGTTTATCTGCAATGCAAGTCGCTCGGAAGCTTAATTTTTTCAAAAGGAATGAGTTAAATCAATTTTGAAATTGTGCAGATTGCTATTTTACTAACAAATTAAGATCAACGTATCTACATAACAACTATGTCTATCTTATTGTTTAGTACAAAAACAAAAGAAAACGTCCAACGAAAGTTATGACATTACAATGTAAACCTTCAACTCGTGTGCCGCGCATGCGTGAATCACAGGTGCGCGCGCGCACAATACTTCCGAAATGTTACTTGGCCGACATTCACATTGCATAATCGTCTCAACGACTCGCGCCGATCCGGTTTGTTTGTCACATTAGCCTGATAAACACGAGACTTGCTTTTTATGTCCGATTGTCTTATTTTAAAAGTTGTTTTTTTTTTATCTACTTAATTATGTGATGATGTAATGTGCTCTACAAAAGTTTTATATGAAACACAACTACCCAAGGAGCAATTTATTTCGAGGTTAAAAAGGTAAATGTAGCTACTTTTGCAGATTTTGTTTTTCGCTATATTTTGCAAGGAAAACGGTAATCATAGACGTCATATTAATTAATATTTAGCTATTACACTAAACGCAATAACAACCATCATTATTTTGAAACAGCTTTGCCTAATTGACGTCCACATTAGCTATTTCACAAAAGGACGGACAATACTTATAATGTCTCAATATTTTATTCCCGATTTTCTGCTATTATACAGTATTTATGTGTCCATAAATTACTGCTATTATCGTCTCTCATTACGCTATTGTTGCTTAAAACACGCATGTAACGCACCTTTTGACCTGAAGCTTTTGACATGTGGGTACTTTACAACATGCTGTCATTTTATGTTCAGAAGGCCTACCATCGTACTATAAAATAATATTGTGTATAATAATATGTATAATAATAATATAAATATAATATAGTGACAGCGCGCTACACGACGTAGAACGGCGTCTCTCTTCCACAATTGCAATAGTAATTGTAAGATGTGGTGGTAGACTCAGGTTCATAGTGTCTTTGGGTCAAGGGTAGCTGTCGGCAATTACAAGATGGATATTATTATATTATTACAAGGCTGGTAGACACTCCCGTTTAACAAGATGCATTTGGAGGAGATATGATGTATAATTATTATATTATATGTAATTAATTCATTGAAATCTTTACTATGTCGCTACTGTTCAACAAATTATGATTATTTAATATAAGCTGGTATATCCAAGCATAAGTATCTTTCTTTACAATGAATTGGTAAAATATGTATTAAACATTTATAATTGTCTGAAGCCCTTAAAATACAAAGTTGAGTTAAGTAAATATACTCGTACTGCGCACTAATTGCAGTAATACAGTGACATTTCAATGTCATATCTCACCTTCTAATTTATTCAAAGGAACCGATTAATTATAAATAATAAAAAATCATTTATGAATTTGGGAACAATTTAATCAAATTTCCAATTATTGTAACACCATGTTTATATTTAATTTACAATTTTATCTAAATCGGGGCGTGTATGTAAAATGTGCATGTGTATTAATCCTGTGTATCAGATAACTCCGTACTAAATTTCATCTAAATTAATCCACCCATTTTAGCGTTAATACCTAAGTAGCAAACATGAACCCATCCATACATACTTATAAACTTTCGCGTTTATTTTATATGTATTTAATTAATAATATTGGTATTTTCCATCATGATTTCCCCACAAAACCAAATAAAACATTATATTACTACTATTCACTTACTATAACGTAATAAAACTGGTCTTAAATATAATAATTAACAGTAAACTTAAACTATCATTACTTAATATTAATAAACGTGCAAATAACGGAAGTTTATAATTGTTTTCGAGTTTATTAAAACTGTATTCTTCTAGCATTTTGATGACATTTTAATTGCTTTATCGATATTGACCGTGAAAGCTTTCGCAATAGCAATGTGATAATTACCAAATTAATTAGTTTGATAGTTAACCTTTGAAGTGTGAGTTACGACAGGGTACAGGTTGGAACCGGCTCATCTAGTTACTTCATACTTGTTTTAAGGTAGATTTCGTTGCAGGGACAGTTTTAGCTTAAAGTTGCAAAATTTTCCATAAACTTAAATGTGATACAACTTCTTGGGAGGTGCATTGTTACTGATATTCTGTCCAATAATTCTCGTGGCTTAACCTTTCGGTTTCCGCGTTTCATCCCTTAAATTATAAACTATAACTATAAATGCGAAAGTTTGGGAAGATAAATGGATGTTTGTTACTATTCCACGCTAAAAGTACTAGATCAATTTTGAAGAAATTTGGTATAGAATTAGCTTACGCCCTGAATTAACTATACATATTTAGGCTACCTTTTGAACGCCTACTTCAAAAGTGGTTAATGTCTTTGTAATTTTATTCGAATTTGCTAATTTAAATATTCTCATTTAAGTACTGATCAAGGATTACCATTGTCTCATGGAATAAAAAATGAGGAGTGAAGGGACCATGACGTTATATACGTTTGTATTGAGGTACTATAGGAGAAGAGTACTATTAAACAATAAAAGCCAACAAACAGATGTATTTGCATGGCGCCTCGCAGTACACACACAATCTCCATCACAATCCGCAATTTAAACCTGTTATCTCACACGAAATTAATGACTGTCAAGTCTATTTCGTCCAAACTCATGTTGCCATCTCGAACGTGTCACAAACTTTAATTTTCGGTCGGGATTAAGATTGAGCGTATACAGGGCGCCTATGACGTCAATCCGAGTGTGTATTCAAATTACTTCACACTGGAAAGCAACGATACTGTCGCCTTTATAACAGGTTAACAGTAAAGGCAACGCAATCAGAATACAAAGTTATCCTCCTTTCAAAACCACATAATTAATAAAAAGAACCTTCGATATAACGTATCTTGACTAAAATAAAAACTGGTAAATCGCAGCGTGAACTCCTTTTACATAAAAAACAAGCAAGCGAACACTTTTGGACTTGTTTATCGCATTATGTAGAACAGGGCTCTGAATTAAATGGTAAACAAACAAAAAGAAGTCTGGTAATCAAATATTATACCCTCATTTATTTAGTCATATACCTATCCTTGTCACTTTAATTTGTAGTTACAATTAAGCCAACATTACAAAACTTTCCTTGTTGGTTACAAAATAAATGTATAATACTTACACATATCGAAATTATATTTAATAACAGCTAATCACATGGTCTTGAAGGATAAAACTATAACAAGAATGACCTTCGACAAATTATATAGGCGCCATGTCCCAACATCCGTGTAAACAAATTCTATCAATGATTGTTGCGAAAGTGTTCGTTTATCGCCCAGACTTATTACATTAGCCGGCAGCCGACCATGCGTGCATGCAGTTTACGCAATGCATCATCAATAGTTACAGACATAGGTGCGAGTACTTGTCATGCTTAAGGAATCCGATATTATCTGTCTAGAAGTTTCTTAGCCATATTTAGCAACGGTTTGAACAATAGAGAAATGTCTGTCACGTAACATTAACCTTTACCTCAACTTTACTACTTGTTAGGACAGTCATCTTTATGTTTTATTCGCGGAATTGTCTAATCTTTACAGTTAATAGTTGGTAGTACTTATACTGGTATTAGGTACTAAAGAAATGTAGACGTCAGCGAGTCAAAGAGACTCGAGACGTATTTTTATAATAAGTATCGTGATGATTGCAGTGTAACGCTTTCGGTAGTGTATAAATACGAACCACGACCAATTAAACCCTAAATTAAACGTTTATATTCACGATGCCATCTAACTCAGACCACAATACAACAATAATGGTGTAACATCGCTGCGTGAATACTGATTTCGTAAAATTTAAAGAACATTGATATAAATCAGCCATTCAAAACCAGTAATCTTTGATACAAATCGCACGATACACTTTAATAATATTACAGAGCACGTAATGGGAACGAAAAAACTATACAACACCTACTATTCCTTACAAAACATCGTCACAACAACCAGTGTTAATTGATCTTTGTTTCAGTAGTAATTATAAGTGGTAGTAGGTGTGTTTAATTGGTGGGTTACATTGTATCCACATAGTGCGATAGGTTACAAACGACGCTTTCACTGTTCAATCGATTCACTTGTACTTTCCAGGCAACTGTGAACTCGTGATCTGGTTTACTATATTATGCAATACAGATAGATAAATACTAGGTAGTACATAAAGTACGTACTAGGCAGGTAATAGGCAGATTTTGTCGTATTTCCTTTTCATATTTCTAAGGAAATCTGATAGTGATATCGGCTATCGTTCGGAGTACGAAACGTGCAGTAATTTAACCGCTGCCGCGTACTGTACTGGTTAGTTTACGTTCATTCACCTTCTTTGGTTTGCATAAAAGCTTTTTACGCTAGAAGTATGTACTTACAAACTTGAAAACTTGTAGTAAAAAGAATTGAATCATGAGTATGGTTAGGTTTCTAGTATGACGCGATTCGAGTCACGTCTAAACTTAATACATTCCAGACTATTTTGCAATTCGAATTAATTGCAAAATAGTCTGCAGTTCCTAAAATATTTTACCTGTTCAGACTAGCAGTAATTAAATATATTTTATTTCCTATTCATCATTGCGATTGTATACAATTTCTTCGAATTTATCGAGTTTCATCACTTATTACGTTATATCATTAAAGTATCTTTTATAGCTTACAAATTATTCTAAATGTACTCGTTATGTAGCGATTGGACAGATATCAAGAATTCATATACTAGATATTCTCTCACACCCACAGTTGCATGTGAAAATTGCAATTGCATCTATTGTGCAGATCGTGCTAGTACAATGAACCACAAATCTTGTTGTGATCAGTATGGTTTCCATTGTCAATGATGCAAGGAGTATCTAGTTATCTTAAGAAGTTTTATGGCATACCTAATAACACCATAAAACTTCTTAAGAATAACACACAACTCCGCCTAACAATAGTTAGGCAATGTGAATTTCATAACTCAATTTATACCCTTTTCTTATGTCCATTATTTATAAATATCAATACATAGTATAAAAACAAAGTCGCTTTACGCGTTTGCCTTCCTAACCCTATGTGTCCTTAGATCTTTACAAATATGTACCTAATGGTATTTGATGCAGGTTTCGTTAATAACTAGAATGTTTTAAGCAGAAGGTTTATGTGTATAATAAAAATTAAAAACATCAGTATTGCAACCGTGCGCAGCTAGGGTGAGAATATGCCAGTCAAAGTATGAAATAAAGAGTATTATTGCCCAATCGTGAAACTTATCGTTTGTAAATTCAAAACAATTACTTAAGTTTAAACAAATGTCAAACTTCATTCTTAGCTTATCGACCGCTTTCCTTGCAAATCAATATTAATATTTAAATAAAACTTAGTGCAATCAAAGCATTTGGACCATCGAGGCCAACCACTTACGGCAATATGGAAGGAACATTTAGACTGGAATATTCTCTTCTAAATGTTATTTGGCAATCATTGCTAAATGCAATAATCCTACACGGAATCATCGCACTGGCATTATTAAAAGGTTGAATGAATGAATGAATTATATTACCTAGCTAAGACAACTAGTAATAAGCTTAAACATCACATTTAATTCTCTAATACACAGTTTTGAATGGTTGTGTAGTTTGTCAGTAACATCAAGACCTTTTTTGTTTTTTTTTAAATGAACGACGCATGCAGCAAAGATGAAACAACATTTATACAGACACCCCGACATACCGACATAGAACAATCAGTTGTTAATCGCATAAAAACTTGTGTTCGGGCGGGAATCGAACCTGTACTGTACCACGGGTCAGACACCGCGCTGCGTTAACCTTATACCACTCAGCCGTCAGATCTTTCCAAAACATATCTATACTATTTAATTTTTTACAACACATTCTTTGACATTGGTATGACTTTATTTATAGATTCAAGCTGCTGGAAACCAGCCTTCATTCATTGGTATTACACCTATAGTAGAAGATGAAGTACCAAATTGTTCTTACGTTATTTTTACTCAAATTCTTTATGACTTAAACGGTGGTTAGTGTTGCATTATACGTTTACCGTAAGCTACCACTAATTTGACTTCGAAATGTCGTTTGGCGTAATTTGAAGTCGCATTCCTCTGGCTTCGTTCGTTGACTAGAACATAATTAGCTTGAAATCGCAACACTTGTTGGATTAGGTACACCATTTTGTAATTGTACTACACAATATATTATTGCGTGGATTCGTAAAGGCCTATGCATTCTTTAGTTGTGTTGCGTGATATATAGTTTTAACGATTTTAACATTCCAACGATCTGAGTTCCTATTCTAGTATGTCACAATAAATGACTATGCATGGCCGTTTCATGAGGCATATGAAATTTAGGCATTCATTTCGTAGTAAATGCCGGCTAAATGACTTAGGAGTCAGCTTTTGTTTTGCTAGCTTTTGTTTTCTTTGGCGTAGGATGAAACCATGTAACCAAGTACATATTCAAACAAATAATTGCGAAACAGTCTTTGACATTTTCACTATTGCTATATCTGTAATTCACGCTATTGTAGAATATTGTTATGAAAAAACAAATGATGATCGTTGTGCTTAATATATTTAAAATATGCACATTACGCTTCAACTTACACTCAATTCACGAGTGAGTTTTATTAGAGCCTGTCTCACGACTTCAAATCTCTAAAATTTAAGTGTAAGGTCTAGAGGGCTACTACCACTGCTTAGAGTAATGTATTAAAGGTGTGGAAGAGCGACGCCGCTCTAGACCGTGTAAAGTGGTGTCTCTTTTCCGTAACGGCAATAATAGAACTGTAAGCAGTGGTGGTAAGCCTCTAGGCTTTAGGAAAACCTAACGATTTAGGTCATTGCACTTACCGTTTTCAGTACTCAAGTTAATGCCTACATTGTTCTGGTAATGGCTTATGGATGTCCTAGCCGTACTATGTAAGTAAGGCTATTAAAAATACAAGTTAGTACATAAGTACCGCCGGATATTAGGCAAGGACGCATTTCAATACAGCAGTAATTTTATTTCTAGTCTTTTGTTAGTTGTGGACATACATGTCAATAGCTTTTGCGAAATTAAGTATTTATGAAAGACACTTTTCGACCGATTTTTTCGGTCATTGCATTAGAAGTCAAAAATAAATGATTAACTAATTTAGTAATTTTGAGGTCACATGAATTGACAAAAATAACTTTTTAGTCAGTATTACGCCATCACTTAGGTGAGAATAAATTTGACTGCATTACTGTATCAATGACATCCACTTTCGTTTTTAATCAATATCGAATTCTTTGTTGTTTTATTTTTAAATATACACAACATACAAGTTCAACCTTCAAACTGTATTTGTAAATTATGTATTCATAACATACAATATGTTTTAACATTGTAAGGATAAGAACTATGCCTGCAATGGTTTTTTGTTAATTTCGTTTTCCATAATAGTATTTAACATGGCGCAATATAAAACAAAATAACAAGAAGCTTCTATTTTGAAAGCTAAATAACTTCTTTAAAAAGTTTTTACATTTGAAAACTGACATAAGTTAACTTTTCACAGTTAAATACTATTTTCATTGAATAACAGCCACACAAAAGACTAACAATTAATTCAAAAAGTCACTTTGCATAATCCTGAAAATCTTACGCCATACGCACACGAGAGTTCAATCATCAATATTCATATAACCGTGTTACGACAGCCTATTCATATCATGTTCGGTTCCTGTTCAACAGGCAACATCTCGACAACCATTAGTTACGCTTTGTTCTGATCTAAACATTCACCTATTACATCTATTCTTTTGTTCTGGGAGCCTAGTACCTCTAGTTAAAGACTTGCAGTTGTGTAAGAAAGGCGACGCACTATACGGGGTAAAGTGATGTCTCTCTTTCATATTCGTAACGATATAGCTTTAATAAGTACTGAGAGTAAGCCCTACAGGGGCCTACAACAACATATTAATGTAAAACTACTGCGGTGGTAGATGCAAGGCGATATACAATACAATGTAGAACAGTCTCTCTTCCAAGACTGCAAATCTTTTTTTTAAATGTAAAGGTATATTTCTTGTTTAAATTTAAGTAATTCATTGTAAATGCGAAAATATGGCCAATTTTTTGACATAACAAGAGATCTGCAACTAACAAGAGTGCATCGTTTATGTTGAATTTGAATTGTTTTGAACAATCAGAGCGTAAAAAACGTCGTTGTCTTGTGTATGGCATCTAACGACCTTCAGATTGTAATGTATCATTTGTCTTGAGGTATAATTATTTCGGTTAACTTTTTCTATCTTTTAAGAGAGTAAATATTTATCTTCAAATAGAGAGAAATAGAGTCAACGAGCTGTGACGCTGACTGTAGAAAACAAATGAATAAATGATTACTCTAAAAATACAGACAAGTACGAAACTGTTCGAATGTTTAAGATAAGTTGTTGGGCGGGAAGTTATTAATAAACGCAAAAAATATGCGTATACTTTTTAAATTAAATTAAGGTCAACTACAATATTTCCGTATTTAAAATATAGTTACAGATATTATTAAATACCTACAGCAAAACCGGGATTCGGAAGTATCCTGAAGTTTTTTTTTCTTGAATATTCAGAAACATATTAACACAATCGATTTTTTTTTAAAGAAGACACAAAGTAGTTAAACTCATTTAACTACTATATAACTTCAGAAAATTACATTAATTATTCTTCTCATCAAATAAATCAATAATACATACTTATAATCTAACAGGAGCACATAAGTGTTCCACTGAAAAAAACAGTACCTCGTACAGTATTCAATAATTGATGATACTCTTACCAAGCTTAACAATATCTTTCACAAAACTGAAAATTAAAAACAAAATACCTTTTTTAACGTAAAACCTTTTTGTTTCAGTATCCACCTCGCAAGACTCCAAGGAAAAGAAACCACAATCAGTGCGAGATATCCTGAACACTACGTCATGCATCCCACCGCCTTACCGATGTCCTCATCACAAGATGCAGTTCTATCTGTACACCAGGTAACCATCAAACCTTATTTATAACAATTAATTACTTTTTAAAAGAACTAAATAGGTTTTACATGGCATGTAATGTCTGATCAAACACAAAAATAGTTAATGTGATTAAAGATACTGTTCTCAATATGTACGTCTAATGCAGCTAGATTATAAAGGATTCATTTTAGACAACATGTATCTGAAGTAATTAGCTAATAACAAAAGGTTTACAAATTAAAACATTACAAAAAATAATGGCATGATTGACGAGGCAGAAATAAAACAAACAGATTATAGAGTCAAATGAAACGTTGTTCCAAAATAAAAACAAATCGTTTGTAATTTACAATTAAATAGCTTTATTAGGTATTGCCAAGGATATCAATCATGACAAATCCTTGCGTCTTCTTAATCGCCGATGCCAATCACATTTCAATGTCAATTTTATACGTTTCAATGTTAAACTTAAGCAAAGTTAAACGCATAAACGGTTATCCATGCTTTGTAAAATGCAGAATTAATTTAAATATAAACTATACATATAATCACGTTGCGTACACAGATCTCATTGAAAACATAGAGGGGGCATAACCGCTCTATAAAATAAAACAGCATGTTTAACCCATAATTATTATCATATTTATTATATTAGGTACCTAAGAAATAGTAATAAACTTAAACTTTAAGTATGGACAGGCTACTTTTATTCCGTTACCCTAAAACCTAGACAAAGTTGCGAGTAACACTTATCCTACACACTACATAAAAAAAAAGTAATTTAAAACACAAATCTAAATAATATTTTCTTTTCCCTCAGCAATCAAATTATTATGCATTTATTTATTTCTTCCAAGAGCGTACATGGGGTTCTACACTTTTATGTAGTGTACGGTTGCGAACACAAACCTCAAAGTTAAATAATACATTTTTTAAGTCAGATTTCATCAATAACACTCAAAGGTTATGTTAATTTATAATTTTAACGCAACATATGCCCATAACATTGATTAATGTGTTTATGTCCGATAATTAATGAAAAGCGATCATGGTGAATTCACCTTGCCTCATACACAGGTCAACTATATATATTATGTAAAATTCAAGGTCGTATAGAGCCTATGAAAAATAAAACGATGACCTTTTCTTTTAATGTTACGTAATTTTTATTTTTGCGATAGAATGTTATTAACATTAAGGTAGTAATTTAAATATTAATATATTTTTGAGTAGAACTTAGAACTAGAAATTAACGACTTTTGAAATACCTAAATAATCGTGAGGAACAGTTTCAGGAAAATAATTTCCTTTTCTAATTAACACTTACATCCGCAGTAGCATACGAAATGTTCTAAAATTGTACTAATATAGCAACAATGTTACTAACTATTAAAAACATTGTTTTATGATGTTTTCCGTCAGATTTTTTATAGTAAGTTCTAGTCATAACTACAATGTACAGTGAACTATAATTCAATTTTATAAGCTTGCTAGAGTAACGGTCGTACTGTAGGGGAGTACCAGGCAAGCAGAAAAAACAAAGAATCACCTAATGGAATCACTTTTCAACATTACAGGACAACACAAGAAAAAGGAGAGCTACTAAACACTCTCGATGACAACTCTCTCACCCGCTCCAAATTCAACACCAAACATGAGACGAAGATTGTGGTCCACGGCTTCGGGGGGGGCAGGAACCTCTCGCCGAGCACTGACATGAGGAAAGCCTACTTCACGAGAGGAAACTATAATATTATTATAGTGGATTATGGATCCCTGGTCAAGGAACCGTGTCTTAGTCAGGTATGTACCGGATACATATTCGACAGCAAGCAGCATCTAGTTTCTATAGTTTTATATAAATTATCGCATGTTTTTATTGTTAGTTAATCTATTAATTTTCTTACTCTGAAATGAACCCTTAATGTTTTCAAATAAAGTTACAATTTTGTGCAAAAAGGCATTATATTGGCCTAGAAAGTTTAATGATAAGTAAAGTTTTATTGTAGAGTGTCACAGAGTAGGATTTTTATCGATAAAATAATTTGAACATGTAACGTTAGTAATAGCTATAAATACACTATTTATCTAGATCTCAACGTAGTAATTTCGTAAAACATAGTGTGTAGAAAATTGTTGCATAAGCGTTGCTCTATTTATGTCGCCCTTGACCTTACGAAAGTAAACACATACCAACATGAAATTGTAATTACGTCGTCACGCAACAATGCACACTACATTTTCTTAACACAGCATAAAGTAATACATGAACAACTTGGAAACAGGCTATACTTACTTGCATGTCAACAACTTACCAAGTAATATAGTACCTACTATGTTCTCTAGGACAAGGCATGTAATCAGGTACAATAACAGATTGTTAATCTTTCGAATAATTACAAAAGTGTAATAATCTGACCTCGATTTTAATAAAATATGCCTAATCATTCCTCAGTAACTATTACAAGCTAACCAATAAAAGTTTAACGTTAGTCTGTACGTCATAAAACTCTGTAATACTATGAATAGTTACCATAAATAATAATGGCATTAACATTAATAGATTGGTGAGATAGATGTTTTGACATTAATTGACTTCTCTTACATCAAATGTTCATGATCCACTAACGATGCGACCCACAAAGGAAAGATATGTCCATAAAGACATTCTTTAATGGTTTTCCAATGTGTATATCATTGGTAATTGTCAATCGAAACAGGTCTTATTTATAGGTGATATTTCTTCTCGACATAAAACTACAATTAGATTTGACGGGCCTGTTGGTCTAGTGGTTAGTGACCCTGACTACTATACCGGAGATCGTGGGTTCGATTACTACCCAGGGCAATTGTTTGTGTGATGAGCACGATCATTTGTTCTGTGTCTGGGTGTAATTTATCTATAGTATGTATGTATTAGAAATATATAAATGTATTTATCGGTCATGCTTAACTTACTACTAACTACTAAGTATGCTTAACTTGAGACTAGATGGCGTTGTGTGAATGTTGAGAAATATTTATTTACCTTTTTATGGGCACCTCATTAATTAATACATTGTACATTTACAGATAGATTGGGCTCCGCGTTTCGCCGGCCTATGCATCGCCCAGCTAGTGGAATACTTACAGTATCACCCAACGAAGTCGGTGGCGCCTGACAAACTACACACGATAGGATACAGTGTGGGAGCACATATACTAGGTCTGGTGGCCAACTATCTGAACAATGGAAAGCTTGGCAGGATCACTGGTAAGTTTCTTTATAGCAAAATATAAATTGTTTTTTGTTTGCATAACTCCAAGAACTACTAATTATTTTATGAATTGACTTGATCCAGATTTATTTGTAACAGTAAATATTAATTCGAAGGTTTGCCTTCGTAATATTGTAATTGGAATATTATATAAGTGATATTTTTTCAAGGACAGAAAGAATAATTATCTCGTTTTAAAACTATTCCGCAATGACAAGGTTAACAGTTATTGAGCAACATTCGTTTATTTTAATTCCAAGGGATTGGGTGACATTGATGTTGTGTTAATCTTTAGATATGCGAATACGTACTTTAATATATTATATCGACAAAAATTGTAGTAGCAGTACAATTGTAGATTATTAAAGTGTTTTGCATTGCAGTTTTTTTTAAGCTATTGCTTAAAAAAGAACTGCATAAAAAGTAAAAATATACATATTCGTAATGATTTTAAGAAACCAGAATGAAAACAACAAAAGCCGTAAATAATTCCGAATGTTATTTAAAATTAAACCATTCACAATATTTTACAATAATTGAAAACCCTGCAAAAAAATACACTGTTTCTAATATTAATTAAATCTAATAACCGATACTCTTTCCTTCAGGTCTCGACCCTACTATATTCTTCTACATGGGCACGAACCGTTCCCGTGATCTGGACTACACTGACGCTCACTTTGTGGATATCCTGCACACCGGAGCTGGCATCCTCGGACAATGGGGGCCTAATGGACACGCAGACTTCTACGTGAATGGTGGCTCCAGTCAGCCTGGATGCGCCCATGACACTATTTTCCGTAAGCTTTGAAATATTTACAACATTAGATACTAATTAAGCAAGCTCTATACCTAAGAAGCACACTTTGTACCTCGTTTACCTAATGCCATATACAGTGCTGCCCTCTTTGGGTAGCACGCTATACTATCGAACCAAAAAAGTAACAGTCACAGACTCGCAGTAACGATTTCTATTAACGTAAGCAAAGTCCCCTAACTCGTCGTTGATCAGCGCCATCTAGCTGTTGAATTAAAAAGAAGTTTAGTTTCATCTGTACTCGATAGATGGCGTTAAGACTTTTTCATATCTACAGTAAATTATACCTTGTAGATGCACATATAATTTTTAATATGTGTACTTACCTTATAATTGAAAATTTGTTCACAGAAACTCTATCATGCGATCACACGAAAGTGACTCCTTACTTTATAGAGTCGATCAACAGTCGCGCTGGCTTTTGGGCGGGACCATGTTCCAGTCTATTTTCCTACCTTATAGGCTGGTGTGAGCCTAAAGATACGGACTACGTACTCATGGGCGAACATGTTACTCACAAGTAAGTACCTATTAGGAGATTAGAGATAATCGGTCGAAGGAAACTCGGAAAAAGGTTTGGTCTGTTCGCCTTTTCAGTCAGGTCATTTCGCAAAATATTTTTTATATAGAAAATTAAAAACAAATGAAAGAAATAACCCAATAATTAGAATACGCCAGAGTATTCTGTCTTCTGTAGGGTTATTTTAAAAACTTTAAATCTACACAGTAAATACGCACATCACAATTGTTTTTCTGACATTCAATATGTAACTGTTACACTTTATTTTCAGAGCTAGGGGTGTCTACTACGTAACAACGAATGCTAAGCCACCATACGCCAGAGGGTTCCCTGGAAAATCCAGGCGACTCAGATCTATAACACCGTACAGCTGATAAACAACTGCCCATCAACTTAGACAAACCTTACCAAAATAATAAGTTAAGTAGATAGCCATTTTTGTCGGGGATTTTAATTTAATAATATTTTAAAGTATCTTCTGAGAGTCTTAGTGCAATGATATGGTAAGATAAGCTTAACTTATGATGTTTTTAGACTAATAATTTGGACACCCTGAAATCTTCTCCTATAAATGTCTTAATTAGTTGGATGTTAATTAGGTCGGCTACCAGCTGTTGGAATATATAGGTATCTAGCCTTTCAATGATGGAACAGATCTGATGTATCAATTCCCATCTAACTTAGAATGCGAACCTAAAAATAGTTTTTAGTGTAATCTACTCTTGATGCAACGAATACGTTACAGGAATTCTAACTTAACCTATTTTAAGCTAAGAAATTTCTTGCCCAATTTCTTTTGTAGAAATTATTTCGGAGTGGGTAATGTCCTACTAGCTTAGAAGTTCACTATGAAAAATTTTGGTACATGAAACAAGTAAATTTTTAGTATTTAGATGCTAATGCATAATAATGTAAATACCAGCCTACAACTGTCCCACTGACGGGCAAGGGCCTACTCATGCCAATAACTAACTGTTAAGCATGTTAATTTAAAATTTAGTTTATAAGATATGAAAACAAAACTCATATTTGTATAGAGCTTTTAGCAAACGCAATAATTAATTTATAAGAATAACCAATAATAAAGTTACCTTTAGAAATAAGTACACTCCGTATACTCAAATAGAATTAAATCTTTGTCATTCATGCATGAGGCAATGCAAATAGTCGAATCGATTAGTCAATTTCAGTTAACAAGCAATAATGACAACAATGGGTCAAAAAAAATTGTATTTGTACATCATAGTTAAGAATTACATTCCGTGTGGTGTCCGGATATAAAGAATAGCGCCACCCCATATCCTCCACTGGGTGTCGTAAAAGGCGACTAATGGACCTTAAGACCTAGTGCACTGTACCAAACACCTTGGGTCACCCGAATGGTGGCGGGTAAACCACCAACAATCGCATTCCCAAAGAGGGTTAGTGTCAGGCAGGCGGCCGATTATAAAACCATAGCCAAATCTATTAGCAACATGTTGAGAAAAAAAAAACATGTTGCGCCGACCCCAAGTAAAATGGGATAAGGGCAGGAAGATGATGATGATGAGTTAAGAATTACAACCACAAAGAAAGGACAAGATCCCAAGCGTCAATTCATTAATATAAAGACGTTGGCTATCGGAAACTTGCATTGCCTCGATGTCGAAAAATCTAAAATTCCGCAAAAACTCTAAGGCTAAGAACTCACGGAGCGATTTTGAACCGCACCCGCCGCGGTGGCGGGCCCGCAGCTTCTTTAGAATGCGGATTTACATGTAAAAAATTAAAGCACATTTCACGACGCGTTTGCGCGATTGTTTGCGGGTCCCGCTGCAACGGCGGTAACTGTTGCCTCATTCTATTAACGAGTGACAGAGATAGTACGATTATGAATGGCAGAAAACAAGGCATAATTTGAGTATTTAGTTGTAATAATTTAAATGGGGTCAAGTCACCTGTTATTGTATCTCTCGATATGATTGTGCAGTTACTCAAAATGAGTATTAATTTATTAAGTAGTTTATGAAATTTGTGATACTATAGTAATACTCTTAATTATTTAGAATTAAATATGGACATGTGGGACTTTAAATTTGTTTCTTTTTTCCTCCTTTTACTTCTTCAGAAGAGTTCAGTGTAAGTCAATTTTTTGGCTGGTACCCTGACATGTCCGCAGTGTACGCGGACTTTTACGCACAAAATAGATTATATCAGTCATGCACGCCAGTAGAGAGTCGAAGCGATCCTCATTACCGTAATCGGTGTGGAGGATTTATTATTAAGTGAGTATGGAATTTAGGCCACAAGTGTCTGTACGACAACGACACTTAGACACTTTAATACAAATACTTTCTCAAAAGCGTTTGAAATAGTGGTTCCGGACGCTTACCATCTTTTAAAGTAAGAATATTGTTGTTCTGGAAACGAGACGAAGCATTATATAGCGTAGAGCGGCGTCACTTTCAACTGCACGGATAGCCGAGTGGTATCGGTCACAACACTAACTACCACTGCACGCGACGTGTCACGGTTTCGATTCCCGCGTAGGACAAATATTTGTGCGATCTACAAAGCCTTGTTCTGAGTCTGGGTGTCTTTGTGCATGTAAATTGAATGTCCGTAAAATCCCTGCGATTCAATTAATACGTGAGGGAGTGGTTTAAAAAAAACTTCTTCACAAATGCAACTATATTGCTCTATGAAAAGGTGGTAAACTACTTGATTTTAAATCAAGATCGAATGCTACCATTTACAGGTATGTAATGAAAATAGGTAAGTTGGTTCGTAATAAAATAAAAACCAGCAATAATTTTAAAACATATATTTAGGGAAGATAATGTCACCATTTCGAAACGACTCGGTTATAAGTTCAACAGCGAGTACAATATGTGAAATTACATGCACTTAATACTACGGGACAATTTAAAGAATATAGGTACAAATGAGATCATTTTGTTACACATTTCACTACAAAAGTAATATTGCATTCAAATCCCTTGCAATTTAACTACGATTTTATTAGAATGACCGTTGAACGAGTAGAACAGATTTTCATCTAATACATTTAGATTTTTGTGAAGACTTACAAGCGAACTTTCAATCCAATTGTGGTATTTTTAAACATTCAGCATCAATAAACAATGCAGTGGCACAGATGTCAATTCAATTGTTTTACAGCTTTATCGGAATTGCTGTTTGTCGAATTTGGTTTAAGTTTTGACGTAAAAAGTTTGATGTTTCATGCGCTGTATTTGATGCCTGAATATTTTCAAATACCTACTGCAGTATTACGAGATATTTCCAGCAATCATGGTCTTTACAATGACCTCCAAACCGTAAAAATATATAGATTAATATTCATCAACATTTTATTATAAAGAGGTACACATCATACGTATTTACAGTTTCATTTTATAATATTAAGGTTTTATTTCTTACAAATCTATAATAAATTAAATGAAATAATATTTTGAGGTGACTAGTTAAACAGCTACAAAAGTTCGTTACAAAAACATTAATGGTCTTAAGACCAAAAAAAAATTGCGTATGACTAGATTGGGAAAAAAATCACAGCAAAGACCCATAGGCCTGTTTGTAAATGTAAATAGCTTTAAAATCTCGCATTAAAGTGACAATCTTGTAAATTAACATGAACCATTAATGATGCTGTCATAGATTAGCGTACGCACTTTCATCTTCAGATATTATAGATTGTCACTTGTTAAAGGATAAATTTGATAATTATTATAAAATTTATGAGAAAAATATGGCATAACAATGTTCTAAACACAATCATATCTTTGGCTAAAAATGAACACATGATTATAAATTTTATTTTGTAAATGTAATCCAATCGTTGTATCATAGGAGTTATCTAAAACACATTCCCTTCCTTCAAACTTAGCATGCCTACATTCGCAAATAAATATTCTATGACTAGAAATAAAATTAAGTAAGTGGTATTTACATTAAATATTATAACGATAAATATCTTTTGAGATCGCCTGACAGACTGAAACTATATTTATTTTATTTTATACCTAAATTAACTATAAAATTTAATGTACTTAAGTTAGTTTATCACTAAATAATAAAAGATTAAACTTTTTTCGAAAAGGGAACTTCACGCGGAGACTCCGCATGAAGTTCCATTTTACAACAACAAAATGTGATAATTGAATGTGAAAAAACAAACCTAATTTAATAAAACCTTTAATACTTACAAACTAAATAACTAAATCTTGTCATAAAAACTCATTAAAGATAAACAATAGTGAAAGAATATACACAACTTAAATAATTTATACATTTATAAATAAAATTGTATAAATTTTACAATTATATTTAATTAAACTATCTTAATTTAAAAGCAATATTTACATCGCATCTACAGATTTTATTGTCGTTTTATCTTCTGACTAGCCACTGGCGTGGAACCTTAATTTACTAAACCTAATTTTTAATTAACTTAACTTAATTTACAAGCAGTATTTACATCGCATCTACAGATTTTATTGTCGACTTATCGTCTGATCAGCCACGGGCCTGGTACTAAAGTTAGTTTATCACGAAATAATAAATCTAACATGTTTCCGAAAAGGGAACTTAATGCGGAGTCTACAATAACACAATATGATAATTAAATGTGAAAGTAACAAACCTAATTTAATAAAATCTTCAATATTTACAAACTAAATAACCAAATCTTTTTATACAAATAAACTCATTAAACAATAATAAAACATATACATAATTTACACATTTATAAATAAAAATGTATAAATTTTATAATTATAATTAATTAAACTATCTTAATTTAGAAGCAGTATTTACATTGCATCTACAAATTTTATTGTCGATTTATCATGCGAGCCACTCGCGTGGTACCTTAATTTACTAAACTTAATTTAAAAGCAGTATTTACATCGCATCTACAAATTTTATTGTCGATTTATCGCGCTAGCCACTCGCGTGGAACCTTAATTTACTAAACTTAATTTTTAATTTACTAAACTAATACTATTACTAATATTTAAACAATATAAATGCAATATTTACATCGCATCTACAGATTTTATTGTCGATTACCGATCAGCCACTCACGTGGTACCTTAATTTACTAAACTTAATTTAGAAGCAATATTTACAACGCATCTACAGATTTTATTGTCATCATCCCGATAAGAGCTCGCCGAGCTTTATATATACAAATGGATACTTAACTACTATACAATACTGTACTATGTTTATTATGATTGTTATATCTATCCTTTCCAAATCTTGTGAAGTGTAGTGACAGTTCACTTTTCCTTCTCAATGTGCTTAATCGCTTGCTTTAATTGTAACCGCTGAATACTGAAACGAATATTTTAAGACGTCTTTAGTTGTATATTTGTAACTTCTTTTCTCATTCATATGCGAAAGATTGTATGAGACTTAAGTTTATATAAAGAAAAGTTTCAGTATTTTAGCCTGAGTCTCTAAATTCAGAATCCTAATTTTATGGTAGAATTTATCTTCTAAGCGTGTTGATCAAGGGCTCTGAGAATCATATTGTTTTAGGCCAGTACTCAGCCACTGACAGCATTGTCAGAGGAGTAACACAGAGGACTAATACAGAGGATCTGCAACCCGCTCTTAAGGTAATACTGATGCAGTTGCAGAAGCGAGATAGAACTCTACATGGCGTAGAGTTGTGTCTCTCTTTCGTAGCTCCAATGGTCTTACTTTTAAGAGATGGTAGTAGAGGAACAGGTTTTCTCGTATACAAGTGGTGAAAATTCTGGCCAGGTCTTTAAAATGGCCCATGGTGATACTACGCTTCCAAATCTGAAGCTTACCACCACGTTTTAAAGTAATATTATTGCAACTGTGAAAGCGTGACAGTGCACTACACGGTGTAGAGCAGTGTCTATCTTCTACATCTTCAACAGTCTTATTATAAAAGATGGTAGCGACATAAATTTTCCCGAGTACAGATGGTGGACATGGTGGCCAGTTGTTTAAGATGGGCCATGGTGTTACCACGCTAGTGAAGCTTAGGGGCTTACACCACGTTTAAAAGCAATATTATTGCAACTGTGTAAGCGTGACATAGCGCTACATGGTGTAGAGCAGCGTCTCTTTTCTGCAATTGTATTAATATTACTTTAGAAGTAGTGGTAAGCCTTCTGATGTTTTTAGTTATTAAAATTCAGGTATGAATGAACTTAGGATCCTAAATTTAAGCAAGACAGGTGTTATAAGCACATTAACTCATTTTTACTCTTTTGTTGAAGTGCTTCTAGATGTTGTCGGCATTTCGCTCTTCTTATGCTACTTAAGACTAAATATTGTTTTGTTATTATAAGACTATTTATTAAAATATTTAATTATTTACACACTAAATTGATTATAGGCCAGATTGAAACTAAATTTTCTGCTTGCGACACAATTTCAAAATTACATATTATTTTATACTTTTAAAAATATATAACGCAGAGCCGAGCTAGTAATACGGGTCGATAATAGCCTAAAGTATTTATTTAGAAAGTAGAAAGGGTATTTGCCCAGCAAAAACTATTATAGTGCGATGTTATACTAAGATAATCATTAAGTTCCTCGAATGATTTTTGCACAGATGTACGCAATTATTGTGAGTACAGCTTTGGCTAGGCAGCTGATTGTTTCACTAGGCTATACTTTATTTAGATTAAATGCACTGAGGACCTATAACTATGTCTTTCAGCAACATAATTAAAGTTGTAGAAGCATGACAGTGCACTACAAGACGTAGAACAGTGTCTCTTCTTCTACAACTCTAATACCTAATATTACATAAAGAAGTAATCGTAGGCTCCCTGAACGCAACATAGGCTTTTATCCGTCTTACTAACCCCTACGCCGCGAAAATCTGATACAACAACATAGAAAACATAAAAATATATACGATCTAACAAATAGCTTTCCTATTCTGCATTTAAATAAAATAATCATCCTAAACTTGATGCCTACATAAATAACTAGACTCTGCAACTAGGCGCCTATTGGTAAACATATTTTCTAAATTAAGCTTTAATGTAAAGTAAATAAGGCATAAAATGAAGAAGCGACACAACTTATGTACAACGTCGTTAATGCCAGGACTTTGAAAGCAAATCCTTATACATGTCTAATCAGTAATTGACACATCAGTGCTTTCATGCAAGTTATATATCTAAGACTTAAGTCTTAATATTTACAGGTCTTCATTATTTAAATTCTATATTAAAAAATAATCAAATATACTTACATATATATTGTAATGTATTAATATATAATATGTTTTATTATGTATTGATAAATGTGACTTGAAATATTTTTATACATATTTGTAATAATTATATTGAATATCATATATAAACCTGATAAAATACATACATACAATAAATAAATACGTATTAAATTCATATATAAATATAAAACCTTAATTTATTGACTCTATAAATATAGCTAGAGTTACCCTACTACCTAAATTTTATATAACAATAAATATATACCAGAATAATAATAAATACATTTACCCAGATAAATATTGAATAAATAAATAGATATAAAATTGATATATAAATATAAAAACTTATTTTATTGACTCAATAAATATTACTTGAATTATCCTACTGCCTAAGTTTTATAATTATATTAATTAATAATAATAAATTATTTTAATTATTGTATCTATCGTATTGTCCTATTTATTATAATATTTACAGCTACGGTTTCTTTATTGTCATTGCCACCACAGCCTTATAGAGTGAGATCACCCCGTATAATATAATATTATTGCCCCTATACTAACCTAACCTAAAATATACTAAATGTATTTTACTTGTAGCGTCTATTGAGGAGAAAAATATAAATAATCTTAAAATTATATTATTACAAGTTTTTTGAAATTGACAGAAATAAATATAACCGCAAAATAATGGGACAGAAAGAAATAGAGCGCTTTAAAGAATTTAGGAATGTTTAAATAGGTTACTAATATATATATATATTTTTCACCGGTTCAAAGATTTTTTTATATATATAAAGTGCGCATCAACAAGTGCGTGGGGGATCCGTACCCTTTCCGCCATATCTTTGGACATTGTGAAAATTATCATTAGAATATTATCATATAAATACATACTATAATATTTATAATACAAGTCGATCGTACAATCTTAATAGTACTGTGCACAATTCCCGGCCATACATACATATAAAATGTACGTTTTAAAATAATATTTAAGTTACAAAAATAGGTTCTTATGTATTCGAAGGTCTAAAATCTTTATGCGTAAGGTTATTTCAGTGATATGCGATTATTATATTAAATTTAACTCTTCGTCTTAACTTTAACCAAAAAGACTACAAAGAACAGATTTAACAAAATATTAAATCTAATTGTGAAATATTCATTCAACTATTAGTAAGTTTAACTGATATATTATCGCTAAAATAACAATAGAATATATATATTTAAATATATATCGACACTACACACTCAAGTTTCTGACGAAGTTAGTCAAAGTATTTTACATCACAGAATTGACGGTGTAGAGATCATTAAAAACAACGACTTCGCTTTATACTATATAATTAAGTCTATAATGTTTATGTTTTAACAAATACTCGAACTTATTGTTAATATGTGAAAGTTATTGACCTATGTGTTAAGATGTTTTACGATTCGGTGTAGTAACTCACAATCGGTATTGTACGTGATAGCGTAATGAAATCAGAAAGTCTAGCACAATGATTAAAGTATTCGGATTGTACGATTAGTAGGTGTTAAATTGAAATCTCTGTAATATAAGATCTCTGTACAAATTGTGATGATTTACTACGAATACTTATTCGATAGCCTTAGCTAGAACAAGGCTGTCCAAACCCGGGCTCTGAAGAGTATGAGGGCCCTGT
This sequence comes from Chrysodeixis includens, assembly GCA_941860345.1. Lineage (NCBI taxonomy): Eukaryota > Metazoa > Arthropoda > Insecta > Lepidoptera > Noctuidae > Chrysodeixis > Chrysodeixis includens. Next base: position 5,627,879 of record OW796096.1, on the reverse strand, counting down.
GTTTTATTTTGTATCTTTATAGCATTAAAGAAACTGATGTGTGATCATATTGCACATAGATAGTGGATCTTTCTGGCCTTGTGAGTAAAATTTGTGCTTACTCCAATAGTTGGACAATCTTGTTTCACATTTTCAGCCTCGAGCTTTTAATGTTTACTTTAAAGTTAGAGATATTGTTGTCGTGTTTAGAAAGTAACTGTGTATGAAGATGTAAACTACTAAATGGATGATAGATAATGGTGACGTTGTAATTTTTTTCTGCTAATAAATACCAAATTAGTGGATAAGCCTTTTATAACGGGATAGTAACTCAATCGATTAAATGTGAATTGAAATCGGATCTGAGATGATAATTCTCACCCATGTCCAAAAACCTAACTAATTCTTACGCGATATTATCTACAGTATGTTGTTAATGGAAATTTTTCTTTTAATAAATTTTGTTGTCATACGGGTATTTACAATTTGCAGAGAGAGCAAAGATATATATTTGGGCCAAAGCGTTCTTACATTTGCATGGACATACAGACTATTTCAATAACTCAGGTCCAAAATACATTTGATATAAAAGTCACATTTTTGTAATTAAATGATGTGCATGTGATTGTAAAGGTTCATTGAGTCTGCACGAATTATAATTAATGTTTGGAAAATTCTTATAGCAAAGCTGGCCCAAAATGTTTGTAGAGCAGTCATATAATGCTTTGATCTCTTGCTTGAAAGTTGATCTCTTATCCAAAAAAGAGATCTAAGAAATGCACAATCTATTTGAATATGTTTTTACTTTGAGTATTGATCTTTATGTATTTTAACAGTTTTACGGTCTTGAATTTTGGTGAGACTGTCTTCTTTCTTAATTAATGGCATTACATGGTTGCATGTTTAAGTTCCTGTGTTAATGACTTAGTCAATTTATTTGTCAATGTCGATGTTCAGATGTTTATTTTAAATTAGGTGCACGTTTTAACAAGTGAATTGGTCTCACATACCGCCAGTCAAATATTATTGTCAATTTATTTGAACTAAATTTTATGAACCATTGAAACATTAAGAGGATAAATTATTGTCCTAAAGTCACGTAAGATTATTATAAGGGATTGTAGAGTAAGCTGTATATATTAAGCCTTAATTAAATAACCTAAGAATATTATTATCTGGTTTGCTATTTTATTGTCAAACCACACTAAACTACTTATTTTAATCTTATTTATAAGCTACGCTTATACACCTGCTTACTATAACTCCTTAAAATCTATGTATTTTTATATTTACACGCTGTCTAACATACAGCAACTAAATTAGCTATTTTAAGGGTGCCTGTTTCGAGTATTTCGGACTTTTCAACTACATAACCGCAAAAACAACATTTTTACAACAAACAAGTAATAGAGCCGTGCCATAATCAAAGTAATATTATTCTAGTTGAGGAAACGAGACAGCTCACTACATAGCGTAGACAGGCGTCTCTCTTCCACACCTGCAATAATGCTACTTTAAGTGATAGCGGTAGGCAGGTGTTCTATACATTTTATTTTCGATTTTTAGTTTCCTTAGTTCTTGTAAAAGTGTGATTGTTCTTCAACGGTAAAATCCGTCACACTCGAATTATTTTACAGGCAACGACTTATCTAATACTTAAGAATAATTATGTGTTTACCTACTCTAGAGCTTAACTATAATAATTATTTACAGAAATAAAGATATTGTATTTATGATTCGTGTCAACACATATTGTATTTTTTATAAGATGGTAGCTTATCCTGTTGACATACCACCTGTTAGAGTCATATTTTTACAGTAATGTAAGCGTAACAGCGATATACACATAGAGCGGTGGCTATCTTCCACATTTACAATAATATTACTTTAGGTAGTGATTTAAGACTTCTGCTGTTAGATTTTATGGGTGAGACTAGGAATAAAATTCTAATTTGTGATTGATGATTATTTTTTACCAGAGCCAACATTGTTTTGAAATCGTCTATTGTTTTAAAGGAAGTTTGTTTATTATCGTTCATAAAAGCACGTTAAAACTGTGATATTAACTATTTAGATCAACATGTAATTTTTTATTGCTAGAGCAAACATTTTTTTTTTTCAAATAGTATGTTGATTCCAAGGAGGTTGTTTATTCTCGCGCATAAAAGCACGGTAAATCAGACATGTTAGCTATTTAGACCAAGATGTTATTATGATTTCAATATCACTTGTGTTGACACAGGTAAGAAATAATCTCCTACTTATAAATTAACAAGTGTAATACATATAGTTCCTAATTTTAAAATATATATATATAATTATAATGTGCAATTTATAACATATTTACACAAAATTATAATACCTGCAAGCTACATCTAGGAATAATATTTCTAATTTATATCACATTAATATTTGTGGGTATATATATATAATATACTTAGAAGCTATATTTAATCAGGCATAATACCAAACAGAAAACCTTTCATTCATTTCTATTTCATGAAATTCCACACAAGTTTTCCAGGCAGACTTTTTTTTGTATTTTTCTTCTTTTTTTATTGGAACGATAAACCGCTTTAAAAGCCAAATTATATTTGAAGCATTTTTGCAATTATTCGTTAATTTAATAACTACGAAAAAAATATATTACTAAGTTAAATAATTATCCTATAATTATTTCTACAAGCATAATCACATAGGAAGGGAAATGTGTTTTAAACAACCACGTCAACCATTTATTTAGGTACTACCTGAACCTAACCTTAAAAGCTTAAAGCAATAATGCTTTATAATAAAATAAGGATGACTTTATCAACATATTAAAAATAAGGCGCTTATTTAAACAACTTATGCGCAATATTTGAGTTATTGCAAAATTAAATAAAACTTTTGAGTTAAATTTATAAAAATAAATATCACAATTAATAAACAATACTAACAAGAATGATTACATTACTTCCCTTTTTAGTATTAACATTTTATTTCAATTTCTACTCCTATGATACATATACATTTACGCGTCCAATTAAATACAATTCTAAATTTGAACAATTTAATTTAATTCGTAAATATTTATAAACATTTTACAACAGTTTTATGATACTTAATAACAAGGACTAGAAATGTCATAGTAACCATAATTTTATAGTAAGTACGATTCCATGAGGCAAAACTAATGATAAGTTGATTACTAAGCTTAACTCATCCAGTGATAAAGTCGAATATATCTACTGTGATATGCCAATATAATTTATATACACCTGTACAGGTACAAATGTAAATAAAACAGGTACGTTTGGTATTCCCAACAAGTAACTTAAAGGTATCGTGTGTCAAGCTCGAGATTTCGAAAGCTAACTAATTCGAACTCCATTTTGGTAAACGAAACTTACAAAAAACAAAACACTGCGTAGAAATTGATTTAGAAAAAACGATAAATTCACTTCTAAACGCTAAACGATTTAACATACAAGCTAACGATGACAACAATGTTAATATTAATATTCCTATAAAAATACGAGCGAACGTGGAGCCAATGTTGAAACTGAAGTGATATTAGAAAACATGTTTATTTTACCATTTTATTTAGATACCTATTAGACACATCAATAACGAAGAAAGCATTGCTTAGTGGGCATTCAAGTTGCATTTTTATTACGATTACGATTTAACTGCAATGGATCTTTAAACTGGCGTACCAGGGTATCAGTCACGCCAGAGTATAGTTCTAAAGCTATGCATGATATAGGCCGATGTGGACGAGCAATAAAAACAAATGCAACTTGAATTTTGAATCTTTTGTTGTATTTACTCGTTGTACGGTTGTTCCTGTGTGCCGTCGTAATACTCGTGCGCTGGCGGCTGTACCGGCTCGGCCTGGTATAGCGCGCCCGATACGAACGGGTTGTTGGGCACGTGGGCAGTCGGCGGTGCGGCCGGCCGAGGTGGTGCGATGGCCCCGTATCCGGGCTGATCTGAACCCTTTAGAGGCGCTGATGGTCGCTCCGTCTTGGATAAAAAAGAAAGCTTCAGAAATCGTTCGAAAATACATGCTAGTTTAAAAAAAAAGGCACAATTTTTTAATTTTCTTTAACTATTTAGTTTGTACTTGAGAAAACAAAGAGAAATACAAGATTTTTTTTGCATCGGTTTGAAGTCATTCAAGGATATGACTCAATAAAATTAATTTATTTATTAAAGATATTGCAGACAGATAAGAAGAAAGGATTCCGAATTCCTGTAAAATATAAAAAATGTATGTATACTTACGAAAGTAGTTTCATTTTCTAAACTCTTCATGGGTTGTGGTTCTTCAACCGCAGTTTCGGCCCATGGCTGCAGCTCGCCTGATGCGAAGATTGCGTAGATGGTGATGCCCACGAAGTGCACCGTCGCGCCCATCAGGAACACCGCCCGCCATTCCGTTATGGCTTTCTCCAGTTGATTCTATTAACAAATGGGGTAGAGTTAATCATCCGAGTTTTTCTCTACTTTTCATCTTTAAAGAGTCTAATTTTTGGTAATTTTTAATTTTTACCATTATTTGACTTTGTTGTTAGAATTTATCGGTTGTCAGTTAGGACTTCGGATTATTTTTTTGTAAGTTATGTTATTTTGATTTTAAATAAAGAATAAGAACTAGGTATATTAAATAGAGCCATAAACTACCCTGACAAAACCGCTTAAGATTCAAAACCCGACAAAATATTCATAACCTTCAGATAAGCGTATCTGTAACAAATATCTGAATAAGTTAGTCGTCACAATGCGATCAGTCGTGCGTGTTCGACGGGCGATAATAAAGTGCTCAGGCTCCGCGCTCAACGCATCGTCGCGCACCCACAATCATACTCATTGTATATTCCGAGAGCGACTTCACGAAGCTCGATTTCCTTTTTAAAATTAGCCATGGACGAACGTACTTTTTGTTTCGCTAGTTCGCGCCTGAAAGCGGTACCTACTATTGGGGGAAGGGTGCTTAAGTTTCTAATAAAATATGACGATATTATTTTTGTATTTCTTTCTGCTACTTGAATTCCATCGATGTGATATTTCTTTCTTTCCGATTGCTGCCCTCAGATATAAAAAAAATACTAACGGCCTTATGCAGAAACAAACATTTTGCTACTCGTTCTATTTCACTTAAGGATGACAAAGACAATGAAATAAGAGCGATATATTGTTCAGTGTCGCTCTTAGGAAATCCTACAAACTCTATATAATTCTACAAATGACAATCTTACCTTCTCCTGCGTCATATAGTCAATAACGATGGGTACGACAAAGCCGGCGATGGTACCGATGCCGTTGGAGAGACCCATGAGGATGGACGCGTACCGCGGCGCTATGTCCAGGTGGTTCACGTTGTAGCCAGAGATGGCGAAGCCGCTGCACGCCACGCCGAGTGTCAGCTCTATAGTCGCCACGTACTAAGAAAAAAAACGTAGGATTGAAAATATTTTTCTGGGATTCAACCTATTCGTAATACACATTCGTAATTTATAGTTATTAACCTACAACATCTTAGTTCTTAATGCTTTGAAAAGAGAATCAAGACTAAGTCAAAGTGTTAATATACAATGTTACGGAAACTTATGTAGTTTTGAACATTCAATGAATTGAAAAGTTACAAAATTATTTTTCATAGAAAATAATTTACCTTGTTATTGGCATAAGCGACGAGAACGAAAAAGAACGCTTCTAATCCAAAGCCTCCGCAGTTGAACAGTTTCCTCACGTTGGTCGTAGTCATGATGTTGTTTTTACGCAAGTAATCTGCCATCATGCCACCGATTGGCACCAGTGACGTCATTATTAAATGTGGAATGGCGCCAACAAACCCAGACTGAAACGACGAAATACAATAAGGAGGAGCCACTTAAACTTATACTAGTTTGGGTCGATGTGAGTAAAGTTAGTAACGTTACCTCAGTGATCTGCATGTTGAACCTCGTGTTGAAATATGATGACTGGAAAATGACTAGGAGGCAGAAGTTCCATGTTCTGCAGAAGTTTGCTACGATGATCGCGTACACCTAAAGAAAACAAATCTTGACATTTTTACACCGCAGAATTTTATCACTGTTCAAATATCAAAATTTCTTTAATACCTTAATTATAAAAATATGTAAGTGTTTACTCACAGGTGGTGAAGTAGCGAATGCCTTCCAGGGCGTAGACCAGAAGCCAGGCATGGCAGCCTGCGTCGCGGTCCCGAGGGACTGTTCGATGTAGGTCAGCTCCTTAGCGGCGATAGTGGGGTGCTTGCTGGGACGCTCGAACACCAGCCAGAGCCATAAGGTGTACCTACACCACAATAATCATCAAGTTTTAATTTTTGGTTATAATTGTGATCACATAAACATTTTTGTGGGTGCATCACACAAACATTTATCTAATACGTGTGCTAGCCACGATCTCGTACGGTAGCGCGGTAGCTTGTCACAAACTAGAAAAAGTGACCACTAGTAGACACATAATCAAACTTCAACAATTAAAATAGTTCCTTAAGTTCTTACCAGATGACTCCAGAAACGCCATAGAAGTAGAAAGGCGCCTGCCAACTGATGTAGTCTGTGAGGATACCAGACAGCGGCATGCCGATGACAATGCCAGCATAGGTGCCGCAGAAGGCGAGGGTGGCCAGCCGCGAGCGCTCCAGGGGAGGAGCCCACATACGCCAGATACCGTGGCATGAGGGGTAGGTCACACCCTGGTCATGAATTAAAAAATAATTTAAAGATTTATGTCCAGGAAACAACACAAGTTGGACGTTGAGAATTTTTGGCCTATCAACATTATAGTTGAAAAATAATAGTACCTACTAAAAAAATACTTACTTGTTGCTTTAGTAAAGTTAAATTAATAAAGAAGTTATCTTGATACATCGCATCATATCATATCATCATATAACACATAACACATTTACCATGTGTTTGCAACCTTTTGATATAAAAAATAATACAAAATGACGCCCCGAACTGTCTCTCATATTTTAATAATATTTGTCAAACCCAAGATAAGATAAAACTCCTAAAGTAAAATTGTGAACTCTAAATGTTATCCTAAGTCATCTCGTAACATTTTCTCATACATTCATCAGTTATTTTATTTATCTCTTTGTATAGATTTTTTTCTTCCTACCAGAAATCCGTTGCTACAATATCAAATCAAATAGAAAAGATGGATTAAAGATTTCTATATAATATCAATGGACCCAACCTTAAAGATTTAATAGGATAGCAGTGGCATTGAAGAATCAACTAAGCCGGGATATGCGGAGACGAGTAAATACGTAACCATGGCAACGAAGGGCCCGGTAATCCTGAAGAGGCTTTGTACTTCGGTAAGCGATGTCGGCTCTACTCAAGAGCGATTGACGATAGATACCGATCGTTCTGTAGGCAATCATTGAATTCGCTCCTTTGAAACCTAAATAGAAGGTGCTATCGATGTAATTTAAAACCCATTTTTCAACTTCAAACATTTTAAATTAAACTTTTCTTCCGATTTCAAGTAACCGTTACTTATTTAATGGTTCTTTCATTGAACTCTCGACAAGCCCTAAGAAATTTAAAACGACTTGAATTTATGATTTAGAAATACACGGATGGGAATTGTACACAAAATAAATAATGAAAACATTTTTACCTTGTTTAACTACTCTTAAAAAGCTCAAAATTCTATTATGGTTGAACTGTGCCTATAAAACAAAATCCAAGCCTCTAATATGTGTACCAAACAAACACCATTATCTAAAACAAATCCTTGAACACATCATCAAAGAACGTTTCAATCCGTGTAACCCTAAAAACAAATTTTAAGTACCCGCAAACAGTTTCTAATACTCGCAATAATACTATGCATTCAGTTCTAAAAGTACAAATTGGGGGAGTGTGAATTCCAAACGTGACAAGTAAGAGGTTCAACTCAATCCCCAGCTTCAAAATTTGAGCATTTGTAATAAGCCTGATCATGCGGCGTCACGTCCTGAATGTCAAATGTCCTAAATTTTAAACGTGTGACATTTCACTCGTTACATGTTTCCCTACTGGTTCATTATTTGTTCTCTCTATTTGAGTTGGATCGGATTCTGGGATATGCCTAAACTTATAACGTTTCGGAACGTTCCTATTTCAAACATAATTGACATGTGTTAAATTTTATGCCCTAAAATACAGGCACAAATTAAAAAAAAACCTATACATAGATTCATTTTGCTATCACACTCACCTCAACGAATCCCTGAGCAACTTTTAAGATGACGACCGCAGCAGGCCCCACGGACATCGCTCCAGGGATCGCCATATTGAATATGGCTGACGTCACAATCGCCACGCCGAAGATCTTGTTTGCAGGGTACATGGAGGCCAGGAAACCACCAGGGACTTGGGTGATGAGGTAGCCGGCGAAGTAAGATGAGTCTATTGATGACTCTACACTCACTGTCCATTCGAATGGTGCCTTGTCTGTCGAGTTTTGCTAAGGTGCAAGTAAAACGTTTATAAATTTATAGGTATTCCAAAAATACAATAATAATCCAACGAACAAAAATTGAAATCGAAATTAACTTGATTATAAATTCGCAATAGACCGCATAACGCAAAACGTGATGCACAGCCTTCCTCTAGATTGAATATAATCTATTTCTCGCCTCAATATACAAGTATAAAAAGTGAATATTATGATACTTACAGCTTGTTTCTCAGTCATCTTGAGCTTGGCCATGCTCATGTTGCAGCGCATGCCGAACATGATGCTAAACCCGAAACAAGCGAGCAGCGCCACCGTGTACCGCGCGGTGAGGCATGGGCATTCCGCGCGCACGTATTTATCTGGTACAACGAATATCAGTTACAAATTGGTAGTTAGTCGTCTGGTTTACACGTCGCACACAATGGTCTGTGTGCGACATGTCGCGGGTCCGATCCCCGCGTAGTACAAGAATTTTTGCAATCCACAAAGGCTTGTCCTGAGTCTGGGTGTCTCTGTGCATGTGAATTGAATGTCTGTGAAGCCCCCCGCGATACAAGGATTACATTCCTTAGTGCGGGAGTCGTATAGAAACAAAAGACAACCACTAGATTTACAATGCGTACCATTACGTTTAAAAGTTTATCTACTACCAATTTATCTAAACTTCACAATACAAAGGTGGTCTTCACATTTTACATATTATGTAGAGTCAATCGTTGCTGTTAAATAACTATGCTTATTTGTATATTTTTTGTTGTGTGTTTAATATGTGTATCGTAAATTCTACTTCAATAATATAAAAGTATGATTACCTATGGCTCGTGGTGGAGGCCTGTCAGGTGACGGTGGCGTCTCCAAGTCTTCGCCATCGTACATCTGGTCGTAACCCTTCTGATCGACGTGGAAGTTCTCATATTGAGTATTTCTGAAACAAAATATAAAGTTTACAAATCTAGATGGACAATAAACTTTTTCATTTGGAAAAAATGATTTTGATCTGCTAAATTAACATTAAGATATTATCAGCCCTAAATCTACAATTACTACCATGTTTGACCTAAATATAGAACTAGAGACGTATTCGCTTTTGCTTTAAATAACACTACTCAAAACCTAATCATAAGTATCACAGGACAAAATCCCCGTACTAATGAACTTTTCCTCTCCGCGATCACATACAGACTTATACCTAGACTTTCAATTAGTTTACTGCGTTATTCCGCGCTATTTTCTCTGTAATTGAAGCGGATGGGAAACGACACACCTCGTATGAGAAAATAAAATTAAAATGCGTCTGCCGGCTAATAGGGGTGACATGTAGATCGCACCTGAACCCCACGCCGGCACGGGGAACGGTGGAAACCAATAATAAAACACTTACACCACAATACCACCTAAGTTCCGTGTAGCGATTGAAATGAAATCTGTTTCGTTATTGAAAAACTAGCACTGTTTAGTTTTACTTGATTGGTACCGTATTGGAATTATCAGTTTTGTCTCGTTTATCGATGAAGAAACAAATACATTTTAGTTAATTCATTAATCATTCACTTAATTGGATGTTTGCCATAATAAAAAATAATAATATAAAGAAATAGTTTTAAATTCATAGAGTTAAAGATGTATAGAGATAAACAACAAAAATTGTAATAATTGCGCCAGAAAAAAAAATATTTCTGAAATTCAAGTATCTATTTCTAAATATTTTATTCAAATTCTTGACAATAAATTAACGAGAGAGCGGTGACAGCTGCGAAACTTTCAAAACTTTGCTTCATGTCAGAGATTCTTTACTTGGGTATCCATTGTACAGTGCAATGCAGTTAGCAGACTATGCCACAGTGAATAGGAAGACCGGCCAACTTTTATACCTCTATTGAAATTGTTTTAAATACTTTAGCATCCCATTTTAAAAGAAAAGGTATTTGTTAAAGAGGAATAGGTGGCTTTTTTATGCATTTTACTAGACTGATAGCATTCTTTACCAAGATCAAAAAGTAGAATTCCACCCAAAACATGACACACATTTTTGGATTTAACTTCATTTTCAAACAAAAGGATATATTTTTATACTCGCCAGCCTTAACTTGTTTAAAAGCTTTGCCAAATAATTGGGAGAGTGGATTTTTGGTAGCTCTCGATCTAGCGCGACCTGCCGTGGGCCCATTAGTGGGCAAATTGAATTAGCTGCCGTTGGCGTTGCGCGTCGCGAGTCATTGTTTGCAAACTAATAGGCTTCACTCTTGGCGGCTCGAGCTACGGGGATTGTATCGGAAAAGCTGTAACTGTATTAAAGTCCTGTTTATCGCTTGGATATACGGCACTCAGGTGCCTACGTTAAAAATCAAACTCTCATGTTTTGCACTCTTGTTTATGGTTATTATTAATTTTGTACATTCATTCGTCGCTATGATGTTTTAGGTTTATGATGCAATAAATTATAACCCAGACCAAATTCAACTTAACACGACTCAAACCAAACAATAAACCGGATCTTAAAAAATCCTCACAACAAAACACTAAAATTCAAAAGCCATTAAATGTAGCAGCATAACGACTTGTGGGCGACGACAGTGCGTAAGTCATCGGCGTGTAAATTCATTTTTCCGCTGACAAAAGTAATAAATGTTGCTATCTGTTCCCGTCCCCCGTTTAACGTTGTTGGTAATGAATCGTCGCATAAAAGGCATAACCAAGTGGAAACGAGGCGAGATGTGGAGCCCGACGCCCCAGCCGACGCGAGCCGACACGCCACCGCTCGGTCGCACCACAGCCCCCGCGCTAATGCGTTTAACTGTGACTGGACGAGATGCCGACGTCAACAGTTACGCTAGCCGACACATCTGTGTGCTGAGCTGATTACTCAATCATGTGATTAAACTTGGGCGTTAATTTGTTTACAAAACCTTTTTAGCTTTTAAGTTAATCTTTTAATTCCGATTAGTATGTTAAAAAACAAATACTTAATTGTAGGTAATACTTTTAAGCTACGTTCAAAATATTTTCGAATTTGTAAATGTAGAGCTGCTTGACTTTCTTCCTTTAGAAATAAGTTCCAGTCGAAACTCATAAAAATAGGTTATTATCAGTTTTGTTACTCCGTCCCCTTTACCAGCCCCTTGGCTGCGTCGCGTCGGCGGCGCTTCATTGTGCCGCTAATGCACCCCATACACGATGCCTATAATTATGTGACGCAACTCTAAATGGCATAATTACTGTTTTGTCCCCGTTTGTCTACGTAAACATAATGGATACAGACATTTACTCATTTGAATATTGATTTATATTAATACGAAATCTATTAATAGGTGAACCGTGCTGCTAGGTAATGTACCCACAAGTTGTGAACGAAAATAACTGGATGTTCTTACTTCAATGTTCTCTATACCTTAGCTATACTTGTCATATCCTTGTCTCTACAATAGATTATAATTTCGGACTACAAATTGAATCACTGACCGAGTTCCATTTCACAGTGAAACTTCTAAGCCAACTTTGTCATTTGGCACTTTGTCGCCAAGTTCCCGCTGTGAGGACAAAACCCTAATTTATTACTAGAAAAGGTTTAACGTTTAAAGCATTTGGGGAGCAGAGAGAATTTAGATATATTTTTCAACCCTTACGTACTTTTAGTCAATAATCTCAATCAATACATACATTAATATTTTTTTTTCTTTTAAAAATACTAAACATGCATTTTCACAAAAAAAAAAAAAGGATTTTACACACAGTGTTAAATAGCGCAATATTATTAATATTTGACAAAGATTTCCTATGAGATTAGCAAACGATGTTATGAAAAAAAAAATTCTAGTCATAATATACACTTTCCAGCTTTTATTCAAAAGGAGGTCGACAATAAACTTCGCTCTTAACATTAGCCATGCGTATAGGTTTTCTCGACATCTCGAAGACAGAACTCCTGGATCAGACGTGAAGAGCAGGGAGGCAAAAGAGTGGAGGCGGGGGGGAGCGGGGGTTATTGCGTAGATCACAATATGCACTTGAACATTCCCCACTATGAATACCTATAGACGCCAGGGCGGTACGCGAAGACTTCTTAATTAATTAAGACTCGAGATATGAGAGCTTGTTTAATTAACGCAAAATGTCATCTATTATTTAGATGCCATTTCAATGGCTTCAATTAATTTGTTTCGTGATTGCTATTTGTTTACTTCTTTAAATTGTGCTTTCAAGAAGATATTTTTTTGTATCTATTGCTTTGATTTATGGAAAAAAAGCTTGTGATTTTAAAAGATTTCCTGTATTGTAGTATTATGTGTTCGATTCCGGCCCTGTCGGCCCGCGCGGGAGGGGGTAGCTATTACACCCCGTAAAGCCACCCTCTCTAATTGATTTACAATTGTCGGTTAAATTTGTTTCCCGACCACCCCCTGCGATCACCGATCGCAAATGCATTTTGGGATACCATAGAATGTGAAAATGTAAAACATCGTCAACAATATTTTTTTTCACCTGCAGTACTAAATAACGTCAGCAAAAGTAAAATATTATGCAGTAGAATCATAAATCCATTATGATATTTGTTAACAATAATATCAAAAAGTTTTTTTGTAGCATCAAAAATTGGTGCTACGAATTTTCGTAGCACTACTACGAGTAGCATATAGTAGTTGTTCACATGCACACTAAGGTATAAGTAGGGCAGTGAAAAGTTATGTTTGAGTAAAATAGAACCCGAGTACGTAGGCCCGTCTGTCAACGATCCGAAACCGCGTCGAGATAGTGAATAAAACATGTAATAAATAAATGTAACGTAACGACCTATTACAGCTACGCGCACTCCGCACACTACACGTATTGTACCGGATTTAACTGACGAAGCTACGAAATTTTATAGAACAACCCTGTCAAAACTTTGTATATTGATTTGTTTAGGCTATTTTTTTTGTATTCGTGACAATAAATACATTTTTTTTTGTAAAATTTCTTGGTAAAATAGACTTCTTATTTTTTATAAAATTTAACATACTCGTAGAAAACTTGAAAAATATCAGACGTGTTCTAATCAACTAAAAACTCAACCTGACATAAATTTAGTTACACTATATTCACCAACATAAAACTCATAAACATTACAAACCCATTCAGCAAAAGCAAGATTTTAAATAAACTTGTTCACTTTATTACAAAGAAGTCTATCCATAAATCAAGTGAATGATCTCGCATTTCGACACTCGCGAACATAATAGAGTTATGACAAAAATGGCGAGGCAAGCTAAGAAATATCACTTGGTGAACCCGAGACGCTTGTTAGCGGCTCCTTGCCTTTATTTATGACCAGATTTATTTTATGGCCGTTCATGGATGCCGGGGAAATCAAATGAAAAGAGATAGCAGCAAATAAAACAATAATTTCATCGATTTGCGACGCCGAACACAATATAAAGGAAAGTAACTTCGCAAGAAGTTTCAACCATTTCTTTGATCTTAAGTTCTCGCTTCGTACTTGTTATGATTGAGTACTTTTGCGGTAACTAGTAACTATGGCTTTAACTTACATTTACTAATGAACTATGACATACCGAGTTCAACACACACTATACGTATGTACATATACACACGGGGCATGCGAATAATGAAATCGCATCGGCATAAGCGAGTCTGATGAACGTGCTCCATTCCATATTTCTATTTCAAACAGAAATTTTATTTTCTCTCAACTTGCAACGACAAATATCATAAAAATGGAAGGCAAACAAGACAGCGTGTTGTATTTGCAATGGTGTTGTATTTGGCTGGTAGATTCTTACTCTCTTTGCCGCCTAATCTGCCGGGCGGCGCGCACCTCACGTCCGGGATACGCCTCTGTTGTTTCTTGATTTTCCCGTCCATTTGCAGGTTTTTTTTATTTTATTTTTGTGTAAACGTTCCGCTTGAATTGTTATTTCAACAGTTCAGATTTTTGTTTTTTGTAAATCCGTTTGCAACTTGTTTTGTAGTTATTTTGTAAAATTTGCATTTTGCAGCAACGAATAAAACGGAACACGGATAAAAATAAAGCGAGAACATTCAGTACCGGTATAACAGTAAACGTTATCGGCGCTCACGAGGTACGAGGCAGTAAATAAATTGAAGTGAATTCGCAAAGAAGGAAATCCAAACAAATCCCCATTTAATCCTGGGAAAAGCGTTCCCAAATCCAGGTTAGTTGTAAATATCAATTACGCAAATACCCCGGATTAGGAAACGCTATGCTTCACTCGGGTATCGCGTCTACTGCAAGGGGTGAATTGCTCTTCGTGTGTTTTACACTCTATTAAGAATACACTTAAACGTATAGACTCTCATAACTAGAAATTAATATACTTGTACTTTAACATATTGCAGATTATGTGATAAGAGATAAAATACGAATATTTGAAAACCCATATTACCGAAATCATTACAAAAAAATGTGTTAAGTATTCACAATTATAACTACACGCCATAATTAACGTGATTACTACAGTAAACGACATAACGCAGTCCATGACAACCTATAAACGTACAGTAGCAGCCAATTGAATAAAGCTCCCGAGGGCGATTTTTTCCCTCAAATCTAATAGAACAGGGGCTGGGGACACTCGTTGAAGACTTGTAGATAATTTTAATATTCGTGTCGCAGGCCCCCGGAGTCTTGTATCGATCTCGCGTCAATAATAGACCTGTTATTAGGTCACAATGTGTCTTTTAGTTCCTTATTCTTTCCTGCAGCTCTTTTCTTGCCTCATACATTGTGGCTTTGTTGTATGCCGAAAATACGTGTGAGTGCTTTTACACTGATTGGCTCGCACTTCGGTGTAACCGTTTCAGTACTTTTTTATGCTTAGTAATTGTCTAAAAGGGGAGTAGAGTTATGCGTACCTATATGTTCACGTGTGTATCGATATATATATTTTTGGTATATTTGTATCGTAGAAATAAATTAGTCTACCTGTGACATCGTAATGCTGCCTCTTGGGACCGTTTCTGAGGGGAACCGTGACGTATGAAGACATAAATATAGCTCCGGCTTATTGTTTCGTGACGAGGGACAACTGATTTCGAAGAAATGCCTCATCGGATTTGAGTTATCACATAGAAATGCTCTAATGAAGGAGTCATAAAAGAGATTCGTTTTATACGGTAGTACTTCTAGTTTCGTAATTTTTGATTGTAAATAATAATGTTATGAGTGAAACCTCTTTTACATATTAGACCAAATTTTAAAAGGGTAAAAAAATAAATTAAAAATTTCAGCTCCAATAGATTAGTTATAATTTTTGTAAAATACGCAAAGAATCTACTAAAATAATATACTTTCGAAATAATCAAGAGTACCGTAAGTCACAATTCAGCGGTAAAAACCAGTTTCTGAAATGAACCTTACTGCCTTGAAATACGGGCACTGTCAAGGTCAAAGTGCGAACATTGATTAACGGGTGACTACTGGCAATGAAACTAAATAATCAGATCTCCGCACTCTACGTACACATCATTTGTACATACTATTATTATTCTGAAAGTAGTTTTATAACCCTTAATATTTTATGACCCCTTTGTAGAGTTCGACTCTACAAAACAAGGCTCTAAATGATTTTTTTCTTCTTCTTCTAATAAAATCAATTTTCTAAATCTTATCGTAATACTCACAATATCCTCCAGAACATGTTTCCTGAGGATTTTCTCGGTAGGATCAACAGGTGATATCAGAATTCACACCCTCGTATCTTTTAAACAACTTACTACCTTACACTTAAGTTATAGAGTCCTTATTTCAAGCGCGTTTCCGGCCGATTTGGAACACATAGAAACAACAACCTGTGGATTTCTTTAAACACTTTAATAAACTTATGCTACTCAAGAAAAAATATTCTTGAAGTCTTTTTGAAAGCACTGGTTGATTCACAGGTTATATCGTAGTAATAAGTCAAGAGCACTTTGATTTGTGATACAACACGTTCATTGTTACGAAAAGTCCGACGATATAGAAGGAAGACGATTAATCAGGAGTAATTTATCGTATATTTAACGCGGACCGAGGAACGGTAGTGATGTGAACGGGAGCTGGTATCAAACTAGCCAGAAATGCGTGCCACGCTCCCTCTGCCCTCACTCACAGTCATATTCTGCAAAGACATTTGACCTGTTGCCTATTTATGATTGGTGTAATTGAAATGATTTAACTTAGAACTAGAAACTATTAAAATGTAGAGTCAGTTTTAGTGACTTAAACTGATGTTCAATAAAAACAATACTAAGTATAAATCGTAAGTCAATCGATCATTATAAATATTTGCAATTAATTTAAATTTATTGTAAGTTATTCACAAACTTTCCAAAAATGTCTGAAATAACTAAGATATAGACTAATATAATTAGTATCTATTTATATTAATCCAAAGCCCATGAGACCCAGTCAGACTCAGACAGCGTTGTAATTAAGTTTTTAATTACACTAATTAATTACTATCTTGTTAAGTAGCGGCGCCATACAATATAGTACAATTAGCAATTAGTGTCTCAAAATTAATTAATGAAACATTATTGATGTAATCCATTCGATAAGACATCGATAATAGAGTTAGATGTGCTATAAATTTAATAAAACTGCCCATCAAAAATATTAAGTGATATTATTTGTAAAAAAGTACCGAATCACACTGCGGATTGATCCTGTATTCTGGTGACAGGAGTGTATATAGTGCTAAGTCCTGTGCGCCAGAGCGAAACGAAACAGCATCAGAGCGAGAAAACAAAAGGGAATTCATTCAAGATCAGCTATCTTATTCTGCAAAAATTCCGCGCCGATAATAATAATCAATCCTTATCTCTCTGTCTGCCCTTAACGAAACTCAATAAACGAGCAGGACAAAAGTTGAGTATTGGACGCCGTATTTTCCGTTCTATTGCAGAATGGGTCTAAAAGTCTCGCGAATGCTCCAGATTCACAGACAATGCCCCAATTTATATCCAACTCACTTACTGGAGTCAGAGGAGATGGGGTAGTTAGAATAGGAAGGATGTTATAGTAATATGCAGATCGCATTATTATTTCTGTTACTACGATACACTACCGACTGTTGGAAACACGTTTTATTGAATTGTGTCTATTGTTCATTTAGCTATAGCGATATACTTCTAAATGCTAATGGTTTTTTTTTTAATCCAAATGTATTTAAATAAAATTAAAGCATTAGAAACTAGAATGTCATAGAATTTTATATCAGGAAAACAACAAAAAATCTTATCAGCACAATTTACCATCTTACAAGAAAGTACTTCTAATTACGAAGACCAAGTTACAATAAGCCCAGCGGACTGAATATAACATATAACTAAAACTTTTCGTATGTTACGCACACACGACGAGGAAAGTGGGGTAAAAAAATCGTCTCACAAAGCCAATTACATTAAAACATTCGGCGCGGGACAAAGGGCGAGAGAACAATGAAGCTTGGAAGGAACCCGCGATATGTCTTTCAATGCTTTTAACTTTCCACTGATGGCGGCGCAGCGAGGGAAAAATGGTGACGTCCCGCGACAAATGCCCGTGAAATAGTGATGTGCCGCTTTGATATCTTTTGTGTTTTATTGTTATTTATTTATCGATACTTTTTGGTATGATTTTTAGATAGTTTTTAATTAATTTAAAATGGTTTGTTTTGTTTATCTCAGTGCACCTTGACTTTTTGCAAAACGAATTCATTTTCTTTCAGCTGTAGATTAAAAAGTGATTGAATTGTGAGATATGCATAATTATAAGGTATACAAAAAAGCATATCGAATGAGGTTGGATACATTACGGTCAACAATAAATAATATTTTATCTTATTATTCCCGTCTAGGCTTTTTAGCGATGTATTTTAATATGTAGATGTATTTTCAATATTAAAAAAAAAATCTTTATCTGTATCTACTAAAAAATATTTTTTTAGATTCTGGTATTCCAACTGTTTTCTGCCATTTCCTTACCTTGACTTTTTATTGATTACTGTCTATGTTGATATTTCAGCAGGCAAAAAAGATTTTTCTTTTCGAAAATAATATAAAACTAGACCATCCATATATTATTTTGACCAAAATTTTTCACGAACACATAAATACATTTTATCGATACCACGCAACTACGACGTCGTAGCATCACTAATAAAGAAGTGAGACGTAACCAATGGGGTATCACGGCTTGGTTGCACCGCAAACTCATTTTATAAATCGTCTGTCCGCTCGCCCGGAACCACGCGTTAACCCACCCTTCTAATGCACCTCTTTTGTAAACCAACACTATGAAAATCTTTTAAATTACTTTTCGATTACAAAAAATATTTTTCAATTTTTATAATTGTTGAAAATAAAGTTGATAATGTTTAGTAATTCATGTGAAGAACAAAATGTTCGAAAAATTTAATATTTTATTGATTACAGCAAAATATATAAAATCGTGTAGATACACAACGCGTTGATAATGAGTTTCCAATAAAGTCTACGAGTCGACGTCTTCTTTAGTATTTCTTCAGTACCAATTTCTAGTAGTAATATATTTTCTGCCTCCAAGACTAATTTATAAAATATCTAACATTTAATAATTGTTAACATCTGGTATAAAATATTTTTTGTTTCCAGTAAATTGTAACTATTGACTTAACATTCGATATTTCAATACTAGGTAGCATAACAAAACGTTAACATATACTCGTACATAGATATACTTGGTCAACACATCACATTACACTTTTATAAAAACGACCGTCCTCTCAAACCACTCGCTTAATAGACGGTATCAAGGCAAAGATCTTAAGTAAATCAAATCGCCCCATGAATGGCGAATGAGTCCGGGGCTTTTCACGGAGTTTCCTACAGATGACTATCACAATGGCCGGGATCAAGAAACTTATCTCGGAGAGCTCGCAAAAATGTTTCTTAATGCCTGTTTGAGTTACATCCATTTGATCGTATCGTATAAAGACAGTCGACTAAATTAAGAATTTTGTAGACGGATTTATTTGTTCAGTTTCATGAATAAACTTTATAAGTGGATTTCGAAGGAAATCCGTTATAAGATAGTATGAAAAACGATGTATTTTGCAGTCTAGACTTTAAACAGAATAATCCAATTGAAAATCGAAATTTGTGATAGATAGTTGGATAAAACTTAATAATAAACTTCTAACTTCAAAATGTTACTAAATGAATCACCCATCTATCATAAATTGCTCTCCACGATTTATTAGACCAATAAATATTGTCATTACAGTAGTTACATTTTTATGGATTCTAAACACTCAATAAATCCAACCGTTATAAAAGCACCCACGGAGTATTAAATGTGCAATACGTAGCTACAAATCTGTTGGAGGCGAAGTGAAACCGCGGTAAAACCCCTTTCAGATGGGCGAAACGTTACCGGCTTTGAAAAACAACAATAACCCTCACCATACGTATGTATGAGGATACGCAATATACTTTAAAAGTACGCCCACCACAGACTAGGCAAGCGATAGAGACGGCTCTCCTATTCTTAGAAAGAATGAAGAACTCTTTTAAAACGTTTTTGCATGAGATACGGTCAACTATGTACATGTCTGGAGAATTTTCTCTGAGCATATTCTTTAGATTTTTTTTTAGGCTCCGATTTTTCTCATTATTGTGATCTACATTGAGAACACCATCAAAAGAAATATTCCACTATCTCACTAGTACACTGTCAAAGAGAGTATTTTCCAAAGGCTTACAGCTCTGTCGCCTGATTTGCATACATCCTTGTCAGCGAACGCTTTGCGCATTTTATTAACTCTACGCAACCCCTCTCTGTTTGAGAGCCACGCTATTTTCATGTTTCGGGACTACAAATGGGAATCCATTTAAATACTAAGCCTACATTTCAATACGATGTGATGTAAATGTTTATTGTAAGATTGATGAATATTGCCGAGACGTAATTAATTTACCCTATCTTTTTATGACTTGAAAATTAAATTTAGTAATTGTAGGAACAGAGACAGTGATTCAGATTATCGGTAAAGAAAGGTTTCTATTTGTGAATTAGACAAAGAATTTCTAATCAAATTTTTAATTACTTTTCAGAATTGAGTTGGTAATATCCACACGTAGTAAGCTGCCTTTGTAACTTTGTGTTCGTCGTCAAAGGCGCGCCGCATGCCGCGGATCGCTCAAGCTTCTCTTTGAGCGTCACTTGAGGGGCTTGCATGGAATAGACTCGATTGTACCAATACGCTTATTTGTTTGCCGTTGATCGACTCCGAGGGTGCCTCGCAAGTATAAATGTAATTTTGTGGTTTCTACTATTCACGTGTTTTGATAAAGCGAGTTGGAATCCGTATACCTAATTTTGGAATTCATGCAAAGAGGATTTTTATGGCTGTTATAAAATAAATTATTTTTTTATAAACAATGTTGAAAAAGAAAAAGGAATCTAATAATAGAGACACCGCCAACGCGTCACCGTCAATTACATCAACAACTTTACTTTCTAAGTTGTCGCCCCCGAGATTGTATTTTAGATAATGGCTCGGTAATCACGTCGGTGATTTATCACGTTGCTATCTCAGCCTTCACTGTCCATTAAGCAATCTGCGAGTGCAACCCTTTGTTGTGTACATACAGGGAGTCTGCGCGTCAGCTCGTCCACAATAGTGCGGTGCCTTGAATGGCGTACATCACTTGTTTTGACTTCCAAGTGTGACGGAATGTCGAACGCCTTTATCAAGAAACTGCCTGCTAAACTCAGAGGCCTCTTTCAAATAACGCTACCTAGTTTACTTAAGTGAGTGTACCGACTACTACAGACCAATCTCGTATGTAACAACGTCACCCGAGGGAGTAATAAACAACTGTGGACCATACAAATATTTGTTCAGTTCGGCCCTATTTATAGATCGCGGCATTAAATCGACTTGAATCGAGAGGATAAATCGCCATAGCAACTGAGGGGATTTCATTAATTAATGGTCAAGATATTACAAGGTATAACGATCAGCTGATAAACCTTTTCTTTAAATAGAGTTTCTAATTTTAAGATACTCATAATTTAATGCTAAATGTTTCCGATTAAACAACCGTAGTAAACTGTAATGTAATTCGTGCCTTATCGTTCATTTTTGTGAGTGATGTCAGTGATATTTATATGTTTCCGTGACTAACAAAAAAATGTTATTCACGTTTTATTACATGTTACCGAATCACTTACTAGTGATAAAAATCTACCAAAATAAAAACGTATTTGCGTCACAAAACTTTACATCAAAAGCCAAAAGCCATTAAGTTTAAAATATTTCAGAACGTTTTGAGTACAGCTCGGAGAGTGGTATCCAACAAAGTTAAGGGCACAACAATTGACATGCATTAACGGTATTTCCTGTGGCGTTGCCCGCAACCTCGTTACCGCCCGGAAATTCAATCGAGTGCTGAAACGCCTCTCCGTATTAACTTGTTACTAGTCAATATTATAGAATATAAATGCTTTTATTATAGATTTTAAAGTAACTTTTCTTAATATGTAGATGAACATTAACGTTTACGAAAAAAAAAGAAAGTTTGTCTGAAAAGTTATAAAGGGTGAAATAATGTAAAATTTCGTTACAGAATTTTGCAACTTTCTGTTATTTAAAAAAAAGGAAAGTTAAATAATGATTTCCATATAAATTGCGAAAAGGAAACCATACAAATAAATTTTAAGGAACTTTCAAAAAGTACATTTTGTAATTTCAAAAGTACCATACAAATGTTCCAAAATTTTTTTTCAACACGTTTACGTAAGTCTGAAATGTCAGCATAGATTTTTTAATTATACATATCACAATGTAAATGATTATTAATCTATGAATATCTATACCTATTAAAAATCTGATTTGTCATTTATATTTAATTGCAAGTATTTAATCTTCTCTCCTTATAATTTACGTCTAATTTATTGTCAGTATTGTGCAGTCATTGATGTCAGCTTTACACTATCATATTATATTGTGTTTAAATTCTATTTCTCTAAAATGAAATAAAAAGTGCACCTACACACGTTATCTTTGTTTCGTTGTTCGTTGGGGTAGCAAGTACCAAACCCACGCACACCATCTTACAAGCACTCGGAACGTGACGGAAGCCGCGTGGAGTGCGAGCGTCATGATCTCTGATCAATAAGTCTTCGAAGGCAAATATTTGCACACCACGTACATTAGTGGAGGAGAACGAACGAATGTCGCTCCTACTTGTACATAGAGTAAGTTGGTGGTAGAGGTGACATTAGTCTGTATAAATTATGATATGAAATTCAGAATGGCTGCGCTTTTTTTAATAATACGGCTTCCGCACATATTTATTTAATCCTTATATCGCGGGAGGTTTCACAGACATTCAATTTTTCTGTGTCTAATACCCTTTCTGTAATGATATTTTATCTGATCTATGATTGAATTCTTATTTATTAAAAAAAAGGATTAAGGTTAAAGAATAAATCCTAAAATGTGTGTTATGTAACGTAAATGTACGTCCTATTTATAGACCTTTTCTTTTGTTATACCTCTACTTTTGTATAATTAATACAGCTGTGGCGACAAAAACAAGTATATTACCATAGAAGAATCGTAAAAATAGGCTTGTGTAGGTGACGTAAGCTGTCTGGTCTATGGTGTTTGGCTACATTGTAGTTTATGAGAGCAGGAGAGTGGGACGAGCGGCGCCGCGGCGTCTGCCCCGCGCCTGGCGCCAGACGTCTCTCTTTGTTTTAAAACACACAGATTTTTGCCGCAATACACAGTTAGTGTGAATCATTTGAGATCTGACTTGAATATATACTAGGCTGTACTTTTGTTACTTACTTGCTGGATTTTTTGTATTTAATTAGGAGTCGATCGAAAATATTATAATGTCTACAGTGGATTTAAACTATTATTCAAATTGTATCGAAATAAAATACGATAAATGAAATCTATCAATCTCCTCTCTTCAATACCACAAAGGCATAATTAAAACTCATGTTCCAAAGGGATTGGCTACCAAATATAAAACACAACTTTAAGCTGGGGTTAAAATACACAGTTGCAATATTTTATCCGTTACAGAATATTCCAACGAACTAATTAACAACACACACAAAGCCGAAAACCTATAATACCACGTCGTGTATTCATTAATACGGCTCGCTTACAAAGAGTCAAAAATAATCAACTGTGCAATACTGACGTTCATTTGAATATAATACCTCTATACGTATAGAGGCTGTAATTTCAGTATGTCCTTTGAAGTGGGATTAATACTGGGTAGCTATAGCGGTAGGTAGGTTGCGGTAGCGTCCACGCAGCAAATTAAATCTGTGTCCTTTCACAGAGGATTCTCATTACGACAATTTAGTTCCCTTAATGAGTATAAGTCAAACCGAGGGGGATTTTTAATTCAGCTTTAGTATCGATATTTGAGTTAGTTGCATTTTGTAATTATAGTTTAGTTCAATAGATGATTAAATTTTTGCAATTTTTTTTGATAAAACCTAGATGCCTAGTTGTGTTTAATTAGTTGACTCATACGCCTGTTTTAAATTATTAGAACTGTTTTTCGTATAATAAATGATAAACAAATTGAATTATCAGAAAACTAGGTATGTATCCAAAGGCACCTTAATGACAAAATCACTTAAAAACCGAAACCCTCCAATCAAATCAGCTAATCATAACCAAATCAATAATACACCCAACAAAAATAAATAATAAACCAGTGGTTTATAAGACAATCGGAGATCCGTCCCCTTGGCGCCGTGCCGTGCCGCCGGCGGAGGCGCCGCGCCGTCCCGCCGGACAGACTTGTCGGCACCGGCCTATCGATCTCCCGGGATGACGACACGATTAGCCCGGTTTAGTTCACGGGCAGAGCACAGAATCCCAAGCCAAAAGTATTGAGGTTAATGGTATGGTTAGGTCATTTAAAATAACTGGCAGTTTTTGAATAATGCTTCCAAAAAAAAGTAAGCCGTCTTCATAGGTCTAAAGCAAAGTAATGATGGATACGACACAGTTAGCCCGGTTCAGTTCAAGAGCAGAACACGGACGGGATCTGGAGGGGTTGTAGGAAGGTTAGATCATTTAAAATTATTCGAATAGGTTTTTGGATGTTGCTTCCAAAAAAATATTGGAGCCAAGGTAAAGCCCACATTAGTTTACAGGCAGAACGAGGACGGGATTCCGAGCCTAATGATAGGATAGGTTAATGGTAAGCTTAGGTTCCTCGAAAACTGTGTGATCAAGTTTTAAGATGCTGCTTCCAAACAAATTGCAAGATAGATCCAGATAATAGTGAAAACGGATGACAATACGATTAGCCCGATCTATGGGCAGAATTGTGCACGGAATTCCAAGTCAAAGGTTAATTTTGAGATTAGGTCACCGAAAAAGGCTGACTGTTTCCAAAAAAATAATGTGCTTACATATGAAATTGACATTTTGTCGATATAGTGACTTTGACATCAAACATTTAAAGTTTTTGCCAAACACCAAATATTTAATGTAAAAATTTTCCCATTCAAAGTTTACGAGCTTTGTTCTTGTTGGTGGCAGTTATCGCCAGTTTACTCTAAAACTATTTGGCAATTTTTCTCTTTCGGTTTCAGGATTAAAAGTCATCAAACAGCTAAAATTATATTAATCAAATTCCACGAAATCTCAAATGACTCCCTCCTAACATGACTCTACAATAACGGAGAAATCTGATAATAAAACTCAGACTTCATATGTGGCTTTAAGAAATTGAAAAGCACATAATATGTATCGATAATTGGCCAGCCATGTCCACCCACATTAAGAGCAGTAAAGCTTATTAAAATTTCATCCGCAAACCCTGAGGCAAGCTTCGAACCAATTAGTTAAGTAATATAACACTTTGACGTCAAACTTTATGGTGAAGAGTACGGACAGTTTACACGAATATTGAATCATATTTCAGTCCTATTGTTAAACAACAATGCTTGTCTCGTTAGTACTCCTACAATGAGATGTAACATGCATTGTATTCTGCCTAGATTTTCATGTAAATATTATTTTGACTTGATATTTGCATAAGTGAATGTATTTGCATGGATGATGATATGCAGTAACTACTCTATTAGTCTAAAAAGATGTTTGACTATTCTAATCCGATTATAATACCTATCAACATTTTGGGGGATGATACCGCCAACCAAAAGTGAGTTAGCGTGATTATCAATGCTCAAACCTTCGCTATTATACAAGACCTGTGCTCAGCAGAGATTTGTATATTTTTTGTCCAGTTAAAAAAGAGGTCGAAGATAATTGTGACAAAAGAGCACAGATTACATCAAGTGTACCAACATTTTTGCTAAAGTAATTATAATCAGTCAGTATTATTACTTCCAGAATTCCTATAACAGTAATTTCTAACAATAGAATTCCTACGATAAAAGATTCCACCGGATATCGGTAACAGCGACCGGACGAAGGCACAAATTGAGGAAATATAGTTTGTTACCTGCCTGTTATTTCTCGTTGATTTTACGCTACACAGGATATCCTCTAACTCGGTCCAGATGACTTTATCTTCAACGCTTTAGCAATTTTCCCAGTAAAATTTTATACCGTTCAACCTTTATGACCGTAACTTACTAAATATTGTAACTTGCCTCGTAGAAACTTGTGTGTTTTCCGAAGATATAAGTAAAATTCAACTGTTTTTAGTGGCGCAGCGAGGAAAAACATAAATACTTAAATGGGTATAATCGCATAAAAATAGTTATAATCGGACTAGTTTATTGATCTCAACGCATAGTAATAATCAGTTTATTGCAGCCCTATTTTTCCTTAAGTCTAGCCCCCTTCGTATTTTATTACAAACAAAATCGTAACAAGGACATTGTATCAAAAATAATCGATAGTGAAGTGACTTCTATACGTCCCCTCTCATATTTTTAGCCATTTCAGTAGTCAGTTTTGTCTTCATCAGAATAAAACAAGAGCGAGAGCAATTAATTTAGGGGTCCGCACAGCAGCGGCCTCTGGCGTCCAATCGAGTAATTGTCGCGAGCAATATTCAAATGGCGGAAACAATTAGCGTAAGTGCTCAACACGTATTTAGTTGTCTAGACATTTTCATAGCTAAATGTGTGCGAAATAAATTGCGCACAATATGGACCTTTGTAAATTTTATGGGGACAAGTTATTGCAGATGTATTGGGCAATAAAAAACAGATAATTTGGAAATACTGGCACAACTCACACTACAGTTTTTTTTTTTTATTAATATTTTTAATTGCTTACATACATACATAGGGTTGATTTATTCCTAACAGCAAAAATATAAAAAACCGACCATTCTTTTATTTTGTACGGTACCTACATGCACTCTTTTAATGTATAATCGTCCAATTAAAATACAAATCTCCCATTAAAAGGTACTTCAGATCAAGCAGACTGCGTACAGCTTAATATTATTGTATAAAGTGACGGGTACTCCCCTTGTCAGTTGGCTCCAAATCTCTTTTGTGTACTGCGATAACGCTACAAAGCCTGCTAATGTCTTTTAAGGACTTAGTGATTTAAACGGACTAAATAATGAACCGGCTACCCTTCTACTTTGGTTGCTACGCTATGCAATTTATAAGCTTACCGTAGGGATAATTTGCGAGGCGCAGATGTATGATGTTTTTAGTTTTATAATTTTAAAAGCGAGTGGTCATTTTTTGAATGGCTCTACCCGATCTATTTGAATAAAAACGTTTTTGTGATCTTCAACGACTGACGATGTCTAATCATTTTTGTGGCTTTATTTTTCCTCTAAGGAGAGTTATAATTTCCTTTTATCAAATAAATACACTTTTTATAGTTTAGCTACAAAGTATAAAACAGATTTATACGATTTTTTTTTTAGTTTGGAACAACAAAGTGCTAAGTGTATTTTATAATTGAATATCCTGCTGGACGAACTAAAAATAATTGACAATCGATTGATTTGAAAAAATACAACCCCAATTCATATTTCAGCTTCTCGCTTGGATGGCAAAATACCAACTTCTGCGGAGAGTATTACGATCATAAAACGAGACACGGTAAGATTTGCGAACAAATCGCCGTAACAATATACTTATGTGCGCGAATGTACCGCTCGTGCATTTGGAGCGGGAGTGTTCGCATGACGACACAAATCCGGATGATGTCTGTTTGTTATCAGCGCTGAGCACTCGACTGTACCTCTAGGGCTGCCACCAGCCAGCTCAGTAATCGCATTATTTATCGAATCCGGACCATTTAGTATTATGATCTGTTAGAAGGGATTGGTCTTATTTCTATTTAGATAACAGAAATTAAATTAATTGATTCCAGTCAGCCACCAAACAAAAAAAATATCGGTTGAGTTAGTTCCTTGATTTGTTTTTCTCTAGTTTATGTAAAAAGTTCTTGTAAGTCCCCTAAAAGACCTAGCTAGCGTCATTTTATAAAGTGAAAGAAATCAGTTACAAAATAAATGAAGAGTAAGGAGGGAAAAGGACGTGTATTTATCAGCATTAAGATATCAGAGCTGGGAGGACAGTTTTTCTCATCTTTGGGGTATAAATTGATGATGAAGCGTATTTCTAACTTTCCAACTTCACAGCAATTTTTTATATCGTAATGATCAATTTTTAAAATCTCAGAGACATTTTTACATCCACTCGACGCAAATCTGAGTAATGAACTTTGCAAGTTAGGCCCATGTGGAATTGTGATTCTTTTAAAGTAATCATTTAGATTGATCAAATATAATATTGCTTTTTTGTTTTATAAGTAGTACCTAAACAAAACCGGTACATTTTAGAGTAATTAAATCATACGGATACCATTTGGTTTTTGCGTCGGAAATGAAGATCATTGTTAGACAGAGCGTTTTTTAGCTTGCTTACATTACCTTACACATTTCCTTTGACATTTCCTTCCCATGGCGTCATATTTTACCCACTTAACATTTAAAAAAGAGGTCTTTTTCTCTGACTTTTTTGAACGTGAGATGTGCATGTCGGCCCTACATCTCGAATGCTCGTTAGAGAACCGTCCGAGATTTCTCCGCCCTTATATTTTATTTCGATTGCAACAAGTATTATCCGGCTGTCAATATTATCGGCGATCGGCTCGCGGCTTCCAACTAAATTGCTTCGATTCCCCGCGCCTCGCCGAACCGTCTATTGTTTTTTTTTTTCTTTGTTTATACGCTGTTTTCTTGATATTATGTTGGTAGAATCGTGGAGTGGAGAAAAATATTAGTTTTTTTTTTTTTTTAATCTTGAGTTACTTATTTATTACAAACTGGATGCACACTTCAATGTAATTAAAGCTGAGCTTTTTGTAAGCCAGAAACTTGATCAAACATTGTATGAGTATCCGCAGATTTTTAAAGGTTCAAAAATTATTCGTTTTTCTTGATTATTTGTCTTTCTTTATCATGAAGATTCTATTAGATAACATCCGGTAAATCACCGAAATCACAATAAAATAAAGTTCCTCCGATTATGATTGAATAGAAAGCTAAGTTCCACTTGAGTTCTTTGCGTTTAATTTAGTCACAAATCAAAGTCAAAAAAGTTTTGAAATCTGACTAACAGAATCATGAACAAGTCCCAAAATATTGCAATATAGCTATAAAATATTATGTCACTAAGCTTTATCGACAAATAATGGTTTCAAAGTCTCTAAAATATTTGCCTTCCAGTTCTGATAAATGACTGATTTCTTGACTGCAATAAAATGATGAAATCGTAGGCCTTTTTCGATTGTTTTATATTGCCGTCGCATCGTTTAAAGTTAATTTTAAAGAAGTTACACCGAAAATCAATTTCTGTTCCTAATCTCCGTTAAGACGAGTAAATATGACATTCATGCTACATTGTAACAATGTGTTAATTATTGAAAAAATACGCAATGGAGTATTTATATATGAGATTTTTATTGCTTATTCTGATTTGCCTCTTTGAAAAAGCAAGTGATATTCTTTGTAGATAAAGTAATCTTCATCTTTTTAGGTAACTTGCTTTTTTTTCTCTACTTGCATTTAATTTACTACCGAAACAGTACTATTAAACGCTTTTTAGTCACAATAAAACGATTTGTAATGCCATT
The DNA here is from genome assembly GCA_941860345.1 of Chrysodeixis includens. Taxonomy (NCBI): domain Eukaryota; kingdom Metazoa; phylum Arthropoda; class Insecta; order Lepidoptera; family Noctuidae; genus Chrysodeixis; species Chrysodeixis includens. The sequence goes on along the minus strand of OW796096.1, from coordinate 5,598,339 downwards.
TAAGTCAGTAATAACTCTTTAACTTTTCAGTTATCCGTGTAGGACAAGATCTTTATCTGGCCAACTACATCACGGCTAAAAGATACGTTCGGAATATTCCTTTTCAGAACATTTATGAATTAATTTTTGGCCTCGTTAATACATATCAAGGTCGTTTGATCAATCAATACTAACATTAGAGATTACAGGACCTATTGATGATTTGAAGTTGTTACGCATATAATATCCAAAAGTACGGTCGTCAGGTGGCAATAGTTACTAGCGGTCTTATCCGCTGTCGTATCCTTGCATTGTATGTTACTAATTACATAGCTGTATACTTACAGTAAAGAATATTTTATTTATCCACGTACGATAAAGAGCGGTACGTTGTTTCACACGAGGACGTAATAAAACCTTCGGAAACCTATTCTTGCAAAATCAGAGATGACGTAAAATACCTATTCCTAACAAAAATCCTATAAAACTGTTTCATTAGCCTAGGACTTACTTGAACAGAAGGGGTTTGTTGGCAAAGAGCCCCGAGGCCTTCTCCTTCGCGGCATTGAGCCCCTGCATGGCGACGGTCCCACGTCCCACATCAAATGACGCCTTTCACTAACACCTGAAAACAAAATTATATTAAAACAACCTCCTTAAAATGTCCGAGAAAAAAAAATGAGATGGTCTTGATCTATCAACTAATTTTGAAAACTTTAGTAGAGATTTCCAATCGCTCATCCACAAAAGTGAATCAAATCCAAGAAAAATCTATAATCCAGTTAACTATGTAGCCCTATAATGTTACATAATCGACCAGCATGTACGGACCTACCTATACATATATACTACGTATGTAGATATATATGATACTTATACACCACTTTATAAAAAAACATAGCAGTACACATAGTTTTTGGTTACTATATCAAGGGTTTCACAGTTAAAATGATGCCTGACAAATATAATAATTAGTACTTACATTTTTCAGTTCCCTGGCGTAGCAGCTCCGCTGTAGCGTCTGTCGATCGTGTAGCTCCCCGCGCGCCTCTATGCTTTGCCGCTACGGCTGCGCGTAGCCCCTACCGCCATTGGCTGCTACGTGTACGGACGTAGATGAAATCCGACCAATCGCAGCCGGTTCTGTAAAGGGGCGGAGTTTGTCAGATTTCTGAAAATTTTCAGGAGGTCCCAAAATATGTACTTTGACGTCAAACACTGAAATGTTATACTGGTGCATGCATCCGTCCTTAACAAGTACTCTTTACTCACACAGACATGAACTTGTTTTAATGAAAACAGCTATAGTACACGTAGTTTGATACATTAATATCTAGTTACTTCTCATGAAAATCAATACTGCCGGTTACAGTAATGCGGCTATAGCCTAGATGTGGGTAGGCATTATATTCGTGGGTGTTCATGATCTGGCATTAATTTATCTTTGTTGCTATTTATACTGTAATCCGTGGATGTATTACCCAACCTTCAAACATTATTTAGACTATTATTAATTATTCTATACTCATAAATGACAGGATTTATATCACATTAATTACTAAACTTAGTGTCAAAGATTTAACTAAAATCTACATCAACAATATAGTTTACTATTCATTTCATAAATTGTATAGTCCCTGTCTTATGATGTCATGAAATCAAAGATCATATGCTCATCAAGATCATTGCTTGAGATAACGTATAGGTGACGTATCAACATTAAACCGTAAATCGTCTAAAACGAATAAAGAAAATAAATCTACTTCATACATTATCATTAATTAATTAATAATTCGTATTGAAATCGCTACCATTGCTTCTAGGTCATCGTAAAAAAACTATATTCTTTGTTCTTACCGCTTATAAGGGGTTACAGTTGCATACTTGGATATGCAACTTAGATATTAATTTTGATGAAATATAATGAGAGGCCATTTAAATTAGTCGAATTTGGTTAGCAGTAAAGTTGCAATTTTATAATTTATTAATATAAACGAGCAAATATATATGTTGTTATGAAATAGTCATGTAAGTAACCAAAATAAAAATAAAACGGAATAAACTATGATCTACCTTTGTTTCAGATTTAAAATGAATTAAACAATTGGGACAAATCACATTGGCAGACATAAAATCGGATCGAGTTGGGATATAGGGACCCAAAGTATGAACCACAAAAAGCTTATACACGGTTGGATTGAGAAATCTCACCATTTTTGAAATCTTTTTTAATAAAACTTTAAATTAAGTTAAAATACCCCTTGCCTTTACAACAACGCAACTGCAATAAATCAATGAACTGAATATTTATCATATATTTTCTAGAATTATAGCGTGTAATAAGGTTTTTACCTTTTATTACACAAAGAGACTGGTCTTCCGCAACCCATTAAGATACTTTGAACTGCATAATCTCAAGATAATAATAAAAATATAATTATAAACCATATAGGGCCTCTTCCCATATAGAAAAGGTTTGAGCATTGCTCATCACGCTAGCACTTGGCGGATTGGCGATTTCAGAATTCCAAACTTGGAACTCAGGTTTCCTCACTGTGTTTTCCTTTATCATTTGTCAGTAGTATCTTAGAATAACTAAGAAAGTACATTATAAAACTTTAAAAAGTCACACTGGTACTTGCCTGCGCTCGTACCTACACCTCGTGCATGCAAATCCATACATAGAACTTCAAGGCACGACACTCTCAAGATAAAGTTAAAAATAAATATAATAACCTCACAAGTTGAATACGAAAGTGATTTAGTGGATTAGTTTCAAGTCTACTGATGTCATAATGTGTTGCATAGTTTGCATACGTAAGTAACGCCAATAAACTTTAATTCAAGAGCTCTTTTTAAATTTAAGAGAAAAGTATATGGAAAATTGACTAACTAATAGCTATTAATTGCATAAAAAAATATATCAAACAATACCCCTCACGAATAGCAATCAAAGTCAACTTAGATGAAGAACGCTTTGTTATAAGCGTTTCATTTGTATCTGCTACCGGTACCGATATAACATGATCGCAATATCAAGCAGACTTCATTTCACGGGCAGAGGAGCTCGCAAATGAAGTTTCCCCGGTCCACCGAACTCAAAGCTATGGGTCTCAGATATTACGCACCATGACGGAATGGATGCGGCATAATATTAAAAGTACGATCACTACGCACTCATAAGTGACCAAAAGGAAATAGTACTATGATGTATTAAAAAAATAAAAAATAATCCGATCATTGAGAGAATGTTGAGTAGTGGACGTATGAACAGAATCGTTGCGGCAAGAATGTGATTGAATGAGTTATTGCGATTCTATTATACGAATACTTTGGACAGTCATATTATCAGGGACGTAAATTCAGTTGTGGACCCTTACTTGCTAGAGCCAAAGTTGGTACAATGCTTTGCGATCCAAGGTTAACAAAATTTAACGATTGTAGCAATAAATCGGTTTATAATCAGGCAGATAAGAGTAATCTATAACATACGAATATTTGCTTAAGCCTGATTATACTGTAAAATGCATTTAACTTAAAAGCATAAAACACACTTTCAGAATAAAAATAAAAACACCACTCACTTATCATCTGTGCGAACCAAACTAGATGGAACTACTATGTAAAATCCATTAAATAGTGTTTTATTCACGAGGCACGGTACAGCCATTATTCATTGAAAATTCACAATGTATGCAGTCAGTGGAACTAGCCATCCATTATGATATTCGTAACTCCGTACCATGATTCATATTGCTACGCTCACTGGATAACGCGTTTGAATCAGAATATCTGCTCATCAGACCGTTTTAACTTTTTTATGGAAGCTCCTTTAAATCTTTAGGATAAAACGTATTTTTTAAATCTCTATCGACTGTAACGAATTAACCCTTTACGAAGTTTTATTGCGATATTAATTTAAATACGAATATATTTGAAATGCTTTTTTCGTATAATTTAAATACGGATGTATTTGAAATGCTTAAAAATGCCTAAAAATAATTTGCATTTTTTGCTGATTATCAGAGTAATGTAAAAAACGTTGATCGATGTTATGACTTTAACTTCTTAATTCTAGTAGTATTTTATGTGTACTGTCGCAAATAATTGCCCTTTTTAAAACGACTAACATAATACCAGTATAGAGTAGTACTTTAAATTAACAAAATAACGGTAGAGTTGTATTTTACTGCCAGAAAGAGTAAGTTTCAGAATTAATTATCCTTAACAAGAAAACTTGACAAAATGCTAAAATCTGTAAAGCGAGTTTAGCGATATTATAAATTCTGCTTACAAAGCGAGACCACCCTCTTAGCACACGATTAATGTGTATTTTTATACCGTGAAACATCAGTTTGAGGAGGAACCACGGGGACGCAATCTATTTAAATAGTTTAAAAACCGCTGAGCGAGTAACTTGATTATTATGACTTCGGTTTAAAACTAATTGAGTGTGATTAATCAAATTAAACAATTCTGTAAACAATTGAACATTGAACAGGAAAATCTAATCTTATATATTTATGTTTGTGTAAAATTATCGTGTCACAATGTTAGTTACCGTACTCTTCCGGCTCTCCGGCTTGATGAAGTTAGAAAAAAAAGTATAATAGGTATAATATTCAGTAGGCTTGAGGATCGGCGATCATTCCCAATTTCTTCTCTTGTTCTCCTCTTGCGAAGTCGTGGCCAACACTTAGTTATTATCTAAAAAACGGGCCAGCATTAGGATGAGTAAAGTATGAACTAAGTTTAGTCATATCAAAATTAAAATTTCATCCGTTCCAAAAGGTCAAACAACAACCAAGATTTACTATATATCTATTAACTTTTATAAACGTATATTAAATTTCACCATAACTTTAATTCACTAGGCTGTGCCCTTATATTTTTCGCAATAAATTAAACAATTACGAGATTCTAGAGGCTTTTTTTGCGTTTTATCTTTGTTATAAATATGAATATATTTAGATCAATCTCTCAATTATTTGGTGTGGCTGGGTCTTATTACAGTAAATTTGCCAATCAATAGTGTAATTATAAATAATATATATTATTAAAAATATATAATTTTTGAGAAAGCCTACGTTTACCTTGATTTAATATTAAAGAAATTTATTTTAGGTACGTTCATGAGTAACTTAAATATAAATACAGTTTACAAGTTTGTAACAGCAAGTCAAAAAGCACAAGGTTTCATTTTACGATATATCACGATCGACAAAATGAGTTTTTAATTTAAATTGCCTTTTTAAGACCATTTTCTTTTTTGCTACACCATAAAGTACTTGTTCAAAAATGTCGTACGTGATTTTATCGGGAAGTATTATGGGTCGCGGCGGCACTTGGGCCCTCAGCAGTGATCGGGCACTCGATACAGCGCACTCAGCGCCCATGGCCTCGCTTAACGCTTTACACCGCACTCCGCAGTGCATTCGATGACCCTACAGCGAAACAATGCGACTTTCAACCTGTGTTTTATCGAGAGGGGTATGAAATAGGTTGATGTAAAAATTGTGTCATTACTGACGTCGAATAGAGCTTAGAAAAAAAGATAATAAATTCAAGCGCTCTCATTAAATGGTAGAAGCCCGAATAGGGAATAATTTGCATTGCAGATATTACAATGTTCATTCATTTAGTCCAGAATCTAGACCATAATGGCAAGTTAAGTTAATGATTTTCTCTTAAAATTATCTTTTTTTTGTTTTGTTCACGAAATTTATTCCGCTAAATTGACTTCAGCCCGATTACATTATGTACAATGTTACACTCGGCTGGTAGCAGACAACTATATTGTTGGAAATCGCAATTTTGTGACACCTCATAGCTCCTCCAAACGCACCTTTTTCCAGACGATTGCCCATCACCACCACTACCTGGGGGGTTGCCCCTCTCATTCACACCCACACAGTTTCCATCGCTTCGTCCCCTTCTAACTCGCTATTTATGACTTATTAACTCCTCTGAGGTATCATGGCAACGGCTCCCACGCCGCCGTCGCTCCACGATTTAATATAGAAAATTGTGAAGTCAACCAAGAAAAACTCAGGACACTTTATTAAATTCCTCAAACTCGTGCCGATTCAATTTTTAGTACTTCATTAGGAGAGCTAATAAAAATGTCAAGAGTATTTAATAAAGAGTACAAATAACTAACTGGTTTTATTAAACATCCAAATAAATTAGTAGATGCCGCCTATTTGAGAACCTATTCAATTACTTGAAAGGACTCTTTCAAATTATATATTATTGCATCGAAATAGTATTTTTTTGATACATTTAAAATGACTCAAAAACTGAATTTTAGTCAGATTCAGATGATTTAAAAATAATTTTATGTTAGCAGTCAGACAGCGCAGTCTACGATCAACCCCATGACACTTCAAGTCATTATAGAGACATACATTCTAGTCTTAAATATGAATTATCTCTAAGTTGTTAAACAGCAAAAACATACATATCGACTTAGTAACACCCCTACTTAAACAAACCACCTATCATTACCAAAATATAGTCTCAAGAAAAGAAAACGTTTATGTAAATTTTATTTGGAATTGAATTTGAACAGTGTGGAGCGATACGAGCCGCAATCCGTATCCTCGAGCGTCGGATCGCGATGTTTGCCAACCGATCGCTCCTTGGGGACGCGACTCAACCAGTTTTCGCTCACAAAGCAATAAAATACCCCTAAACCCTCCGATATTTATTGAGAACTCACTGATAGAAAGTACTGACTTGCTGAGTTATTGAATTTTGAGTACTGCAAATGTATTGTCGTAGCGGAAGGTTAATTCTGTTTTTTATATTTGTTTGAAGACTTTCTATTTGCCAAATTTACTTTTGTTTTTTCAACAGTAAGATAAATAAAAGTTGACAAAATTAATCTTATAAGGATACTTGTAAAACTTTTTGTTATGATAAAATCGCTTAATTTTTGCAATCTTAGGTTATTTAATTAAGTTATATCTATTTTCAAATTTCATTGAACTCTTAAAACAATTACAAGCAAAGATGGGTAAATACACGTAAGGTGTCGTTATTTAACATAATATTTAAACTACTCAAAGGAAAAACAGATGTATGCGTACTGTTTTTTATTCTTCCTGCAAATGTCGAGATACTAGTAAAAAGCCGTTTAAAATATCCTTTCCCTAAAAGTGATGACTGCAAAATAGAAAATATATTTCATCGAAATAAAACGTATCCAGAACCAACATTGCATTTAAAAAACGAACGGCTCGGAAAATCAATACAGGCAAAATAAATACAAACTGATAGCGAACATTGTAGCTGTCCTAGGCATCAGACAGAGAGCCACCGGGCTACAGCGTTGCATCTCATTTCCCCAGCCCCGATAATATCGACCGATGATACATAGCAACCATTGTAATAAATAGCTATGTATGTTAATGAGTTTTCAGGTGAGGTAGAACGGGCGGCGCCTATCCAGGCCCCGCCCCCGCCAGCCATTGTCTTCCTCAATCCCACCCGAAATTGAATAAATTAACGTTAAATTTAATAACTCTATTAGCGTTTTGTCGACGCAAACAATTCCTGACGTATAATAGTTGAAACGTTTTCAGGGGCGGGTTCGCTATTAGATTAGATTCGTTTAGAGGGGACGCGAAAGCTTTCCATACTGATTAATATCATGAGCCAAATAAAATGTTGCACAAACAACATTATAGTATCTGATGTAAGATTATGTCAACTTTTATCTTGTCACAACGTTTTAGAGTGGAATTTTGCCTCGTGTAGTTTATTTAACTTTTATCTAGCATCATGTTTTTTGTTGCAAAATCTTTTTATGGAATTTATTGGCACCGTTTTAGTAGATCCACCTTTTAAACTTATTCACTTTAATTGGTATGTTTAGAAACAAACGTTTTATTATTGGGACTAATAATTTTTATAACTCACTATAGTAAAGTACCAAAACGAGTAGCATTTAGCAATTCTGGCCAAATTTGATAACATTATGTTTTTAAAGTTATACTTTTTTCATATCCTTTTTTCATGGCCTTGCGGTTCTATGAATGGATTTGTATGCACGAGGTGCAAGTTCGATCCTCACCGCAGGCAATTACCAATGTGACTTTTTCAAAGTTATATGTACTTTCTTAATCATTATAAGACCCTACTGACAAACGGTGAAGGAAAACATCGTGAGGAAACCTGGATTCCAAATATTGGAATCTGAAATCACCAATCCGCAGTGAGCTAGCGTGGTGATCAATGCTCAAACCTTCCCTATATGGGAAGAGGCCTTTGCCCAGCAGTGGGACGTATATAGGCTGGTTTATATTTATTTTTATATTACTTTTTTCATAAGTCATGATTCTTTTATTATTTAATTTTAAAGTTTAAAAAAATATTGAAATTTGAAGTAAGATTAAATAGCGTCGTATTTTGGTTCATGGATAATTGTAATTCAAACCGTTGGTACATACTGATAACTAGTATCTAGATAATCTTTAAGTTGTTGTTCTTTACTCCTTTAAAAAAATAACGGTATAAATCTTTACGGGAGATGTCTATTCTTTATTGTTGCATATTAGTATAAAGTTATTTCCGTTTGTTTCTACTTGAGCTACTGAACACGTACCTGTTCAGTAGCTCAAGTAGAAACAAACGGAAATAACTTTATACTAATAGGGCTAATGGGCTTATTCTCACTAGGATATCAGGAAGTAGTAGTGCAACGAAAAAGTTTAAACGGACAACGGTATTTTTTAATAGAGTCTTTATATGGAAACTGCTACGTTCCTTTGTGTGAGTGATTAACTAAACCTACAAATAAAGTTTTGGGCCACTCATATGTAGGTACAAATATTCATCAGCTGACGCTTATATTTGTAAACCTATACTTTTATAGAAAATATCCTTCCTTTTTCTAAGTAAAAGTATTGTTTATTTCCGTACTCACAACTCACTAGTGATATTTAAAAAACAAACGGTCTGTGTTTTTGTAAATTTAATAGATTAACACGGCTATTACATTTAATTAAATTTATCAATCTTTAACAATAAAAGGTTGCATGTTGTAATTTAATACATTTGTATTAAAATAAATAAAAACACGTTGCATAGCGGGTAACAAGGGCAGTTTTGTCACTAAAATTGTCTCCTTCTCCAGACACATCTCATATTTATACAAACTCAGGTCCAAAAAACCCGTATCTTGTTAAGTTCAAAACTCTAAATCCCATTATTTATTGCCCATAAAAAATCAGGCATTGTCGAATCTTAAATTCCAAATCTTTGTCACTTTATGAGATAAACTAGTTATAGTTATTAGGAATGCGTGTAACTTTCTACAACTTCAAGCCAAGGCGGTTAGCCGCTTTGTATCCACACAAATTCGGTTATGAATAAATTACCGAGTTAATTTTATTACATTTAAAAGTTATAGGACAGTTATATAAGTTAGATGTCGCGTCTCATAACTTTTGGTCATAAATTAACGGATAACTTGAGCACAAAAAATATTTAATCTCTTTTTTAAATACCATCTTGAATACAGGTAGATTTGTTACTATTTTAGATGAGGTTTTCGTGTAGTGTGTATGGTTATTAAAATAAATATGCTTGAAACTAAAGTTGATATGAAAAAATAGTTGAAAAAGTTTCTTACCTTACACTAGAAGTTCCAATAAATACACTTGATCTAACTCCTACTACTATTAACTACACATACATTTTCCTACAAGTTTTTCCAATAAATACGTTTATACTAAGGTTAAGATATATGTTTATAGATATGTTAAGATTAATTTGATATGTTCTGTATTGATATTCTTTAGAGTGGTTGTTGTATTATATACAAAGACTCTAATTCAATACTTCAACATTGATTTTGAAATGTACTAGATATGTACTATTTATATACTCGTAGAATTTAAGATCAGACCGGGGGGCATCACTCTTTTGGGGAAAATTATTGAAACTAGGAATTTTTTCACTACGTTTGTTAGTAGTATTTCGCGATTGTTTTTTGTTATGTTATGTTTGTCGCTACGTTGTTAGTAGATTATCGCGATTGTTTTTTCTTATGTTATATTTGTCGCTATGTTATGGTGTTGGTGTTTTTCCCGCCGTTTTTCCACCCTCAAGAGTGATGCGCCCCCGGCGGGCGCGCCACGTGACTGCCGGCGTTCCTGAAGCTTTGTGTTTACATCCCCCCCCTCCCGCCGGCCCGCCACGCGATACCCCCGCCGCCACTCATCCCCACTCCTCATATTGATGGTAATTTTACTGTTAACCAGGATATCTGTGTAATACAGGATAAATATATGTTGTACAGTGAAAATTCAATGATACGCCCATGAATCTAAAAAATGTTTTTTGACCATTTTTTTAAGATGTAAGGGGGTAATACTATAATACATTATTATTTACACACCACCGCTATAACAAGAACAATTTACTAATTTAAACCGTCTAACAAATATAATTTATTAAAACAAAAATAGTCTTATTTACTGAAAAATTTAAACTCTATATCATAACTTTTTTTTAATACTTACTTTTACCTACCTATACAAATATAACTACTCATAGCTTCACTACTAGAATCGCAACAATCTTAGCTAAACAAACGACAATCGGGGTAATCCGTGAAATGATTTGGCGAGACCTTTACCGAACTGGAAACTGTGATAAGGGGATTGACGCCGTAAAAACAGTATTACCGCCGAGTAAACCGTGGAGGAAGTTTATTTATTATACTGAGACTTAGTCGGTAGTGAGACCATAATATATCAGTAGTAGATAAGTATGTTTTATACAGACTGATTGTTTCTCTGATTAGGGTTGAATGTGTAATTCCAGTAATATTACTTTCTTCAAAATGCAGATTTTTCTAGTAAAACTATAGTTTAAGCTCTACCATATAAATGGTATACAAATTAAAATACGATCGAGTATCATACGTAGATTTATTGATTGACAATTGATACATTTTCTTACAGTTTTTTATTACACTTATAAAACACATAATTTATCGTCATAAAAATACACACAATTATCTCATACAAATTGGTAATTTTACGAATGTTGGTTAGGTTACCAATAGTGTAATCAATATACGTGTACATGTCTGTATTTATCATTATAATCGTATGTTTTAAGTAAAAGATCAGTTATAGCTGATAGCTGCACAATTATTCCAGTAATGGGTTTCTGCCATTAGCGGCGCACGACGGCACTGGATTGTCACGCCATCAACATAATTGTAACCATCCTGCTACTGCACTACTGCTTTAAAGACATTTCTTTTAAATAAACCTTGTAATGTATTACACTCCCACACAAACTCATAATCTATACTGATGTTATATATATTTATAAGGGCCTTCATGCCTGAAATAAATGGATAAATAAAATAAAGAGGTAAACTTTTTTGTAGTTGACTGAACTGATTTTTTTTTTGTTTTGTTTTTGCAAATTGTAGTCAAGCTATTTGTGAGGGTCTGTGAATGTGAATGACTTTATATTAACTTGAAAAATACCGCTCAATGAAGTAGGCAACGTATAAAGCATCCTTTAATAATAATAAACTGGATGAAGGTGCTCAAAAAGCAACATCAAACTCATTTAAATTTAAGCCAAGCAAAACAATATGTCTCCAAAACATTGTAGCTCTCACAAAAACCTCAGTTTTTAGTTTAATGTAATAAAAAACAGCAACGTCAAAAGGACAATCTTTGAATTAATAGAACTGCACAGTGGACAATTCGTTCTGATTTGATTAAAATCAGGGCTCGCCATAACCCTTTTTACATCATGCTGCGCTGCATAATATTAATTTGTTTGAATGTAATTCAATTTGCAACTTCGCTGTTTTGTAACAGATTGTCAAGTATTATTGAGTTAAAAACTCCGGTTTGGTTTTTTTTTTTCTACGGCCCTATCTAATTACTTGTTTAATTTCGTTATAAATTATATTTTACTTCTGTTATCTAAACTATTTATGGATGTTGGGTCAAGTGGTAGAAGGATATCATTGTGCATTTAGTCCTTTTCTCAATAATATTTATATTTTTATATTTAATTTAAAAACGAAGCTTTCCAAATTCTCCTAGTCTCCTAGAGAAAAGTGTACAGTAGATCTAAACCCTTTCAATTTTCTTTTCCAAAATTATCCTCATAATTGTTGACATGAAAGTCCGTTTTACAAAATATTAGTATACGATTCATAAGAGGATATTTTAAATACCATTAAATATAGCTTATGTCAGGCAAAATCAAAACTAAATATAGCTCGTATTTATTCTACAGTTTAAATTTTCTATATAAAAGTACTTTATTTTACAGAAAGCTCTATAGACAGTACACAACGGCAGAGTATCTAGAATATCTATAAATAATTGATTTAATACCTGTATAATATTAGGTACGTCACAAAAGTTTCATCTTTGATGCTTGGTATAACGAGGTAGTGATACAACCCACGCTGTCTGCCCACAGTTTCTCCAAAGCCTCTTACACTAAGCTGGTCTAATTGGTACAGTCACGTGCAAATACATGTATACACGACCAAACAATTCAAGTTTAAGTCCTAGTCAAAAGATTAAACTTTTTATGTTTAACATACGATATCACAAATATTCCACAACAGCTTCAGAAATTTCGCATAAGAAATCTACTGCAACTGGTTGGTCGTGTATAGATATGTTTGCTTGTGACTGTACACTTTGAGTGATGATAATATGACTAGCTTTGCCTCGTTAGTATCTACTTGTGACGGTAATACCTGAGAGCTTTGTCTGTATTGTTCTGTAATAGTGGGCGTTTGTATTTTCGATTTTCTGGGAATTTGTTTTGTAATAAATTGAAGTATTTGAGACAAAAACTGGGATATACTACTTGACATTCAACGGGAAAGGGTTTTCCTCACATCATCTTTAGTAAAGCGTTGTTGTTGTTAATAGCATTGATCTCGGTGAACTATACACCGTGACTTTTAGGTCGTTTTAAAAAAGCAGCCCAGTTCATGTATCCAATGACTAGTAAACGATTATAATAAAAAAAATATGTTTTTTTAAGATTTGAATGAATAAAAATATTATTCATTATTATGACACAAGGCAGTCTTACGAACACTCTGTAGTGAGCGCGGTCCGAGCCTTGTGCCAAAGGGGCCGCGCGGGCGGCGCGGCGGCGTCTTATCACAGGTCATTCACCTTAGCGTAAAACAGCTGTCTTACTATTGCAATCATAATGTTCGCAGTAAGTATGTAGCATGTATCTTCAACAGTTTGATACGTAAACATTTTTAACAGGATGTTTCATATTTCCAATGTATTATTTATTTTTTTCATGCATATTATTTTAATTAATGATAAAAAAATTATATTCGCGCCTAGAGGTATTTTATGACGGATACATTGTGTGGACGACTTTTTTAAAACGACCTAAAAATCACGGTGTATACTTATTTCAATAAATATTAAACCATTGCAGATTTTGTCTCAAAATTCGCAATGTAGAATTTCAAAGACATCCAAATATAATTAACATACCTTATAATATGATAGAAAATCAAACCACTGATACTGTATCCCAGCTTATTAAGAGTATAAACATCTATAACGAGCAGTGAATGGGTGCTTATTCTCAAAGCCGGCAGCCCGCGGACAAATCATTAATATGAACCGGTATTCATCACTATGGAGCATTCAGATCGAGTGAATGCTATCCGAAAGTAATCTCGGTGGGGTTCGGAAAAATCCTTGCGGGGCACTACGGGGGTACTCCGGGGTACACAACCTCGCGGGGTGCGGAACAACGGCCTCGTTACGTCAGTTCCGCCGGATGTCGCCTCGTGATGCATTGTCGACGCCTTCGAGGGTGGACATCGATGTTTTTATTTTCATCACAAACATTAATATGTTCATTCGACCGTATTTTATTTATTACGATACGTTGGACAGAACAAATTGCTTGCTGGACGATAAAGATTTATATCACAGTTATGATGTCATTATGAAGTTCCCTTATTATTATTATTTGTTAGTTAGTAGTAGTTTATTAGTTGTTGTAGATGCCTCTACTATTCTATAGATAATACATTGATAATATTTGAGCTTCATGATTCCATCATATTTTTAAATTTTTGCAGTAGGCGCTAGATTTCTACCAGAAGTTAATAGATTAATCTTATATGTAAGTTTCCCTGATCAAAAAATACTCAGTCATCATTACATCCAAAGTAGACACAATAAGTGTTGGCTTAAGATCGTTTTAGTGGCTAGGGGTTTTCTTTGCCTTTGCATATAAAGACAATTTCCTCATATATATACATCATGCACACGCATTTATCTTTATCTATGCAAAAGCTTTATCAACCTCTGGTTAAGCTATTAGTATCAATCAAAGGATTGTTTTCAGACACTACCGGAGCAAGCCATGGGTGTCAATCACTGGCTAGCTACTTGAGTAACAACAGTAATAGTATACTTAAAACTCAATAATTTTTAATCTCAATGCATTTTCCATAACTTAAGGTCTTATGAACCTGTCTAAAGTGTCCATGTAGTTATGATGACAACACATTATGCTTTATCATTTCCGTCCAATAGATATTAGGTGAAAGAGGGGCGCTGTAGAGTCTGAGCAGGTTTAAATCCCCTTTATAGTGGTTTGTGTATCGGGGCCTAACGTGTGCGACATCGTTCCATGTGAACGGGCATGATTCATCAGAGCCCATTCACTGTGATCTCTCGATTCAGCTGCGGTTTAGCTAGAGATGAGGATAAAAACCTTTTTTCTCTGCGTTTTTTTTTGCGAACATTTTTAGCTTTTTATGCCAGTTTCTGAAACTGGCACAAAAACTAAAAATGTAACAGGTATTGTAAATGCAAATTATGTAGGTGTTACACAAATGCTGAAAGATACCTATATCATACTTTCTACTTCTTTATCCACATTTCAATCCAGCACTAACAATTTTTTGTGCTCTACTTAAAAATACTAAACAAAACACTATTCCGACGAAGCGAAGAATGGAAATAGAACAAAAATTAAATCAAAATCTATAAAATAAATATTTAGTTGGACATTAGTGATGTGGGCATCTTCCCCGCACTACGTTCGACAGAGATTTAGTCGTCGTCGCGTCGACGCCGCGGATTACCGTGATTTCCCGAGGGGTTTGGACCGAAAAGACACCTCGGTTGCATCCACATTATTACTTTCCCATACTACGGACAGCTGTTGACGGCTAGCACTCGTAATTATTTCGTGACGTAATAATTATTGATGCTTTAGGATAAACGTTGGATAATGTCTATAATTTGTATGTTGGGGTTTGTAAGTGTGTGTGATAGATTCAATGGCAATCATTGAATAATATTGTCTGTATAACTAAGCTACAATATTTATACATATCCTTAGAATTTGTATAGAATTTTGTTATTACTAGTTTTAACAATAACTGCGTTAATGCTCAAAAACTCATAAAGATGTTACACTTTTTATAATCTTAAATAGGTTACAAGAATAAGTCCGATGCCACATACTAAAAAACTAAATAAAAGAGTTACATAAAAAAGTAAAGTAATTAGGACCACTTTGTCATCAAAATATGTCAACGTCAGCTTACAACATCGCATCAAATAACCCCGCTTTTCCATAAGACTGAGATGACAATTATCGAGTTGGAGACGTCGGCTAGACTCATAAGTCTTCATTACGGCCCCAGTCCAAGTTGCTGGCTCGACGCAACTTTGATGAGTCGATACCGAGCTTAGAGATGAGCCCCGGTTGTCCGCCACCCGCCCCGCCCAGTTCGTTACAGCTGAGTGAAAACTGCATCTCGTTTTATCGATTTTATTACAGCTTGATAAAAGTGGGTTACTTCCCATCTATACTAGGTAATACTATGAAAACGTTATAGATGGTACTCTAGTAGGGTATCTACGAATCAGGTTTTCAAAATATTTTACCATTAGAAAGCCAACGTATTTGAGGGTGGCATAGGATACGTATTAGCCTGAAAAATGCTGCGCAACAAATTGGATACATACGGTTTCTTTGTTTCTGTGTCTGTTCACTAAATTTTTCATTCAAGTTCAAGTCATTTTATATTTCAAATCCAATACTCTCGTGGTTAACATTTACCTACGAGTAGGATATGTTATCATCATTCTCAGCAAAAAAGTATTGATAATTGTTTCCTCTACTTTTGTTTAAGATAATAAGATTTATTAGGACTGATCATCATTAGGACGGCTTGTTTTAAAAGCAAAGTTTAAATTTAATACATCAGAACTTGGAACTCTCATTAAAAGTGACGAATCATTAGGGAGCGCGTGACAATAGGATAATGTTACCATCGTTATTACTGGGTTCTAAGCAAACAAATTATGATTTTAGCAAAATAGAGACATTAGCGCGTTTGATGATATTTTATCAACATATTGTGTTATGAACGTTTCCGTTTTTGTATTTTCAATCAGCAAAGTCAAACTTTGAGTTTGTATTGACAGTCTCAGGAAAGCCATTTAGAAAATGTGAATTACAAATCACAAAAAATATAATTATTAACATCACATAATACGCCTATTAATTCTAGTTTTGTAATTTAATATATTTTTAACCACCTTTCTTTTTAAATTGCGCTGCTAGGTTGAACTTATACTCATTAACGTAATTGTTTCTGATTGCTTTGTCACCAACAAACAAGTGCTAATTTACGGCTTTAGAGATGATCACTACTTAATGATACCAGATAGAGATATTGAAACATCTGCAATTTGAATGAAATCCCCCGCTAAGCCGAACTCCACACACATCAGCATTCGTAACGCGTATCCATCATTATCATATTGAGGGTACATTTGCAATACGGAAGCGAGAGTAGCCGGGAGGCGCAACGATATTGCTGTTTGCCGTCGACAAATATTTGGACGGCCGGCCTCCCGCCCCGCTACTTACTGGAGTTAAATCAATATTTAAATAATTTCAAACTTTGATTAATTTGCAGACATATTGTTTGCAATGATGTCGTGGGTTTAGATTAGCGGGTTTATAATGTTTTCAATATTTCACCCTGGTAAATTTTTATTTAAAAACGGTTGCAGTCACAGTGTTCATTCTTTCTTAGAAAAGGCATCTTAACCAGGTCCGAATAACCAAATATACGGCGTTACCTTCTTATCATGTAAATAACAAGAAAGGGTTTGCATAAGCACTTACCCTACGTTAAGTAGGTATCCGCCATTGCAATTAAGTATTGTAAAAACACAAAATGAATAAATACTTACTTAGTAATGACATAATATTAATCCTAAATAATGTATTCCATCTCTGCATATCAAATGAAGGAACATAAACGTTACAGAGTGCGAACATGGTGAGTACATTGTCCTAAACTGTGGCTATTAACCGGTTTTAGGGTATGAATGTTTTATACGGCTCGGTGTCACCCGGCTCCCAAGGGAAGGGTACATACAAAACTCTACTAGCACTTAATTAAGGGGAAGCAACGGAGGGAATAGATTTTAATTAATATTACGCGGTGATTCCCTCTCCGTCCTTATTGTTGAAACAGATTGAAAACTACTGACGAGATGGCAATCTTTTTATTATTTTTACAGCACGCGGTAATTACAACAAAAAAAAACAAATTAACATTGTTTATAATTACTATACATTAAGATACCAATTTAACAGCCTTCAGTACTTTACATCCATTCTTATCTACATACTATTCTATTAAAAAGATTTAACCATTCTGTAAATCGGATTTCTTTTGTTTACTGCATCGCATGCAAAGTAAACTCAATCTAAATAAAAATCTGATCAAAGAAGATCTCATATTTTACTTACAAACAAACTAGCCAACTCACTTAATACATCCGAGACTCAAGAAGCGTAAGAATACAAAGAAAAGGGAATATTCTTTTGAGAATTTAAATAAATTTTCACTAAAGAGGGAGAGAGCCAGCTCCCGTTACAAAAAGGAAAACGAGTGCTAATAAAAATGCCAGAGTAAAAAAACGTGCAATTTTAAAGCGTCGTTTTAAATTCAGTTCCGAGGTACAAATATTCATAGTATTATCGGGTAACAAAACATTTACCGCAATGTATTCAATAATATTCAATTTCTATTTAACAGCCATAGAGATTTTTTGGCCACTACAGTAAAGCCAAATTGGAAGAGTTACCCATTTTTTTTGTTTATTTGATTTTGTTCGCTTCCATTTCAAATTAGGTCACATACTAATGAATCCTATTGTTGTTAATGAACGAGACTGCTTATGTACTTTAACAAATATATTATCCAAATTACGTGCTCTATTCGCTCTGAACAGTATTACTGACAAAAGCCTTATAATACTGCCCCTTTTTTTCATTAACCTGCGTACTTAGAGGTTATTAAAGATATTATAAGTAAAGAATTTCGTATCTTTCTATATTAAAAACAGTATAACTACTGAAAAGATACTTGTTAATAGCCCGTCGGTTTCGGTGATGGGTCAGTGCAATATCGCCCCCCGCCATTAGACGTAAGCAAACAACACTTAAAGCCGGAGTAGCTCTTGTCTTGGCTATATTGGACTATTGTTTTACATAGTAATGTTAATAAAATAATATTTTTATGTCCTGTTAATAAGGAGTTACTTAGGTACGAGTATAGTATTTAAATGTAACTATTTCTAATAATAATAATTGGGATAACGGCACGGGAATGAAGATGATGATGAAGTTATCGATTGTTTTGTTCCCAATAAACACTGTAAATAAAACTATTTCCTTTTTATTGGCCTATTTTTTAGAAATAAGTTAATTTTTTTTTTTTTCAAAAACCATGGCTGCATACGTAACTTAATATGACATTTTTTTGTGTAAACTACTTGCTTATGTCCTATTAAAACTAATGCCAAACGACACAAACTTTATTTTCACAAATATATGTTTGGCGTGTGGACCCAGCATTTCCACTTATTTGACAAAACTTAATACTCTTTTCAAATCATTTCTTCCAATGATGTCATATTTGTGAACTTATACAATACAGAAGCTGTTGGTGTACTTTTTATTAAATAAATAAATAAATAGTGCAAAAAGTACCTGAGTACATTTAGCCAAATGCCGATCACCCTCTACTTAGGTACACGGAACCAAAGGGGGCGATTCGTCATGCGGTCACACACTACCATTAATTTCTATAGAAAATACACTGGACCTTTTACAGTCCTTTCGATAACATCAAAACTACATTAGTGTCGTTTTTCATGTCGTTCCCGGTCTTTTATACCGTTATTTTAAAAGTACCTAACATACCTTGAACTTGGTATAAATATGTTGCTTTGAATTCTAAAAACCATTTTTTCGCCTGCCCTTGATATTAGCACATTTTTTTTTTAAATGGACTCATATATTTTTGCTGTTTTTGCAATGCTTCTAACAGTATGTATCATTTAAACTCTTACTTCTAATCAAGTATTAAGTGAAAGCCCCGGTTAACAATATTACAGGAATACAAATAAAATAATGTTATAACAAAAGTTTTTCAAGTTGTTTAAAGTATGGTCTTACTTTTGATGCTGATCGTACTACTAAAATAGTACGATCAGCATCAAAAGTCGATTAACACATTTAGATTTTCAAACAAATTGTACGCAATCGAATTCAATGAATTACTATTGTGCTATAAGGTAATAAAATAGGCCTGACCACGGGGCCTGACACCTAGTATGACTAAAACATACTAAGCACCAATTCCCACATGTCATAGAAAAATAATGACACTTTGTAAATCGGTTTGTGTTAAACAGCTTCTAAAGCTGACTACATTAATCATATACATTTAACTTCTAAAGCCCCCAGTACACAATAGCCTGTGATGGGCCACGCTTTGCAATGCACAATTGTAGGCCACGATCACTTGGTGTTCACACAATGGCGCATGGCTTACTGCTGCCTGGCAAACCACTTGCGATGGACGTCGAATTTAGACATCCAGTCGGCAGGGTCCATTTGTATTGTGGTGTTTACCTAGCGGTGCATACCAATATTACCATATAACAATGAAAAAAATATGATTAAGGATTACAAAAATTGTCTGTTATTACTTGAAATCAGTAATTATTCCTGATACACTTTGTTGTGTACCTATTCCTACCTTTTGTACCTATTCCAACGTCACGAAAAATATATTGTCAAAATATTCAGAAAGTACCGCTTTAATTATTCAAATAAATCCTCGTCCCACGCCTATAGCACGCAACACATAATTAAAGTGTACTATCGGTCAGCGGCCGGTGACGAACTAAACAATGGCCGATTGTGTAAACACCACAGGCCACGCTACTCCACGATTCCTTTGAAGTGTGCCCAAAAAACCCGACAACTCCCCAATTGCGCGCCACGATGAACAATTGTCGGCCATCATATACCATTGCCCCCTGTACATAATGGCGATGGCCTGTAGTGGCCACGCATGGACCATTGTGTACTGGGGCCTTAAAAATACGGTTAATATATTGTGACTTCCTGTCATAATTTGTTTGTTTGAAACAAATTACCCGAACGCACTACTATTATAATAGCCCCGCAAATTCAAATGATATGATATATGTCATAAGTGTTGTAGTGTTGTTGTTTATAGTTTAAGTATATGCGGAATAGAAAAACGATTTAGTAATTGAAATATGTAGAACACTTTGACACTCAATTTAAATTTTGGCGCCATATTGAGCACGGAAAGCTCGAAATTATTGCTTAATGAAGAAGACTCAGACTGTTTATATCATTTTGTTAAAAGTAATTGTTCAATAACATTAGAAAACGCAAAAAGTATTAGAGTTATTGTTTTCAACCAAAAAAACTCCGCCGCTACACCGCCATGAAACTTTGAGCGATGTTGCCAAGCTAAAATCATTATTGATAAGCATTATTAATTTAAGTTTAAAATATCACATACGTAAATTAAATCTTGCAATACCAAAATAATCAGAGTAATTCTAAATCGTAATATTTCTACATTATCAAATAAATATTTTGTTGACAAATTTGAATGTAGAATAAAAAAGTACTTATAATCATGAGGCTTACGAATATTGAATTTCATTATGTACTACTTATATTATCAGCTAATTCAAAACGAAAGATAGGCACTAACGCCGGTCGCAATAACCAAATAATTATGTTATTTCTTGATTTATAACATTGGCAATACATTTTGTGTTTCATAAATAATATCGATATTTACAGATAGTAACAACAAACTATCGACATCGAGCATTCGACGACAATATCTAGGCAGCTCTAGCATATCTCTTTCTACAGATTGCGCGTGCGTGCAGCATACGTAGGTTTCGGTGTTGACTTGTAGATTGAACGTTGTTTTGCTTAATATAGGTACACCGGTAACCATAAATTTCACAGTTACCTAAATAAAATACTGGGGTAAGTTAATTTTCTTATAATTATCATCCTCAACATTATTTGGTATACTGCGCGGACCCTCAGAGGGTCGCCATTTTTCAATCCTAATATTTTGGTGTTTGTGATTGTGAACCTAACAAAAACTTATGACCTAACTATTCTAAATGAATAGAACTAAACAGCTAGGTATCCAACTAAACCGACTACAAATAGTTAACTTGACTCTGCATCATATATTTTTGCTTGTGTGACCCAAAAAAGTCGTTACAAAGAAGGTAGGTAGGTATGTAGAAAAACTCAGGATTTCGATTTTTAGAATATTCTTTTTAAGTACATTATGTACCTATCTATTTGAATAAACTACTACGTATTCTTGACTATATATCTCATGTAAAACCTTGAAATTTACCTTTACAAAGTTTTACCGATTGTTATACCTACTGTGTCATTTTACTTTCCTACCTCCAATATTTTTAATCGACATTCGTGAGGGCGTAGTTGCAGGCAAAAGCTAATATTAATATTCCTTTATAATATTTGCAAGATAATTAAAGGTTGCGTCCTATGATACCCGAGGCAAAATAGTGTCATACAATCTTGTTGTGTAAGCATCTTAAAGGTTTCAGAGAATGCTTACTACCTACTATTTTATTATATTTCAACGGTTGATGTATCAAATATCATGTAGTATGCACGTGGATAAGTAGGTTCATTATAATAATAATATTCATTTATTTGCAAGAATGTAGGTTAACAGTAAGGTGGTAACAAAGTGTTTTAGTATCCAAATACATTCTGCCACTTTATTGTGGCATGCAAAAACATAACTTAAACTAAAGTAGGCGAGTATTAAACCTAGGAGACAATAATAACATAACTTAGTAACTTCTTCTATAATCTAGTATTTATAATCTAATAGTAAATATTTAAAACTAATAATTTATTAATTTAATTAATTAATTAATAATAATGCGAATAAATTGAAGAGTGTAGTTATGTCATTGTATCTTTTAAATATTCTGATATGGAGTAGTAGGCTTTGTGTGTTAGTAGTTTAATTAAATATGTTTATATAGTTTAATTAATTCTAAAGTATGGGGTCTTACTTTCACTGTTCATGTACTATTTATTATTTTAAAATGAGTCTTGCAACGCGTTCGCTATAAACCACTGTTACTAAAAGTAGTGTGAAGAACTAACAATATTGTATTTGTTATATACGCGCACATAATTTGAAGGTGATCTATTTAGTAGTTATAGCTGGATGACCTCTAATCACTCCTTTATGACCTTCGTCAGTTTAGATTTAAACCCTCTTTACGAAGGATAAAATGGTTTTTTCATAAGTTAACTTTGAGGACTTACTCTTATACCGATTTTCATTAGAATACGATTTCAAAGGCATTCATTAATATTTCAAACCCAAAAATAATTATTATACGCAAGTAGTCTAAAAATCCTCCATTGCCCAAAAATAACCTATCTTAAAAAGTTTCATGCCTCTCATTCCATTCCTCTTGACCACATTGTTATTCCTCCTTGATAACATTGAACAAAATATTGATATGGAGTATCATAAAACTGATTCCTAAGTAGAACAGTGGTTCCTATTACAATTATTGTAAATTGACAAATAAATTATTTATTTGTAATTTATTAGCGACCTGCCCCAGCTTCACAAGGGTGCAATACTGATGTATATTTTATTATAGACCTTCCTCTTAAAACATTCTATTTATAAAATAAAAACTCATCAAAATACATTACATAGTTTTTAGTTTCTGAACTTACATAAGGATGGACAAATGAAGGCAACAACTTATTTATACTATATGAAATTAGCTTGTGTGCTATGGTGTCACATATCAGATAAGCTAATTTTATTTGTGAAACCAGAGACAAGGTTGAAATGAAATGTGACTTAAATGTACATAGCTTAGATTGTTTCAGAAGCCATGGCATTATTCTATGAAATTAATGTCATCATGCAAAAAAATATTAATACAGTTGATTGACAATAAATCTGTTTTTTTTTTAACTTGTCCCATATTTTCCTTTTCTTTGCTTAATAAACATTTTGTAACTTAGATGTCCGAACGCGGACGTGGCCGAAGCCGAGGGCTAGCAGGTAGAGGGGGCGACAATGCTGCAGCTCCAGCACGTAGGCCTGGGGAAAGACCCCAAGGTCCACCGCAACAACAACAAGGCCCAGTGGGCCCTCGTGCCCAGCCACCTTCGGCATGGGGACCACCCACTGTAGCCCCGCCTGTTAGAGCTGGAGTGCCAACACCAAGTGTGCAGGCTGGTAGAGCTTTACACCGTACTACGCCTACTACCCATCAGGATCACCCTGGTGATGTTGATGTTCAACAGAGAATGCAGGCAATGCAAATTGGTAAGTCACATTCTTTATGTATTCTGCATCATAACAATAGCTATAAACCTTACTTATGACTGATTTATTAATTTGAAGTGATTTTAGTCACAGTGAGCCAAGTTCATGGCATGTGGTTGTTTGTCTTATTATTCATCTGCGCTGTATCAATCCACATCCACACAGTTAAAGTGGCAGTTTATTCTTGTGTCCAGACAGATTTATTGAACAAATAACCTTTATTATGCTTGTACATGCTTTTAACTACACTTTTTTTTATACATAAAACATTGTTTTGTTAAGGACAAGCACAACCCAGTGCTGGTGATACTAGTTCTACAGTGATTGGGCGTGGATCACGACGTGGAGGCGGCCGAGTACTTCCTGAACAAATAACTGTTCTGAGAACCCGTCCTACTACCATTCAGTCAAAAAAAGGTACCTCTTTGAATGTATTGTTACTAATAGAATATTTACAATTAATTTACTAAATTTACATGTCACCATACATAATATTCTTCATGATGCTTTTTAATAATCAAATCTTGTCTTATAGGTAACTCTGGCACTGCAGTTGATTTGAAGGCCAACTACTTCACTGTCAAGACTACACCACAATGGTGTTTATATCAATATCATGTAGATATCACTCCAGAGGAAGATAATACTGCCGTTCGCAAAGGCTTGCTACGTATACACGCCAACACTCTGGGAGGGTAAGAAATGTATATTTTGCATTATACCGCTTGTTAACCTGTCTAAACTTGTTGAATCTTGAAAAATCTAACACCCTGCACCTTGTCTTACAGAATTATTGGGAATGTAAATCTTTGAAAGTCATATTCACATATTATGTATTTAATTTTGTTTAAGTCACATTTCTTGGTAAAAATAATATTCCACACCATACTCTTATAATACAGTGTAAATTCTAGATAACATCACTTAACATAAATCATATTCTGGCATAATAGAGAATTGTAAATGTAGAAAAAAATATCTGTACTACAAAGAATAAGTTTGTGTAGAAACAATGCTCCTTTGTCCACTATTCCATTTTAGTTATGAGACGTTTTTGTTGCATCAATAGTTTAGTTGCTTTATAGTTATTCACACAGAGACATCTTTGTAATAAAAAGTACCTTTTTTGTTATGAGTTATGAGTATTCTGAAAAAAATGAGACGATTAAAATGTTATGTGGTCCTTGTGTTATCATCTGTTGACACTTAAGGTAACATGAAACAAAGTGACAAGTGGTCTAGTGAGAAACTTGAAACCAAAATTTAACATTTGAAGGTTTGAAATAAAAAAAGTATAAAAAAAATATGTGACTTAATAGTTATTGATGGGTAACACGTGTTTTACAATGTACCCTTATTTCTCTTGGTTTTGGCTTGCACTGTTGCACATCCTTTACTACTAATACTAAAAGAAGAGCTTGCTAATATTACTCATGTAAAAACGAAGTATCTGTGTGATGTTATTTTAAAATAATGAATATTTAGTATGATTTGCATAAAGTAACATAACTGATGTGTGGCATTGCTAGCGAATATGTAATGAACCACTGCCGCCCTACTTCTACCAGAATAAAACTTTCGTTTTTATGTCACAATATTACATAGTTAAGGTAATGTGACTAGAATAATCTTCAACTAATCAGTATGCACCTTTGTAGATATCTGTTTGATGGCACTGTCTTGTATACTGTGAAGAGATTGCATCCAGATCCTCTGGAACTGTACTCTGATCGCAAGACAGATAATGAAAGAATGAGAATAATGATCAAGGTAGGTGAAATGTACCTAAAGCAGTTCTCAAATTATTATAGTTGCCTGAATATATATATTATTATTATGTGAAATGTTTTAGTTGAAATTCATGTACTTGATTACTTTGATACTTGACACAAGTACTTGATAAGATCATACCAGTCTTAAAGCTTTTATAATCATACAGGCTATACACTCCATAGCTGGGCGAAAAGAGCAATGCTGCAAAGAGTAGAAAAACACTGTATTCTAGTATCTTATAAAAATATTTAATAGTACCATTTGTAATGTATGAAACATCTTTTCTTTTCAGTTAACTTGTGCTGTAAGTCCTGGAGATTATCATTACATACAAGTTTTTAACATAATAATCAGAAAGTGCTTCAATTTGCTGAACCTGCAACTTATGGGCAGGGACTACTTTGACCCGGCTGCAAAGGTTAGTGATCTCACTATAAAAGTTTTGTGTGAAATTAAAATTATATTGAGTGTAACATAATTAAATAATAATCATGTTTTTAGGTTGACATACCAGAATACAGACTCCAGATCTGGCCTGGATACAAAACAACAATTAACCAGTATGAGGACCGCTTGTTGATGGTCACTGAAATCACTCACAAGGTCAGTGCATTGTATTAAAAATTTTAAACCCTTGAAAGTAAGTTTGATTATTTGTCAGTTTTTATTTATACTTACCCTTCTCAATTGTTGATCAACACAAAAGTTTGTTAATCACCAGTCCGTGACTAGTGTTAAGCTTTATGGTTACGTAACCAATCATAGTTGTGATCAGTTTATTTGACAGTAGATTCAATTGATCAGCATTCCAAAACCATGGGTTGTTATGTGTCTGGTTTAACATTCAGTACTTGTGTGTTGAGAATGACTATGTCAAAGTTTGCTTTCCATAAAATGATTGTCATTGTTACTAATATGTTGTGATGTATTATTTTATACAGGTCCTCCGGTTGGATACCGTATTGCATATGTTGAGTGAATACGCTGCAACTAAAGGAAGTCATTACAAAAGACTTTTCTTAGAAGACATAGTTGGTGAGTATTTATTTCAAATAGAGACCCTTTTATTTCTGTTTGGTTCCATAATAAAATCATTTTAACATTATCATTATTTATTTTTCCCAAATGATTTACATACATCTTCATTCCAGGCAAAATTGTTATGACCGATTATAATAAGAAAACCTACAGGGTTGACGATGTGTCGTGGGATGCTTCACCACGTTCTACATTCAAAATGCGCGATGAACAAGTATCCTATATGGATTATTACTATAAGGTAAAGGGACATACATTTTTATTAGTAATAAATCTGTTAAGCTTTTGCTTCATAATTCAACCGCGCTCTACCCGAAGCAAAGCAAGGGTGGTCCTCTAGTAGGAAATAAGCCCAATGTTACATATCACCGATTTACAGAAATACAACATCCGCATCCAAGACGGCGGCCAGCCGCTGCTGATCTCCCGCTCCAAGGCGCGCGACATCCGCGCCGGCATGCCCGAGCTCGTGTACCTCGTGCCCGAGCTGTGCCGCCAGACCGGCCTCACCGACGAGATGCGGGCCAACTTCAAACTCATGAAGGCTTTGGACGTCCACACTAAGATCGGACCTGACATTCGTATCCAAAAGCTCTTGAACTTTAATCAGAGATTGAACAAATGCCCAGAAGTAGTGAAGGTTAATATTAATTTCTTTCTGATCTTACATTGTGAAAAATAATAATATCTAATTTTATTACTTCAATGTAATTTGATTTCAGGAAATGGGTGACTGGGCACTCACTCTGTCCAATGAATTAGTTAAATTCAAAGGCCGTCAGCTGCCTGCCGAGAACATAGTTCAAGGCAATAACTTACGATACCCCGCTGGGGACACTACTGAGGGCTGGACGAGAGACATGCGGTAAGAATGAAATGAATGTGCACCTCAAATATCATAAATTACAAGCTTAAAGTAATAAGGCCAATTAACATTTATTTAACTTTGTTCAAACAGCTCTAAACCATTGCTTGATATCGCGCAACTACCATCATGGGTGGTGATTACACCAGAGAGACAACGTCGTGATGCTGAGGGCTTCGTAGATCTGATCATTAAGACTGGTGGAGCCGTCAGTTTCCGTATCCCCAGACCAGAGATCTGTAAGTAATATATTCTGGGTCTTTTAACCATAAACAATTATTTCATCTCGGTGTTATCGATAATCATAAATTATGTATCTGATTACATTTTGTATTCCAGTGCCCATAAGGAATGACGGGCCGATGGAGTACGCCAATGCTTGTGAAAATGCTATCGCCCGGAAAAACCCAGCATTGATTATGTGTGTTCTGGCTAGGAACTTTCCAGACCGGTAAGTTTAATTTTGAGTTTTTTTTTAGTTATCTGCTCTTCTACAACCACCAACTATTTAAGTCCGTATTTACAAGTCGCTTGAAACATTGTTGCTTTTTTGTTTTATGTGTATAACTTAAAATAAAACATTTCCCCATTTTCTTTGTTTTAGTTATGAAGCAATCAAGAAAAAGTGCACAGTGGATAGAGCAGTGCCAACTCAAGTTGTGTGTGCTCGCAATATGACTAGCAAGTCTGCTATGTCGATTGCAACTAAAGTAGCCATACAAATAAATTGTAAAGTAAGTACTTTTTCTTTGCAAGATTTTATCTAATCATGAAATTGTACATTTACGATGAGTTTTTTATAAAACATTTTTATAACTTTACAGTTAGGTGGGGCACCATGGCGTGTGGACATCCCGTTACAGAGTATCATCGTAATTGGTTACGATGTGTGCCACGACACACGCTCTAAAGAGAAGAGTTTCGGTGCATTCGTTGCGACCCTGGACCGACACCTGACGCGCTATTACTCGGCTATCAACTCACACACATCTGGGGAAGAGCTTAGTGCTCACATGGGTTTCAACATAGCCGCCGCATTGCGTAAATATAGGGAAATCAACGGTTAGTTACAATAATGCTTTGCATTTTAATTATTGTTGTTAGTATAGAAAATATGCAAATAATATGCGATTTTGGATATTTTTTATGATTATATTTTATTTTTATTTTTTTAGGAGCTTTACCAGGGCGCGTATTCATATACCGTGACGGTGTCGGTGACGGTCAAATCCCATACGTGCATAGCCATGAGGTATGTTAATGACTGTCTTTGTTATGTACTAAACTTAGAAACAACACAAATACATGATGTTTTCTTTTTTAGGTAACCGAAATAAAAAAGAAGCTCAATGAAATCTACGGCGATGCCGAGTATAGGTTGGCGTTCATCATTGTCTCAAAACGAATTAATACCCGTATCTTCTTGGATCGCGGGCGCACCGGTGAAAATCCGCGACCGGGAACTGTAATCGACGATGTCGTTACTCAACCCGAGCGGTAAATATAATTACTTTTCTTATTTATTTTACTTAAAAAACAAGTTGATTAAAACTTCCATTTCTTTTAAAGGTATGACTTCTATTTGGTTTCTCAAAATGTGCGCGATGGAACCATATCGCCGACGTCCTACAACGTGATTGAAGATACTACTGGAATGCATCCAGATCGGGTAACTAATTAATTTCAAACCATATAATATAAAGTTGTTAAAAAAGAAAATGTGTAAAACTTGCGTTTTCGTTTCAGCTTCAATGGTTGACGTACAAACTAACCCATTTATACTTCAACTGCTCTTCTCACATCCGTGTACCGGCGGTGTGCCAGTATGCCCACAAGCTCGCGTTCCTGGCTGCTAACAGTCTTCATAACTCGCCGCATTACACCCTAAATGACACTCTGTATTTCCTTTAAGTATTCTTAGTTTGTAACACGATCATAATTGGGTCCATTTTTTGTGATTACTATTGTGTTAGTATTGTAAGTATATCTTGGTTTTGGGGTGAATCATTGAATACTTATTTTAATTTTGCCAAATAAACTCTTCATAAGTGCAAATCCATTTTTTTACGATACAATTAGAATTAAACTTTTTTAGGTTTATTGGCAAAGTCAAAAGTATATATTCTATGTAAGCCCTACAAGACGACATTACAAATGTCTTTAAAGTTTATATTTTTTTCTTTTTTTGATTTTTTTTTGGACTACATGTGTAAAAGATTCTTGAACAATCAGCATTAAATAAGAGTAGTTAAAAGATTAAGGTTGGCCAAAAAAATAACTACCTCGACTTGCTAACATCGCCATATCCTGTTAAAATAGTTGATATATTTAACTTGTATGTCTGTGTGAATGATTCCCCTACAACAATGCTGGGTGTTCAGATATTACCTTGTTTCTTAGTTTTTAGTCTTTTATATATTGCGGATTAGTTAAGCAGGCTGTTGTTAATAGAGCAGCTTTCCTAAAACAAGATATACCTCAGTTGAGTTTTTTTGCCTTATTTTAATATGTTGATTATTATTAGTACTATGTGCTAGTCACACACCACCGATACCACTACCGTACGTTGGGTATGTAAAATTCTTCGAAGTTTTTCATAACTTTGTACTTAAAATAAGGAGATTGAAAGGTTTAAGAAAAAAAAAGGATTTATAAATTACAGTAAAAAATACTGAATGGTAGTTGAACTATCTGTCTTCCGTCTTGACAGCGTTTTTGACGATTTGCGGATCATTGAACTAAAGAATCTCAAAAACATTCTGTAACATCGCCATGATGTGAAACTTTTTTTATACTAAGTAAATTTTTCTAGTAATACTGGTTTTTTTATTTCTTCCTTACTCCTACTATTTTATTTAAGACTAATAAAATAGGAGTACGTACTTCCAATCTCACTCATGGTAACAATCCTCACAAACAAAGCCCAAACCCAACCCTGAGACTTAAATCGATTTCTATGTTTACACTCACGAAGCCCGTAGCAACGCTGCTGCATTCATTGTATAGGATAGCGCAGACAGGTCACACTACAACTCGCACGTGACAGTGTTATTCCACGACAAATTAATCATGGATGAAGAAAAAGGAAGTGAAGACGTTGAAAACTGGAAAGTGTATGAAGCTCTGTGCAGCAAAAGTCCAACCGAGGTAAAGTGCCTAAATTTAGCTCGAGTCATTCATGTAGATTGTAGACAAGATTTGCTTTGTTTCTAATTATGTGGGTATTATTATTTTAGTGTCGCGTAATAAGGACGATTTGAGAAACTTCTAGAACTCCCTTTGATTGGAAATAAATCAGAGGTGCGGCGCGACACGTCTTTTTTTAATTTTTCAAACAAAAATTAAAAAAAGACGTATCGGTTACTTAATAGTAGTGTTGAGGAATGATAAACAAAATTTAATAATAGCCAAATTCGATTTACATATAGTTACCTACTTTGTAAAAAGTTTATCAGTCACGCACTTGCGATAGTGCCTCTTATGATATCTTAGGGTAGTGCAGAGCTGAACGTCAATCTAAAATGGAAAGCGTGCATTAACCCTTTTCTCTGAAACGTACACACTCAACCTGCGTTATTTTCGCTTAGGCGCGCGGAAACCTTTTCAACTCGCGGGATTTTTTTTTTGCGAGAATTTGGGTGAATTTGTTTTATTACGTTTTAGGTTGAAGGCGCGATATGTTTTGACTCTGCGCTAGTGTAGATTGACCTTTGAGGAAACTAAATCTTAAAAATGTGCGTCTGACAGCGACATCCTATCATACAGCCCTCAAACAGTCATTGAAGAAGGCAAGTGAGATGTGCCTTCTCAGCTAACCAGAAAGTATTAGCGTGCAATTGTCTAACTATGCGGGTGTTCCTCTTCACACCGTTGAATGCACATCCAACCTCGAACATATAGCTAGCTACTAGTTACATCTGCTAGCTAAGTAAAGAAAAAGCAACTCCGACAACCCTCGCACGCGATTATATCGCGTTGTAGGCCGTTGAAATCGATATTTACAAATGCAAGAATCTGCTCTTTATTATCTACAGCCCGTGCACACTTGTAGAAAACGCGTCTAAAATACGTCCTTAAAGCATTTCGCACCGCATTATATTACCCAAACTGCATTTGGTGGCGTCGCCTTTCACAAATTTATTTATATATAACTGACTGCCGAAGTGCCGATATGGGGCAAGGTGACGGCCAGGGATAACGCGAAAGGAAACCGTTGGCCCCAATAAGCCAATGGTGGACTTACCGGTACGTGATGAATTGCTATGGATCGCTACGCACCTACTAATTACAGGAGAGGTTGCACGGCCGCGATGGTTAGACACTTCCCAACTTCCTTCCCCGAGGAGTTGGGTGTCCTCAAGGATTTGCCAAGAAAGCTATAGTCGGTAATCAGCTATTTGCGTTAGCTATATAACCTAAACTACCTAGATTTGATGGTGTATCGAGATTCCTATAAGGCATTAATACAAGATACTGTTAACTGTAAGTTACCTACTCCTCAACTAACTTTTTTAAAGCTAATCGAAGGTTCAATTGGTTGACTTTCAGCCAAAACAGGCAATGTTTTTTGGAAAAAATCAGATTATAATTTGGTCATACGACAAGCAAATTACCCTATTATACAGTAATTGAACCTTTAGCGGGACTTAGCGAGAATTATAGTTTTTTTTTTCAATTACACAGGTGTTACAGATTTCAGCTCTACCGGTCTAAAACAGTAACGAAAAAAATCGATGTTACCGTATTACGAGAATTGGAAAAAATGTTCACTGAAAGGAGTGCTAGCGTGCATTGTCTCGTACCTCGCACGGATTTCTCGTAAAATATAAACACAACTGTACCGACGTATAGCCAACAGCCAAGTCATAGATTACGAGCTTCCCTTTCAGGAAAACTTCCGTGTTTAACGCGGCTTGTTGCCTCAATAGATCCCGTGGATGACATCGCAACTAAATTACAATCCATCCAATTATCATGTCTATAAAATCATGATTTAGGGTAAACTCCCTACCGTTTATGTAAATGATCAAAAAATGCATGTATATAGGTCGGTGAAAAAGATATCGTGACTGCCGGTCGGTTAGACTGAACCTCGAGCCATATCACGCTACATTCTCAGTAAGAAGTACTTACCTAACTTCAGTAGTCGCTCTCTGCTCGTGACGAACAACCGACTTTTTTAACCTGCTGTACTGAGTGTATAAAGAACTATTTCCAATATGGAATTTTGTAAGTCTAGATTCTACGTGAAGTGACGTTATTAAATTTTAAGATCTGTTGAGTATTTTAGCATAAAGTAGGTTCTTATTTATTAATGCTAATTTAAAAACTCAATTCGTTCAGATGGAAGCAGACGCTGGTAACGACATTATCACCAGTCTTAGGAGTGATCTGGCTGCCCTTCAATACAAGAGGGACAAGTTGATATCTGAAGTAAGTCTGGATCGTAATAAGTTATTTACTATTGGTAAAAACCAGGCTGTGTCCTTAGGTCATTAATTACATCAAAGCGTATTTTACTTACAGAACAGTGATTTAAAAAACCTAATGTTAGCACGAGATCAAAGAATCTTAGAGCAGCAAGTAGAGATAGACCATCTTAGGGAACAAAATGCTCGTCAAAATGCAATCATATCATCGCTTAGAAAAAAGATCCAGGATCTTGAAGAAATACAAAGGAACCTTCAAACTTCACAAGGAAGAAGTGAAATCACGGTTCAAACACTACAAAGAGATAATCGATACTGTGAAGAAAAGATTAAAGATTTAGAGAAGAAATTACGTTCTCTAGAATTAGAATGTCATAGCGAGGAACAACAGAAAGAAAACGCCCGCTGTCAATTCCATGATCTGATTCGACGTATGTCTGCTGCCTTGGAATCAGATTTCTGTGACACAGCACATACACATTCCCCTGAAAGTCTCATCATTAAGGCGGCTGAACTTGTCCAAGAAATTACCAGATTAAAAAACAAATGTTTAAATACAACCGAAAACTTGTCAACAATCGAACAAGATTTAAGGAGTTGTAGAGACGCCTTAGAGAGGTCGAATACAGACAAAGATATATTACAACGCCAGCTTTCAGCTCAACTCCTGGATATCGAAAGGTTGAAACAAGAAAAAGAGTCTTTGTTAGTCCAAAATAGAGTGATCGAACGTGAGTTACATGAAGCTAGAGAAAAGTTATCTCATTGTTCCAAAAACTTAAACGTTGTTACCGATAACGTCAACCAGAATGAGTCTATCATAATACAATTAAAAGGTAATCCACTTGCGCTGATGTCTACATTTCTCCAATAATTCTATGTTTGCCTATGTACCTCATTATTTGATATTTATTTCAGAGGATTTGCGACATCGCGATGAAAAGTTTCAAAGAATTCATGCGGAGTACCGCAACACTATGGAGTCGATAGCCATTTTACTGAGTTTACCGACAAGGTTCGTAGAAGCGCATGAGACTACTATTAAGGATAGAATACGAGAGATTTTAAGTGACAACAAGGATAAAAGTGTGGTGAGTAGATGGGTTTTAGAAATAACGATTTACTCTTTAGTTAAACAAGTTTACTCTGTATCTGCGTGTTCCTGTTCCTTGCAGCAAATAGACGCACTGCGTGACAAATTGGGCATGGAATCTCAGCAGTTGGGCAGAACAGCTCATTTACATGACCAGGCTAACACACGCGTGCGAATCCTAGAAGATGAGAGGAACATGCTTGAAGCGAAAGTACACAAATTAGAATCTGAACTTAATACCATAGAACTATCTCGGGATAACTTGAGAAAAGACAAGGCTAATGTAAGTAGAAATGTTTGCTATGATCTATGATTGGGAACCATTTGTATTTCACGATGATTATTATGACGGTAATCGAACTATTGTTGTGACGTAAAAAAATATTGTTTTCTGAAATAAGTTTAGTTAATTTAGCAGAAATATATCTTTATCCTCACGGAAATAAATCTTGTCTACAAAGAATATATTTCGTTACAGTTTGTTGCATTCCTTGAACGTCTTAGCAGAACACTCAATATGGATGAGTTAACCCAAGACATCGGAATAGAATTGCACACTGAATCCATTATACATCGTGCCGAGCAACTGTCGAGACTTGAGAGCGATAAAATTGTTGACAAGGTCAGTCGGTAGAGCTAAGATCTCGAGAAATGCTCTAATAACTTCTTTATTATATTTTTTATGTTATTCCATTGACATAAATATGGTCCCAGGTTTTGATTACCATTATGCCAAGTTACCGTTTTCATAAGCAAGTGTACATACATAGATAATTAATTTAAGAATTTTGGACATACCTATATACGGATTTGGCAATATTATATTTAAGTACAGGCCTATTTATTTTATACTATAGGTCAAATACAATAAAAACCGTCAAATATATTTATTTTGTATATGTGTATAACTTTATTATAATAGGTACGACTAAGGTATGCCACCGTAGCAGTTTTTACAATGTGAGTAGGTAGGTACAATAGTAATTTACCTTCACCTTTAGTACTTACAACTGAGTGTATGTACAGCAACTGTAGCGACTTGTATAAAGCGTTTGTCATCGGTGTTTACTGTCCCCTGCCCTGTTTAATGTGTGTGTTCTGTGTAGATGCTATATTACGGGTACTATGGTACGCTGCCGAGACTACGAAGAGAACGATCTTTCCATGACTTACCTTATCTTAAAGAAGTAAGACTTGTACTATTACCAATTGGAATGACATTGCCTACACACGTAGGTCTAGGAAGCGTATTAGAATATAGTTAGTTAGACAAATATTACATACATTCTCTATTATCTACTACTTAGGCTGTGTTTTCGTCAGAGAGGTGTTTTTAAGGACACATAGAATCGTTTCATTTAGTTTAACATGGACTGCCACAGATTAATAATAAATAAATAAATATTCCTCAACATTCCCACTACGCCATCTAGTTTTAAATTAAGTATACGAGAGTAACTTGTGTTAAGTCTTGAGTACTAGACAACTAATAAACATACTTATATATTTCTAAACATAAACATAATTACTTTTATACACAAACATTGTCCTGGGTGGGAATCGAACCCACGACCTCCAGTATAGCAGTCGGGGCCACTAACTACTAGACCAACAGGCCCGTCGAATGAAGCAATTTTATTTGTTCTTAAAAACACTTCCTTCGCTACACATCCGTAATAGAAACGCAGTCTTTCATGGTATCTATCATCAGCACTGTTAATTCGCACCCCATTTCATTTCATGTTTAACAACAATTTCACGTAATCTATTAGGTCTTGATTATAATTAATACGTAATTAAAATACAATTATCTCATAGTTAACAGCCTATTAAGGATCAATACTAAAAAGGATCACCTTTGTAAGCAAATTAGCATGTATTTTATAGACACCAAACAATTAAGTTACTTCCTTATTTCATTTAGTTTTAACGGCTTTGGGGATTTCGAAGGCGTGTGCCGACTTGCGTTTTCACCAAAATTTTAGTGCTTGCGTAAAAAGCTTAAACGTTCAAGCAAGGTACTTGCATAGGTAGATACCTAACTAAACATTCTGCTAAGAATAAAACGGATTACATTAAAATAGTTCGTAACTTTGTACGTTTGCTGAAAGTTTTATTTGAGACACATTTATCAACAAAGTTCACGTTTATTTAGTACTTTCCACAATGTCAGCGGGAACTCGTAACTAATTTGAATACTTATGTTCGTCTGCTGCACACGCGATGTTGTGTCGTAACAAACAGACAAGGCACGGGTACACATCATAGCATTGCACGACATTTTATGTTATTGACGTACTTGTGTTGATATTTTACGATTTTCGGTCCCTTCCCTGTATAAAGCACGATACAATTAATTTGCTTCATAATTTCAGACCGCCGTTGTGTATCAATTGCAAAGACGAATCAGGATTTTGAGAGAACAATTACAAAGGAAGGACTTACATCTTGATTTATTGCGTCGGAAACTTAGTGTGCAGGTTAGTATTGAAACATTTTCAGCGAATTAGTAAGAGATTATTATCCAAAACAGCATACGGAACCGGTTGAGCCCAAGAGTAACTCAAATGCAATTCATGCATACATGAAAAATATGGATAAAACCTATATTAAGTCATTAAGAAGAGTATGATATTAATTGCCTGTGTATATTCTATTGGTAATCCTGTTAGGATGAGAGTTGTCGCGTCCGCGCCGTGCTGCAGGCGGAGCGCGATGAAGCTGTGTCGCGCGGCAAGAAGCTGGCGCGGCAGTGCGACAAGCTGCAGGTGCAGCTTAGCGACGCACGTGCACAGCTGCGGGACCTCAACGCGCAGCTAGCTGATGCTGCAGACTATAAGGTTAAATACTTGATAGTTTAGTCAAAAGTGTTGAAATGTTCCAAGGCCCAAATAGTCTTGCAAAGTTTTCTTCGGTATTTTAATCCATAGCTTAGTCATAACTCAGCCGTAAGTGTTAAAATGTTCTAGGGCCCAAATAGTCTTGCAAAGTTCTCTTCGGTCATTTAATCAATAGGTGTTGTGATTGTTTGTTATGTCATTAATGCTTAAACATGTAAACTAGGCTTATAGGCTACAATTAGTTTAATGAGGCTAAAGTAACACGTTGAATCGTCGCGTCTTATGTCCATGTCATCACATCACCACAGTAACAGCCGATACAGATTGAACTAGCTGGTAGCTGGAGCTATTAAAGCATAGATATTACTTAATAAACAAGCTTTGTAGCTTAGTTCGAACATGCTCGTATTTAGGTACCGTAAGGCAAGTAGGTGTAAAGCCAGATATAATGGTGCAAAGGTACTTCCATAACAGATTCAAACTTTACATAAAGACATAAGCAACAAATTATTGGAATACTTGATTTGCTCACAAGGTTAAAGTGATTTGTTTACTAGAACCATGATCTCATTCACTGTAGTTGAACTTTATAAAATATATTCATTTATTTGCATCATCACGCTTTATCCCTCGCATTGTACCAATAAATTGGTGACAGGTATTCCTGACAATGTCTAATAGGATGTAGATAAGCCAAAGAAGATTTGTATGTTTAGTCATTAGTTTCAATTACTGCTCATCATTTACTATCATTAAAATTGTTCTGTGAGCAAGCTTTTATGATATGCAATGCAAATAAAAGTACGAGTGTACCTAAAACTGAAAACTTTTAAACACCCACCTCTTTAGTAAAACACAATTGGTTCAATCATATTGTAGCTTTACAAACTGATACAAAAAAAAACATTATCACCCAGATTACATCACTGGAACGCGCAAGAAAGGTGGAAGAATTGCAGAAGAAATTGGAAGAGGCAGATTTAGTCCGAGTCCGGTATAACAGGAAGGTGAATGTGCTAAAGGAGCAAGTGCGGGCGACGGGCGAGACCTTCGAGCAGGAGCGCTCCAGCTGCGATCACCAGATCACCATCCTGCGCGACGACCTGGCGCGCACCAAGGAGGCGCTCGCTGAGTGCCAGCGCAGGGAAGCGCAACTGACGAGCTTCAGGTACACTACCACCAACTCTCATCTTCCTGCCCTTATCCCATTTTACTTGGGGTCGGCGCACCATGTTTTTTTTCTAAACATGTTGCTAATGGTTTTGGCTATGGTTTTATAGTCGGTCGCCTGCCTGACACTAACCCTCTTTGGGAATGCGATTGTTGGTTGTTTATCCGCCACCATTCGGGTGACCCAAGGTGCTTGGTATAGTGCATTAGTCGCCTTTTACGCCACCTAGTGGAGGATATGGGGGTGGCGCTATTCTTTATATCCAGACACCACACGGAAATCCGGACACCACACTACCACCAACTACCAGCTTTTTTATGACATGTAGGAATTAGTGCTTAGTATGTTTTAAGTTTAACTACCTTACCTAATAGCACAACAGTAATTCATTGAATTCGATATTGTTTACAGTACAAAATCTAAATGTGTTATCGACTTGACTTGCTGTTTTTCCAGCCGCTAACAACTTTAGGGCAAAGGCTCCATTTACTTCCTTTCCATATTCAATTTTAATTAACATTTCTATATTCCTGGTGTTGGTGGCTTGCCCACTGACCCTTTTATCTAGTGAATTTTAGGTGACTTCTACTAGTCACATTTGTGGGAGTTTACGTGAACCTTGGGAATGAGACTATGTTGACTTTAGCTTTTGTTGAATATAATGCGTTTAATCAATCAAACGGTAATTGAAAGTTGAAATAATTCAGTAATTCGTAATATTATGTTATAGGAATTCGATAGCGAAGTTATTAGGTATCCTGGTGCCGGCATCAGTGTCTGACTTCGAGATGGTATCGCGGCTGCAGAAGCTGATCGACGCGCACCACGATTTCACGGTGGTGTCGCGCCGGTACGACGACCCCGCGCTGCTGCGGGCCTCGTCCCGCTCCCCGCCGCCCTCCAGGTGCAGGACCAGGACACCAGACAGGTATTCATATTATACACTATTGTTACATCATATGGTACTTTTTCATGTCACGAGGTACAAGACTTATTATCTCTATCCTTTGGCAAACTGTCTATGTCTGTTCTTTGGCATAATTGTCTACGTTAGTTAGATAAGTTAGTTAAGTAGATAAAATTGCTTTAATAGGACATTTATTCAAGAATACAATTTGGTAAAAGTGTTAATATGTTATTTAACAATATTTCGGATCAGACGTGAATGAAATGTGTACTGTGATGTGTAGGTACTGCGCAATTAGATTCATTAACGTTTCGAAAGTGCCTAAGAAGGCCCACTCGAAATAAAAAGCTTTTGATTTTGACTGTAAATGTACAAATAAAAAATGTGTAAATGTTCAATTGTGAGTTCCGTAGCAGGCTAAGATGGCTATGGATGATGGTACAGGTGTGGTTGCAGGTCGCTGCGGTACGACGACTCGGGTTACGCCGACCCGGCGTATGACCTGGACGACGAGCTGTACAAGCGCACCGGCTTGTGACAGTCGAGGCGCCGCGCTCGCTTCTAACCCCAACACTACACCCTTACTTAACTTCTTTATTTATAAACTATACCAACATTTCGTATTCAAAAGACAATAGACAATTTGACTAAAAAACTACTCAGTCCGTCAAGTAGATTAAAAAAAAAATTGGGTACGTATTTTATTTTATTAAATCAATAAAAAAAAAAAAACAAAGATAAAACGCAACAAAGGTGGTGAAACGTATGGAAGTGAGGGCTACCACTACCAATGTCACTTGCCTGTAAAAAGTGTCCTTGAATGTGACGTCACATGACATTTCAACAGACTTACCTACCTTATCACTTTATTTTTTTGTTAACGTGATAAAAGAAAAAATACGCATCCAATATTTTTTGAAAATCTTTCTGAAGGACTAATTAGATTTTATTAGTCAAATACTTACCCAATTGTTTATTTTAACTGTGTCAGTATGATAAGACATAGATGTTCTATTTTTAAGTTTTGACTTTTATTTTTTATACACTTGTTTTTATCTGTATGTGGACCGAATGTACCTAAATAAAAAACTGTAGGTGTTACGAGCTGAATGGAAAAGAATAAGTTTGGGACAGAAAATGTTGACATGAATAAATAATATCCATGTACCTATGTGAACGGAATGATAAATAAAAGTCGTCCCAATGTTGAGGTAGTGTAGGGCTAGGTCAGTACCTATTCCATGTAATCCAACTTATTATTAAAAGTAAACTTTATAATACAGCACATTTTGTGGGTAATAGCGAGCTAGTGGCGTCAACTAATAATATACTCTGCGACTAATAATAAAAAATATGGAAAAGTATAAAAGTCTTAGTCTTAAACAAAGTGATAAAATATAGTTTTATAATTCAACTTTACAATAAGTTCATCCATTACGCCATCATCAACCAGTCAACCCAGTTCGTTGGTATTCAAAATAAATTGTTTAATGTACAAAGTCTATTCATAATCCTTTTAAGGAAATTCTACTTTAATTACTAAATAATTTAATTTACATTTTCAATATCTCGATCTGTAATTAAATAAATGCGTCAAAACAATTTAATCAAGAAGAAAAAAATGCCATAATATTTGTTATTCACGAAACCGTCGACATACCTACTCATTAATATTATTTTTTAAGATTAATGTTTTACATTAAGCTACTATGTAATTGTATGTTAGACGAGGAAGTAGTTCATTATCTTAGGAATGTTATAATGACATGTGTGGTCACAGATACTCTAATATTATGATCAATTTGGATATTGTTCGGTTTGTCTTCCATTTCTTTGTGAATAAGTACTGAGTTCCTTTTTATTGTGATTTTACTTTTAAGTGTTTGCCTAATTATGAAATATTTTTTGTTTAAGTAAATCATATTGAAAAAATCTGTGATGTCAAGTTGCTAATTAAAAACCTGACATGAAAAATACCTACTCTACACTTGGCTATAGATCTAACGGCCATATAGTGCTTCCTGGATCTTTTGACACTTGGCGTAAAACGGAAGTAACGCAGCCATATACGAAAAACAAAAAATGTCACTTCTGAGTGACATTCATTGATTTTACTCTATATTCATTTTGACAGTGACACTTAAAGGCGTCTTACAACTCAATGTCGTTCTTGAAAACGGTCGTTAGTTTTTAAATTGCATGTGTTACGAATACATAATATGTATACGTTGTGTATATTAGTTACATTACGTCGTTAATAAT
This sequence comes from Chrysodeixis includens, assembly GCA_941860345.1. Classification (NCBI taxonomy): domain Eukaryota; kingdom Metazoa; phylum Arthropoda; class Insecta; order Lepidoptera; family Noctuidae; genus Chrysodeixis; species Chrysodeixis includens. The sequence goes on along the minus strand of OW796096.1, from coordinate 5,557,188 downwards.
TTTAATTGTTTATAATTTCTCTCAACACCAGGGTCATATTATAATCCAAGGTTGTATCGAAACAAGAGCTTTCAAATTACATAAACTATAAATCACTACAGCCTGGTAATCAGACTATCAGCCATATTCCAAAGCGAAAATTTACTTTTGACATCTTTAAATGTCTATTTGTCCCTGTCACTTAACAGTTGCAAAGACACCGTGACACTTAAAGGCGACAATTATCTAAATGACGTTTAGAAATATGGCGGTAAATGTCTAACTTTGTACAACGCCTTGATGTACCTGTAATCTGTATTAATATTATTAATTAATTTATAATACAATATTTTTCTACAGTGCAATTTCTAGAAAATAAGGACTTACTTGTTATGAATGTATTATCTACTCGTATGTATGTAAAGTATTAGATGAAATAAAATGATACACCAATGAGTCGAAATTGTTATTACAGATTTTACGTCCCATTTTAATTTGCAATAACAATTTATATAGCCATCAATCATGTTTAAGCCCGGATACTGAAGTGATAAAATTTACTTGTGTCGGACAAACTAATGCAATTAAGCACTAATTACGCCACAGAGACACTAGTTTAATTAAACCTATTTGATTGACATAATTGGTTTAAATGGCTCTAAAGCGAGCAAAGTTCGTAAATCAATTTAATTAGAATGCTTTTCTAGATTTTTAGGACAAACTTTTGGTTCTAGATAAAGGCCACTAATTAAATGAACTGGTCTAATGTATTTTACTTGAATTAGACATCAGTTTATTGTAAAAATAATAATATCGTACAGTAATCGCCGATACCCTCTGGACGCGATACGTGATTTTTTATCGATTTGAAGAGGTTTTCTGACTAGGTAATGTTCACAAAGAGCTATGGAGTTTATTGCAATATTTGGTGTAGGTACTGATTCGTCTTGTGTAGTCAGGGCTTAAAAAGATCAATGCTAAATACTCATACTCATCATCATCATCTTCCTGCCCTTATCCCATTTTGCTTGGGGTCGGCGCAACACTATACTAAATACTCATACTATTGAGCTTAAATTCTTTAAAAAAGTTTGGTAAGCTATTTTATTTTAATGGGCCAAACCCGCCCATTTTTGCAGGATGTTAAACGAGCACTTATTCTCGGTTTCTCCCGGGTAAACTTTTGGAAACTTGAAACACACAATAAAATGAATAAAAACAATACTAATATAGCTGCAGAAGTAAAGTATAGATATCTATATATACCTAGATCGTAAGGTTTTTCCTCAGTATTTTGCTGACTCGGCAAACGGGCTAACGACATACCTAAGACATTACAGAATTGAGCGATACAATAATTACTTATATTGTACCTCCAGCTATTATACTCCAGTTTCGCCATTGCAAACTAGATCGCACAAGCCTTCGCGCGAGGTTGTCTTGAACTTGACCGGTTTTATTTATTCCCTGCACCGATTCCGCTGGCATTCTCAAATCGTGGCTTTGATTTCAATGGGCTATGCTTTGTCTGGGTTGAAATGACAGACAAGCTGCTATACATTAAATAAAATAAAACAGGTGATGGAGGACCTGGGTAGCTCTAGCTATAGATAAATAATTGTAAAAGTATGAAACAATTCATCTACGGAAGAGATGGAAGTAAAGACAAATCTCTGCTCTGCCGTGTGGAAGTAACGGCTAGAAAAATAACCCAACGAAAGTTGAATAGAAGAGTCTTAAACGGGATTTATTAAAACTTCACACAAGAAAATATTTTAAGTGTGATTTGTGTCTTCATACTCTTAAACACAAGCTATTTATCTAAAGGCTCTAGAACCTCTCATCTCGACTTATACCTGTAATATAGTAACGTAGACATCTAATTAACCATTCTAATTTAATTAATTTTAAATCCTAGACCCACATCACATTAGCATATGCAAGTAGGTACCTAACTACCTCCGAGATAACCTCAAAAATATCTGTTCTAAGACCAGAAAACATTATGTAGGTACCTGCGTATTTGCGTAATCACAGTGTATATAGTTAATTGCTCTATTTATTCTATTTTTTTGACATACGATCGATAATGTCAGTATGTACTTATTAACATAACCACTCATTAGTTGACTTGTTGGTTTTGTATGATTTATCTAGTAACGCACGTCCTGTAACTACTTATGTTCAATGATAATAAAACTAACAGGTACAATTAAGTTTGTAAGAGTAACCATAAATCATAAGTTTGACCTCGACGTGATAATATATTATAGGCAGATAAAATATTCCTGTGTATGGCATATGCAATGTGTTGATAAGGATCAGGAATTTTCAGCAAAAAAACTGGCATGTATTATAATTATCATTACACATAGAAATACAGATTTTTAAACAATTTTAATTCTTAAAACAACATAAACTATTTAAAAAATAGGTACACTTCGTAACTACTAAGTATAAGATTTCAAATACAATAAAATAAAGTCGTTTCCCGCTATCTGTTTGTCTGTCCGTATGTTTAGATATTAAAACTATACAATGTACCTATTGCTTCTCTTTTGTTTATAAGATAGAATGTTTCAAGAGGAAGGTTTAGTATGTGTATCTAATACATCAGTATTGCACCTGGGGCATATTGAAACTGGGGCTGGTCGCTAGTAATGACTTAACGTGTGGTCAGCACCCGCTTGACTTTATGGTCCCGGCCACCAAGGCTTACCGTCCTGTGAAAATTAATCCGCTCAGACAAAATAAAAGACTACTATGCCACCAAAAATATCACTTTAATTAACATTAAAAAGAATAAAAGACTTAACGGCTGAAATTAGCCAAAATTGTGAAAGCTAATAAATGTTGAATTATTTTATTGAGTGCGTTTAAAATTAATGCTAATACTTACCCAAGTAGGTACTGTGCAATCTATTCATATATTTTTTGCTACATACCAATTATAATTATGATTGAAATGTATTAATTAGTATTGCCATTTCAAATTACTGAATAGCTATATTTAAATTTGTACATTCATGTGAGGGTAGACGGCATTATTTAAATGGAATAACGTTAACCTAACTACCCCGGCGAGTAGAAATAGGCAAGTCATTTTAACAGACGTTTTAGTAGTGGTAGTTAGCGTAATTAATTTAATTATTTAAAATGTTTATCAAAATTATTTGTGTAAGCCTCTTCATCAGTTCTGGTAAGTACCATTCTTTGAAAATTGGTTTAAGTTGAATTAATTTGCGTTTCCTTATACTTATTGTGCAAGAGAAGTATCTTTTTTACAAATTTTTAAAAGGGACTTTGTGACTGCAATATGGAAATGTAAATGAAATCCTACAAATAGTGAATATTCTCGTACTAGGTAATTCTGATTTATTGAAATCTTGGTGCAAGTATAAAGAAAGGTAGTTAAAAAGACATATTGTAACAAAACAGTATTTGAGTAATAAATACTATTTAAAATTCATCCAAGATCTACATAACTTCAAGCGCTGATAGATTATAATTACTCGATATAAATCAAAAATTCGTTTAACAGTTCTATCACGTCATGTATCGAATGTGCCACGTTTCGCTGACTTGGACGAAGAAGACCAACATCTATTCAGAGCGGCGTACGAGTCTCCTGGCTATGAACACGAGGAGTACCCGCAACAGTACCAGTACCAGGAGGATGAGGACCTGCCTCTGGGCAAGCTGGACTTGTTCAAGGACGGCCTCTGGGCCATCAAAGCTAAGCTAAAGGAACTCAAGGCCTTTAATAAGGCATTACTGGCAAATTTCCTCATGACGAAGTTAAAAGTGAAAGAGTTACTGGCCAGTAGCCTTGCTCTGAAGACACATCAGCATGGAGGCTATGAGAAGAAGAAGCCGTATAATTATCAGGTGAGATAAGCACCATAAACATAAGTACTACATACATAAATACCTACTTTACTTCTGTTCTGGTATTCACAAGGCAGTCTGGAATTCGGATGTTTTTTAGGTATTTGAAACTTCCGTTACCGTATGCCAAAAGGGTCTTAGTCTCACTACGATGTGCTTTTTATTATAGTTAAGTTAATAACACATTGTTCATATCTGCTTACATTTTTAAACGTTGGCATTGAACAATATTTCGTGCATTTAACCTATGTTTGGCTAGAACTATGAATCATTAGCAGACAATACGAACCATAAAATCAATAATAAGCAGCAATTAAATACCTTCCAAATCGTGGCATACAAGTTTCCCTTCCGTGGTCTTAATATGAGATGTTCGTAGAAACGATTTAGGGAAATATATGTAAATTGATAGATCCCAATATAGAAGTGTTTTAGAACGTGTCAATCATAAGCTAGGGAGTGGTACAGGCTTGGCTGATGATTAAATAGATCATAATTATGTCATACAGGACTTTGAAACTCATTAACTTACCTTCTTTAACTTATGGTTAGCTGATGATGATTTTAAGCTATTTTCATTTAAAAAATATTTTATAATTCTTTGCTTTACATATTTGGGAAACAAAATACTTATCAATTTATTTTATATTTACAGACCCCTTCGTACGCCCCGCAGCAATACGGGCCACAGTACGCGGAGGCCCAGTACGCCCCGGCACAGCACATACACGACCCTTACTACGGCCACTGAGAAAATACTCCCATCACACATTACTTTAAACCTTATCTCTCTACATTCTTTAACAAAGAAAAAGAGTTGATCACTGTACATTAAACCCGTAATAAAATAAAATTACATTGTTAATTTCAATAAAATGTTACTATATTAAAACGGTCTTTGTCTCATCATAGAGGTAGGCGAGGCGATTTATATTATCGTGCCGTCGGCGTAACACGTCATAAGAAAGTGCATTAATAAAATAAATTCTTAATTGTTAAGGTCACCAGTACTGTTGAGTGGTAGTTGAACGCGGCGCGCGCGCAGGGCACTCGTGTAGTAGAAGCGAATCGCTTTTTCGTGCGAATAGCGAATCTGAGGAGTTCGCTTAGTGTTACATAGAGACCGAGGGCCGCCCTACACTACCATCCCGATGTGTTCTGTATAACCGCATTCTCAGCATTTCGTCAATACCATGTTTTTGTTACTGATTCCTGTCAAAGTGGACATGTCATTATCGATACAGTAGAACTAACTAGTGTGTTAGTTAAGGTGCGGCGTTGTCCTGCTACGAAATGAGTTACAACTTATTATGGATTTTTCTTCTGGTACAGTATGATTTGATATTAGATTGCTTTAAGCCTTAAGGACGTCTTAGCTTCAACTGTGTTGTGCTGCAGCTATTGTTTACAATTCGTGTTGCAACTACTAAAGGTTTATACGGTACAAATCAATGTTTTACCGTATTAAACTAGTTTTACAACAAGTGTATCTCGTTGCATGGTAATTGCCCAATAACTTAAATTACACGTTATCTATTAGATATTATAACTAAACAATTATGTCTAAGTCTGTGCTCTATATTTCCTTAGAAGCACACAAGGTAAAAGAACAATACCTAAATGAGTAGTTGCAGAAGTGTCAAAAATATTCTTAAGCATTCAGGGCCTTTATGTAAAGCATTTCAATAAAATGTTATTAATAATATAATAAGGTAAGCAAGCGTAGTTAATTTCTAAAAGTTTCAGTTGTTTTTGTCACTAAGCATGTCCTTTGTAAGTCTTTTACAATTGACTTATCCATATTAAAAAAAGTGTAAGTTACATTAATAATGTAATGAAGTAGAAATCAGCATTACGGACATTTTATTAGCGTTTTAATTGCATGTCATTGCAGCAAGGTTGATTTATACAATTTAAATACATTCACATACCTACCTCCACTAATTAGAATTCAGATATCTATTTTTTTGTTTGCAACGCTAAAATTCTCTGTTCTAATAAACTAATGCTATCATTATACAATTAGATGGGAGTTACATCTGTCTGTGCATGCAAGATATTTCTCACAGTATGCAAACCTTTCCAAGACTCGAAGTTATTAAAAGTGGTACGTGACTGGGTATGAGTAGCTATATTTTTACTGCGACTAATCGTTCCCACTGCTCACTCCTACGTGGTAACAAGGAGGCAGTCTCCTAGCAACACACAGACAGTCCCCTTCCCAAGTTCAAAGTAAACATATTTGATGTGTGATAAATGTCAGAGTGGTCTTTAAGCAAACTGGATCGAGGCGCTCACTAATTTCGTTACAGTTGAGGGCGAAACGGGTCTAGAGCACTTCCTGATCTTTTTATAAAATGGCATCGGGTAGGCGTGTACATATATTATTTTATGGTCGGAATATTATCTTGCAAGCGCAGACCGCTTTATTTTCGATAACATCAATTTTAACAATCACATTCAGGTGTCATCGTTTTCCACTTCCTGCGATTTACTAAAGATAGTAATTTATTGTTGACTTTTATGATATTGGATTTTAAAGCCATATCATAAAAGAAAAATACTCAAGTAAACTACTTTTTTTATACGAATTCGTTCATCAACAATAACGTTTATACGCAAATCATTAGCATCACATGTAGGTAATAGAAAGAAATTCTACCTACATAGTAAAATAAATGTATTCTAGAATATCGATTAACAAGATAATTATCCCCAGCGGTAATTAGGTGCAATTGAACACACCATCGCATTACAACTGTAATTAAGAATATCAAGGTTTCGCATAACTTCAGCGATTTTTCACGATAACCTATCTGCTTTCAGGCGAATAGATATTACCTATAGACTAAGTTAACAAAATAATTGGGATTAATAACACATTCAGTTTTTTTATTCAAAAAATTGTAGGTAATAAATAAACATAATCCGTATATAGGTTTAACTCATAACATTTACAAAACGTCCATAAAACGATCACTTATGAGGCAGCTAAAGAATATCTGTAATGTTAAATCCAATGCCAAGTCTGAATAGTAAAATACAATCGTCGCAGATCGGTATGCACCATCTTTTCTTTGTGCTCTCAAGTTCTTTATCATGGGTCAATTTATTTGCATTCGAGTTTAAAATACCGCACGATCTGGTAAATCAGAACTGGTTTACTCGCCTCCGTCCACTCCACGATCCGTATATGGATAATAAAGACAAAGAATTACTAAATAAATCTCTTTCCAGACAAATGTACTATGAGTTCATTGCTTATCATTGGACAGATGGAATTTCTCAGACAGGATATTGTAAGAAAGAGAGACAGACACTGTTTAACATTTCAGATCAATCCCCAACGCTTTAAAACAGCTTTAAGTTCCTCGTCGCTGCACAACTTAATGTGACAGAGACTGCGTATGATACTTAACATAGCTTTGAGTTCTAATATTTTATGATAGAATTATTTTAATGACAGCAGAATCTAGTCAAACATATACCACATTTACTCCTTCAATATTATATCATTAACACCTTCGTGATAAGGTCATCAATTATATTGAGCAATAAAGTTCATTTGGAATCACATTAGAATTTCAAATGGAATTGAAAACAATCGAAGCAAGGATATGCCTAAGGATGAAGGTATTTAACTGGGAAACAGATTATTCGGCTGTCAAGCCAACAAGCCAATCTATCAATCACTTGCCTTGATTATGAAAGCAATTATCTTGATTCAACAATATCTAAGGGTAATAATGCTTATTATCATACTTTTGTATTATGATAGTTCAATTGTCAGAGTAGAATCATGAGATTCAGAAAAAACTATATAGCTTAAAACTTAATAATGTGGATGAAATGTCGAGTATGATTGGATGTGTGTTACGATTTCACATAAAACATAGGTAATGTACGGATTTGGGTGAAAGTTAACAAACCCTGCTTTATTTTACAATTTCATGGGTATAGGAACTACGCTGGGAAAACCGCGGGACACAACTAGTGAAAATTGAATTTATTTACATCTGAAGGAAAGTTCTTCAACACATTATTAGAACTGACATTTACCTAACAAAAAAGTTATACATTATTGTTACATTGTAATAGATACGTATTAACAAATAGCAATCGTAATCGGATTAACGGCCATTACATCAGCTACCATTAAATACAGTGAAAGATTATGACGTCATTTCCAATGTTCAATATTACCGCGAATTTGGAGTAATATTAATTGACACCAGGTGTTGCAACCCGTATGTAATTTTATCAAGCTGTAATTTACAAAACTTGGAAACAATAATAATTATAGGTAAGGTATTTATACAAAGCTTATCCGCTTGGCTAGGCTTATTCACGAGGGTGGGTGTAAAATCAACAATTCTTAAAAAAAACAATCAGGGGCTTTAATAGCACTTGTGAAATGGGCTTGGTAACATTTATTATTTACCCATTCTTGTTAAATTATCCACTTAATCTTCATAAAGAGCAGAAAGTTATGACAAGACAATATTTTCTGAACGGCATTCGTATTAAAACTCGTTTAAGTTTTATTCCACATTTCATTTTATACCACTTCAGAACCAATAACAGAAATTATGTATTCAACGTATTTATGCCGTCAGCATACCCTAAAATTAATGCTTTTGTAAAGAATTGTACTGTACAGTCGAGTTGATTCCATTATTACACGTTCCTTAATTTACTTCACATCGTATAATCTTGTGGCGGCAGCCGAACATAAAGTCCAATGAAAACATTTTTTGTAAAGATTATATATTAATTAATCACAAACAAACGGACACATTGCATTTTCATATTAGCTAAAGAATACTTTTACCGAAAATATTTTCATTGGAATTCATGTTCGGCTGCCGCCACAAACTAAATGTATTTTTTTTTATTGGGATAGGCCTTTGCCCAGCTTTGGGACACTTCAGACCCACATATCACCTATGGTTTATCTGGTTATACTCTGTTGCTCGCTCATTTCACGAGGAAATTACGTGCTTTTGAGATGCAACAGTAGCTTATGTGACTTGTATTTTTTTTCAAAATTAGGCCTAATTTGAGTCCGAAGAAGCAACAGCTCACAGTAATTCGCCTTTAAATAATTAGTGCGAGTAGTAGTTAGTTAGAATTTATAAATTAATGAAAAGCCGCATAAGAATTCCTTATTGAATGAAGTTTCATTTAAATCATTCTTTGGAAACAGGTAATACTCAAAGAAACAAAAAATAAATCTCATAAAATAACGTGATATTTACAATACATAAAATTGTAATGTGTAATTCATATTATCCAACATTCCGTGCACATTTTTCCTAAGTTCCTAAATACTATAAAACTTAAACAAAAAGGCTAGAAGGAACCGCACTCGTTAGCTGCGACTAGCTCGGTAACGATTAAGGGCGTACCTTTAGATAAAAGTGCACTTTGAAGGCCGCCTACTACAACTGGACAATACGCGAATATTATGAGCTAATTTATTCGTTTGTAGCAACTGTCGCACCTGCGTCACCTCGCTGTCACCTTTACAATACACGTTACATTTATGATACACAAATATTATAATATAATCTATTGAACTGACATAAAGGCATTGTGTGGATTGTACGCGCTTTTAATGTACTTGAGGCGTTTTTTTTTTATAATATTTTGATAAACTTGGCTGTACGATACAGTTCAGTGTTCAGTTATTTTTGTGCAAATATTACATTTGTTCTGGTACAGTTCATGTTTGTAATTATTTTATAGTTATACGAAGACTTAACCAGATATGAGTTTCCTATTGATTTGATTTGTCTGGAACGCGTAACATGTCTATTATTACCTAATTAAAACGTTCAATTTCTTTTATAAAGATAACCCTAAAAAACCCTAGTTGATCCATTTTTATGGTGGAATTTTCTAAGCACTTTTCAAATTCTTAAGTGAAAATCCGTTTTTCTTATTAATCCACCAACATATTTTCAGTTCTGTAAAGAATACAAAAAAAAACAAAGAGCTAAAAAACACAAAAATAATTGTAATAATGACACATCCTGTTTCTTCTACACCCTGAAGACAAAGGTTTTTCGATAAACCTGACTCAATACTTCGGCATTTACTTTATTCGTCAATAATTACATCTATACATCATTCAATTACGCTTTTGTTAGGTTTTACTCTATTATATTGTGTTAGCTAATTGAAACCTTCAATTACTGACTAGTTAATAATCATTGTTTCAGAACCTACAATTTAGTATTTTGTACGAAATTAGTATTGTTAATTTACGTGACGGTCTGTTTGGCTTGATTTACAAACCTATTGACCTTATTCGAAAAAGAAAGAATCTAAATAATCAGATATCTATCCCCAAGGCATTTTGTGATAAGCTAATTTAGATAATTCATTTTATTTATTTATTTATTTAACAATTTATGTACACAAATATATATACAGAAACACTTAATTAGGAATGAGGTGTACAAAGGTTCATCTGCAGAATTTATTAGCCGATGCAAGATAATTACTCCCCAATATTCATTTAGATCCATCAATAAAGCTAAACCGTACATGCCATATAAAAGAAACCATTCAAGACAGCCAACGAACTAACTAAAACGTTTAAACTATAATTAATAACTGAACTGGATTAATTATGGCGCTATCACATATGAGTAGGTAATCCGTTTTGTTTTTGTACAAGACCGCGGCCTTCGTGTAATTCACTGTCACGGCGCAGGCGCGTGTGAGGCGCCCACTGCGCATGCGTACCTTACTACGAACATTGTGCTGCATACCCGCTCTGACTGCTCTGAGAGACTACCTGTCTTACTGTATGATAGTCTACATCCTACATGTAGGGGAAGTTCGGGTAGCCCCGGACACTTAAATGAATTGCAAATAAGAAATAAATTAACAAAATTATTGACTTTAATCTGTACTTAAAATAAAATTAGAACCTTCTTTAATCATATTAATTAAACAATAGTAATAAAATTACATTTTGTAACGAAATAGAGTAAGAATGATTAGGTGTCATTTTTTCGGCATCGCAAGAACTGGCGGGTAGCCCCGGACATCATACTTAATGGTGGCCCAATCGTTTTTTTAGCCTTACAAACGTCACAACTATAACAAGAATTCGATGCATCTATATAAACGCTATCTTCATGGACCCAGTCTTTGCATTCCTGGCATTAAATGCAAACACTTACTTAATTTTAAAAATGTATTTGATAACTTGCGTTGAAGTTTGACAGAAGCGGCGAAAATTTTTTGGTCGTAACAAAACACTCGCTCACGGCTAAGTTACTCCTCACTCACGCCACAACTGAATGGCATTTGTTTTTGTTCTTAATTACACAAATTGACAATAATAATATATCTATGGAATGCGTTTAGTTTCTTAGAAATTAAAATGTCCGGGGTTACCCGCCGTCCGGGGCTACCCGACTTTCCCTTAACTTACACCGTCCGGTGTAGTCAATGAACTTCTGGTAGCTACACATCTTTACAATGGTATAAAGCCCGAACTCCACCTCTGTAGGTAGGTAATAATAAAATTGAACTTGTCGAAGAGAGATGCCATTCTAAGCCGTGTAATGCACTGTCACGCTTCCACATCTGCGATGTTACTTTAAAAGGTAGCGATACATCACTACCTGTCTTACTCTTATTCTTCGTCCCACGTGAAATGTCATACATAGTACATATTGTTAGTCAATGAAGTAGTCAGGCTTACTGTGTAGGTCTTATCAAAACAAAAAAAAAGGACGCAGACGATTCCACAATATAAAGTGTTTTCATTGGGGCCCTATGTTATTGATACTTAACGTTTATTAGGTATCAAACATAAACGTTTTAGATGGATATTTCAAATTGGGCCATGGAAGCAAGTAACCGTTGAAAAAAATTACTTTGTACCTTATGATTCAAGTTAACAAATCTATATTTAATGTAATCAAAAATCCAGAAAACTACAGTTTCATACGCTGTATACGCAGTTTAATAAAAATGTAATTAGTCCACAGTGTATTAATCGCGTTGCCATGAATATGGTTATATCGCATCCACTGACACAGCAGGCACAAGAAGCAGGAACTTCCACGCCCTGCTTTGGTATTTCCTAAATGCGTCACAGAAACTTGTAAGTCAATCTGTACAAAGGCATGTCATTCTACATTTCCAAACTTATCACTCACAAGTGGTTACAAGATTAAGGGACAATGTTGAAGGTAACCTTTCAACATTTGGGCATTACTAAGTGAACATGAACTACTTACTTATGCCCCAAATTCTGTTCTCACACTGAGATGTTTGTCTGATGACGTTATTCGAATATTTTCCTTATCAAGTATATAAAATCGATTACTTAATTAATATGTACTAAGCAGAGCAATTTTTCTAAAGGTCACATTCATTTTAATTCACTTTTAGATTTAATGTAAGGCCACAGTGTTTCTTCATAGCGGATTTTTGTTTGCTTCCGCGCGGGCCGGCTGTTGCCGCTCCACCCACACTTGCCAAATATCTATCTACATAAGAATGTACTTACCTTAGGTACCTGTACAACATAAGTCAATTTAATTGTAGGAGATAGATATCAGTCCGGAGCCAGTGGATATTCTTGGAGTTGTTTACTTGCAGAAACTTGCTCTCTTAGTCCAAAAAAATCTCATCCATAATAAGTATGCACAAAAAATATGAAATTGTCGTCCCGTACTCAATAAACTTGTCACATTTAGAAACATGTATCTTATTCACATTTCACACTTGTATTTGACAACCTTTTTGCTGCTAGATTCCAATCGAATCAAGTTCAGTTTTTTTGCTCCATTAAAATACCGACTAGCGATTGGATTACGGACAAAAAAATGTTGTTTTCGTTGAAGGCAGGATAATAATAAAATTCTCTTATTCGTCAGTTGGTCACAGAAATCTGGATCATCATGGGTGTAAGTATTTAAATATATGCAAATAGAAACAAAGGTTGCAGATCTAATGAAGGTGGCGTAGCGAGAAACGCCCACAAGAATTAACAACCCATGCAGTATAAATACCACGATATGCTGGCGGATTAATAAGATCAAACAAAGCAAGACTGCGAAAACTAGTTAAATTGCAGTCTAACTTAAAGAATGATACATTGAAAACGCTAAGTATCGTAGCCGTCGAAACTCTTTTAGGTGCATGTAAATCTTTATCTAATCTTGGAAATTGAACATTATTGCTTTGCAATAAGGATGTAGTTTCCTAGTTTAGCTAGTAACGTGTGGTATAGGATTTGGGTTGTTTGCAGCGGGCACGGGCAGTGGCGTGGAGGCAAGGCCGCGGCGCGGTCACTGACAGCGCCCGTCGCGTCGCCTTCGCCTTCCCCTCGGCCGCCACTCTTGTTTAACGTTATAATTTCCGCTCAGGACACCACTAGAAATATAACCATTTAAATAATTATTACCACGTACTAAGTAGCACGGAATAATTAATTTGTAGCAGTGTCTAGAACAGGAACTGAATAATTAATTGAGTCTTAATTGTTACAAGCAAATATAATAGGTAGATAGTGATATTGAAATGTAATATCACGCTATTACCTATTAACTGTCTTCAAAAGCCTTTGTTTTATCTATTTTTGACCTTTTGATTGATTGAATGCGCGATTGATTTGACGATTTTATCTCAATAGTGACATTCAAACACTTTCAAGTTCGAATAGTATCTACTCAATGACTAAGAAAGTCCAATTAATAATTAAAAAAATGCTTGCTTGGGATTGGAACTACAACCTTGTGCATTCGAATCCGGTCAGTAAACTACTAGGCCACCGACTTACATATCCGTTGACATGTTAAAGCTGGGTCCAGACGACAGTAATGTGAATGTATATTATTGATACCTTTTAAATTCAACTGCTCAACGCTACTGCAATACCTACAAGAATTATTTAATAAGAAATACATAAATGGTCGCAACTTACTACTTACCTTCCAGGGATTAATGTTGCTAGATACGCTTTTTAAGAATTTTATAAAATAACTAGCTGTTGCCCGCGACTTTGTCTGCGTGGTATTAAAGATGTGTAGTGCTGTACAAAAAGTAAAGCTTAATAATGTTTAATGCAAGGTCCTTAATCCAGTTCTGTTCCAAAATAATCTCTTAACTCATAACCCTCATAACCTGTAGTCATAAAAACATATTTGACTGATACCTAACACTGCTAGTTTTAAAGGTTTGTCCAACATTCACATGATGAAAGGTCGCATTATATTTTTGCTGTGGCCACTATCTTGCACTCATTTGATTATTTGGATTGAAGGACTTCAAAATGGGCTTTACAAACTAATACCCTTTTTTTGTTTCCCGGTGTGCCGGACTCTTACCGACTAAATCCAACGGAATGCTTCTCCGTTCCTTATTGTCGGCGGCCACGTGAACGTTTTCGCAAACTACCGCGAACCCTAGCAGGGGAGCTCGTTGTAACGGGAGCGTCTTCATTAACGTGGAGTCAGTTTTCCCCGCCTCTGCTTTTATCTAGTACAGTAGACTGCCCCCTGACTACTGCCTGTAGGCTAGTTATGGTGGTTCGAGGAGGGAGATATTGAACCCTCTTCAACCCTCAATTCGATAGTAGCCAGTGTACATCGGAGGAAGCTCTTTTGGCTCTTAAGTTTACCCGGGTGTAAATTTTGGTATAGGGGATGTCGTGTGTCTGATTCTTCGACATGTTTTTCAAGCGCGCGATTTCTCTTCTAAAGTCAGGTAGGGCAATGCCAACCAGAGGAAGAACTTATTGAGCGGGGCTAGTTTTAAACAACCACATAAAGATATTGATACAGATATTATTCGACACGTTTCGTTGAGCACTGTGAGCTGTGGTGCGGAGAACATTAGGCATCGTTCCCCATTTGGCGGATGCGCAGCAGATTATTCCGGACACCGATCTTCTATTTTGTTTTTTTCTTTGTACCCCTTGACGTACGACTTTTCAAAAATCCCTTCTTAGTGCTCACTTACATGGTTATAAATGTTTCAAGCTTCTAATTATGGTAGCTTGAGCTGAGTCAACTGAACCTGAAGAAGGTTAATGTTACGTACACATAACAAAACATTTGTGTACGCGTGCGAGGCTTACTCGTACGCGAGATAACATAGATATTAATGACAGCCTATCAACACACTTTTATGTATGCAACTACCCTATACCATCGCAATTGGTGCATAATTGTGGTAGTGTACAGGTACCATTAAATCTTCAAAACCACGCGTAACACACAACAAAATTGCAGTCAACAGCTAGTTAATAATTAAATATGGTAAATCATTTACCGTCAAAACAATTTTTTTTTTGTTTTGGTGGTTGGTTTTCTGTCATTTCAGTAAATATCCACAGCGCCATCTAAATCGGATGAGACTGTCAGAGCTTATTATTTTGAAGAAAAATGTTATGTTAAAAAAAACCAATTGCTTTTGTTAGGTTAGGTTAGGTTTTTAGTTAGGTTTGTTTCTGAGTTAGGTTTGGTTTTTAGTTAGGTTAGGTTAGGTTTGTTTCTGAGTTAGGTTAGGATTGGTTTTTAGTTAGGTTAGGTTTGGTTTTTAGTTAGGGTAGGTTAGGTTTGTTTCTGAGTTAGGTTAAGTTAGGTTTGGTTTTTGGTTAGGTTAGGTTAGGTTTGTTTCTGAGTTAGGTTAGGTTAGG